>CAUOFW020000706.1:0-214053 GCA_963454935.2 Ilex paraguariensis | reverse complement strand
AATCATGCATCCTCCTTCCGGTCCAAGCTCATCTTTTCATAGTTAAGCCAGGGATGTTGCAACTAATTCCCACGTTCAACGATTTGAAACTCAGAGCCCCTATTCACACATAAGGGATTTTGAGGAAATGGTTGCAACCTTCCTCCCCAATCATGGGATGGAAGAGATAGCTAGAATGAAATTGTTCCCTTTTCCCTGAAAGACAAGGCAAAAACTGGCTTATTCCTTAAGGCCTCGAACCATCACATCGTGGAGCCAAATGATTTCTGAGTTTTTGAACAAATTCTTTCCGGTGCATAAAACCACTACCCTAAAAAAGCAAATTCAAAACTTTTCAGAAAGCCCAATGAGCAATTCTATCAATGTTGGGAGAGGTACAAGGAATTGCTACAATCCCTTCCACATCATGGCTTTGAACCATGGCAATTGGTGAGTTTCTTTTATGAAGGAATCACACCGGGCCATCGACAGTTCATTGACATGATGTGTAATGGGAGTTTTTGAACAAAGACCCTGATGAGGCCTTAGATTACTTTGATACATTGGCACAAAATGCACAATCATGGGACATTACAGATCCCACCGATGTACCAAGGTCTTCTCCTCAAAAGACTGGCCAAACTCAAGGGGAGGGATTTATGATTTAAGAGACCGGAAGACTTGTTTTCAAAAATTGCTAAATTGTCAAGGAAAGTTGAGAGTCTTGAAGTCAATAAGAGACACGAGGTGTCTAATGTGTCACGAACCGAGGAGGGTTGTTCAATTTGCGAATGTATGGAGCATTCCCTATCGGATTGCCCAAACATTCCGACCCTTAAAGAAGCGTACCATGAACAAGTCCATGCATTCAACCAAACGAGGCAATCATTTTCTCCCAATTCAAATACTTACAATCCGGGTTGGAGTAATCACCCAAATTTTAGTTGGAGAAATGAAAACCCCATTCCTCATGGTTCAAGTGCATATGCATCTCTCCATGCCTCCCAAGCAAAACCAATACCATGGCCAAGGGCAAGCATCTAGCTCTCAATACCCCCGGACCAATCCACAAGGGTATTTGTCAAACCCACCACCACAGAATTTTTCACCAAATCCACCTCCACAAAGTTTTTCTCAAGGACCGTCCAATCCATCCACATACCAACCTCCTCACAAAAGAATTTGGAGGATATGGTCCATTCCTTCATTCAAAGCCAAACCGCCATCAATAACCAAAATGCCACAGCCATCAATGATGTAAGAGCCCAACTCACAAAGTTGACAAACTCCATAGGGGCATCTCAACAAGAAAAGGGGAAGTTCCCCGCTCAACCACAAGAGAACCCTAGGGGTCAACACCTTGTTGAGTCATCGGAACCTTCGAAAGAGAGTTGCGAGCAACTCAAAGCTGTCACCACCCTCCGCAGTGGCAAAGAAATTGACAAAACCATTTTGCCAACGGTCTCACCCAAGACCACATTGCCAAAGAAAAAGATCTCTTGGGTGACGCCGACAAGAGTGAGGTGCGTGAAGAGAAAGAAAGAGAGGTTGTTGAGAAAGGAAAATTAATTGATGATTGTGTGTTTATTCCTCCCATGCCTGCCCCTTTCCCAAGTCGTTTGAAGCCACCTGTCAAGGTGGCTAATTATGCTGATATTTTGGAAATGTTTAAGCAGGTGAAGATTAACATTCCACTCCTCGACGCCATCAAGCAAATTCCATCATGTGCTAAGATTTTGAAGGACTTATGCACGGTGAAGAGAAAACTGAATGTCCACAAGAAAGCATTCCTCACTGAGCAAGTGAGCTCAATTTTGAGGACTAACACTCCTCCCAAATTCAAAGACCCCGGTTGTCCAACCATAGCCATCACCATTGGAAATTATCGAGTGGAGCAAGCACTCCTCGATTTGGGGGCAAGTGTGAATCTTCTTCCCTACTCGGTGTACCAACAGCTGTAGCTTGAGGAGTTGAAGCCCACCTCAATCACACTTCAATTGGCGGATCGTAGTATCTGTACACCAAGGGGAATAGTTGAGGATGTCTTAATTTAAATTGATAAATTTTACTTCCCTGTCGATTTCATTGTGCTTGATACACATCCTGTTGCAAACCTTAGCTCCCAAATTCCCGTAATACTTGGAAGACCCTTCCTTGCTACATCTAATGCCGTGATAAATTACAGGAACAGTCTAATGAAGTTGGCATTTGGGAATATGACAATGGAGCACAATGTATTCAACTTGGCAAAGCAACCGGGTGATGATGAGGAAGTAAGTGAGGTTAATAGAATCGACACTTTGGTTGAGGAGCACTTGGAGCTGGAGGGGATATTGAAATTTAAGAAAGAAGGAATTGTGGATCTTGAGAATTATGATGAGCAAGAGGAGGTAGAAGATTTGAAAGGGATGGAAAGGTGGATCCCTACATTCGAAGAGTTACCCCATCGAGAAAAAAAAAATTTCCGTCGGATGAACAAAAGCTCAACTTAGAGTTGAAGCCCTTGCCCACCCATTTGAAGTACGCTTATCTTGGGGAAGGTGAAACATTTCCAGTGGTCTTTAGCTCTACATTAAACATGGAACAAGAAAAAGAACTCTTGGAGGTGTTGAGAAAACATAAAGGAGCAATTGGGTGGACCATTGCGGATATCAAGGGGATAAGCCCTCTCATTTGCACCCACCGCATATATCTTGAGGAGGATTCCAAACCTTCCCGACAACCACAAAGGCGGTTGAATCCCATCATGAAGGATGTGGTAAGGGATGAGGTTCTGAAACTACTTGATGTGGGGATCATTTTTTCAAATGCCGATAGTAAGTGGGTTAGCCCCACGCAAGTAGTACCTAAGAAATCCAGAGTTACGGTGGTTGAGAATGAGCTTATTCCTACAAGAGTAATCACCGGATGGAGGGTGTGCATTGATTACTGAAAGTTGAACACTTGCACAAGGAAAGACCACTTTCCATTGTCATTCCTCGATCAAGTTCTAGAACGAGTAGCGGGGCATCTATTCTACTATTTTTTAGATGGATACTCTGGCTACAATCAGATTGAGATTGCTTTGAAGGATCAAGAGAAGACCACTTTCACATGCCCCTATGGTACCTTTGCCTACCGCCGCATGCCATTTGGACTGTGCAATGTTCCGGGGACTTTCCAACGCTGTATGATGGGAACTTTCAGTGACATGGTGAAAAAGATAGTAGGGGTCTTTATGGATGACTTTTCGGTGTTTGGGGATTCATTCGAGGGATGTTTGGCAAACTTGGAGAAAGTTCTAACAAGATGTGAGGAGAAGAATCTAGTCTTGAATTGGGAAAAGTGTCACTTTATGGTGACAGAAGGAATTGTGCTTGGCCATATAGTTTCGGCAAGGGGTATTAAAGTCGATAAATCCAAGGTGGAGGCCATCTCCAACCTCCCTACGCCAAGAGCCATCAAAGGCATCCGGTCATTTTTGGGCCATGTAGGTTTTTATCGTCAATTCATAAAGAATTTCAGTGCATTGGCCCGACCCTTGACCAACCTGCTGTCTAAGGAGGTCCCATTTGAGTGGTCGGATGATTGTGAAGCATCCTTTAAAAAACTTAAAAGCATGCTAGTCACACCTCCGATCATGCGACCACCCAATTGGGATCTACTTTTTGAGCTCATGTGCGACGCAAGTGATTACGCAGTCGGCGCAGTGCTCGATCAAAGAGAGGAAAATAGACCGATACACTATGCTAGCAAAACACTTAATGAGGCTTAGATGAATTACATTACCACCAAAAAAGAATTGCTAGCAGTAGTGTTTGCCTTAGATAAATTTCGTGCTTACATCATTGGTTCGCCTATTGTTGTCTTTATTGATCACTCTGCTTTAAAGTATTTGTTGTCTAAGCAAGATGCAAAACCGAGACTCATTAGATGGGTACTCCTCCTATAAGAATTCAACTTGACAATCAAGGACAAGAAAGGAGTTGAGAACATGGTGGCGAATCATTTATCCCGGCTTATGGTGCAAGAGGCCGATGAGCACATTCCTATCCCTAACTTTTTTCCTGATGAGCATTTGCTGTCAATTCACTCTGTATGTCCTTGGTATGCTGATATATGTAACTATTTTGCAACAGGACAGACACCACCGCAATGGAGCCCAGAAGATCAAAGACGATTTATGGTAGATGTGAAGTACTTCTACTTCGACAACCCGTATTTGTTCAAGTATTGTCCCAACCAAATCATGAGGAGATGCGTACCTGAAAATGAACAGCGGGACGTCCTTGCATTTTGCCATTCACAAGCTTGCGATGGACATTTCTCGGCGAAAAAGACTTCGGCCAAAATTTTTCAATTAGGTTTTTACTGGCCCTCTCTTATCAAAGATTGTGTTTCATTTTGTAAGGGATGCGACAAATGCCAACGGTTGGGTAGTATGACCCAAAGAAACATGATGCCCCTTTCACCAATACTTGTCATAGAAATATTTGACTGTTGGGGCATCGACTTTATGGGTCCTTTCCCTATGTCATTTGGTTATTTGTACATCCTCCTGGCAGTGGACTATGTGTCCAAATGGGTGGAGGCTATCTCGACCAAGACCAATGACCACCGGGTCGTAGTCAAGTTTCTCAAGGAGAACATCTTTTCGAGGTTTGGGATGTCTCGTTCAATAATAAGTAATGGTAGATCACATTTCTGTAATAGACCATTTGCATCTCTAATGTTCAAATATGGCGTCACTCACAAAGTATCCACTGCCTATCACCCACAAACAAATGGCCAAGCCGAGCTAGCCAATAGGGAGATCAAGAACATTCTAGAAAAAACGGTTAACCCAAACAGGAAGGATTGGTCCAATAGATTGATCGATGCTCTCTGGGCATACCGCACTGCCTTTAAAACTATTTTGGGCATGTCTCCCTACCGGCTTGTCTATGGAAAGACTTGCCACCTGCCAGTCGAAATGGAACACAAGGCCTATTGGGCCATCAAGACTTTAAATTTTAATTTGAGAATGGCCGGTGATCCTAGCAAGTTAGAGCTGAATGAGTTGGAAGAGATTCGACGAGATGCGTATGAAAGCTCCAAAATCTCAAAAGAAAGGGTCAAAATCTTTCATGATAACTCCATTGTGAGGAAATCATTTGAGCCCAGGCAAAAAGTACTCTTATACAATTTTCGCCTCTCCATTTTTCAAGGCAAACTCAGATCCTGTTGGGATGACCCCTATCTTGTCAAGGTGGCCTACCCCAACGGAGCTGTGGATGTTCAAAATCCGGAAAATGGCCAGACATTCAAGGTCAATGGCCAAATACTCAAGCCATTTTTTGGGAGTTTTGAAGAACAAGTGCTGGAGGAGAATTTGATGGATCCGGTATACCCGGAAGTTGTGAAGGAATAATTAACTTTTTTTTCTGCTTTTTAATGTACAGGTTTTTATTTACTTACTTTATTTTTTTTATTCCATGTTAATTATGTTCTTTTTTCGTATAGTTTTGTTTTTCTTAGTCGCAGATATTTATGTTTTTGTCAAAGCTCAAGTGCGAGGTGTTCTCTAACCCTTCTTATCTTTTTACTGTCCATCATTGAATATCATATTTGTTTTAGAACACTGCATAAATCAAGTTGGGGGGTGAGGTTGAACTATTTGTATATTACACCAATGTTTGTGGGAATATTCCACGCGAATATTCGGGTCTGCCGACACTAAAAAAAAAAGGTGGGAATATTCGGCACAGATATGCGGCTACCGACAGTCAAAAAAATATGGGATGACATTATAAGGTTTTCAAAAAAAAATTTCTCCCATCCACCGGTGATTGGTCTCCCCTTCTTCTTCCCTTCTCTTTTCTTCTTCTTCTTCTTCTTTGTCGTTCTCTCTGTTCTCTGTAAAAACAAACCACCCCTGCAAATTCATGACCATATACGCCGACAACCCAGTCCTTTGTTTAATAATTTGCCTTATATGTTTGTATTTGTTCATAGGTGCTCTTTTTCTGCTCACACTTAGGGTGATGGGTTTCCCCAAATCTCCCTCGAGTGGGTTAATTGTTGTGTTTTGTTTGTTGATTTCGGCAGCTAAACAGATTTTTACACCCACCATTTTTTTCCTCTTTCTTCGTCTTCTTCTTCTTCTTATTTCTACTGTGCTATTCTCTATAACACGACCCAACTCCCAAAAATCCCATGACCATATTCCCCGAAGACCTAGTCGTTTGTCTCATGTTCGGCATTTGTTTACTCTATTTGTACATGGCTCTTCTTCTTCTGTCTGCATTTAAAATCAAGGGTTTTCGTCCTAGCGAAAACCCAGATCTACGTAGAGAAGATTAATTTCTGTATTTTCTTTGTAAGTTTCGACAGTTTAACAAATCTCTACCCTACAACTTGATCTCCAAACTCTACACACTGGTAAATTTGAAACATTGGGGACAATGTTAACTTGTAGCATAGGTAGGGACATATCCTGAGACATCATAGTTTTTCAAGTTCAATATGTGTATTTAGTCTTTTTGTAAATTTTCATAGATAAATGTGTATGTAAATAGTTTTGATTTTTATTCGAGTGAAAAAAAAAAAAAAAACTGCATTTCCTTGAAAAATGGTATTTTCTCTATGCTTAAATGTCAAATGTACATTGGTATTTGTTAATCTTAAGGTACAGAATGACCAGACTCAAAAATAGAATTATAATATAATTGACATTCTTTGAAAACCTGACATATCTAGTGGAGATAACGAAGAATACCATGGTAAGTTTTGAGCCTTACGATGCTTTCTGAGAGACAATCAACATTTGCTCAAGTAAGCTCTTTCACTTTCAATTGTTGAATAATCTCATTAAACTTGTTTTGATTAAATGCAACTAAAGTAATCTATTGACATATCCTACAGGGAACCTTTGCATGCGACACAGACACATACTTGAGAAAAGATTTTAGGACATCTTTGAGTTGATTTTGAACCTTAGCCATTGCTTCGACAAAATTATATCCCTAGTTAGCCATGTTTGAGCCTTCAATGAATGATGATTTTTTTTTTCTCGAAAAACCCATATGATAATCGAGTCACACAAAAAAAAAATACACTTAACATACCTTGCTATCCAATTTTTTCTTGCACCCTCTTATAAATCGGTATGACATAGAAAGACAAGAAAAAATAGAAAAGAAGATGGTGGCTACTGTTCAACAGAGAATCAAAAAAAAAATGAAAGAAAGAAATACCATTTCTAGGCAAAAGACTGAAAATCAAGAAAGAGGTGTGCTACATTAAAAAATGGGATAGCTTTTGAATACCATTGACATCATTTCACTAGCCACTAACCTCTGGCCACATTACAACCTATAGAAAGTCCTAATTGATTTCAAGTCTAATGCATGTGTGCTGTCGACCGAAAACTGGGGTATGTTAAATAGTATTTCTTTAATTGCATTGATATTCTTCCATGAGATTATGCCAAGAACATGATTAGCCTACTTTCTTAAGATTTTCACTCCCTTTCTAACTGTGCATGTGTTTCTTCGATTGACCATCCTCTGATCACATGCCTTTTGAGAGACAAGTCACTATAATTGGAGTGAATTTTTTGCTGAGAGCATTCTAAGAGAGATTTGAGAAATCAAAGCTATCCATGGAAGGTGATAAAGTAGAATGTTTGTTATATAACAATTCTTGCTACTAGAATGATCATTCCTACTACACAAGGAATTCCAAATACCAATGTAACAAGTGTTTATTTTTGTATAGAGTATGTACCAATGATAGAGAAGTGTTCGGGAAACAATTCAAAATTAAGAGATGTGTGCCTCAATGATTCTGTTGCTAACTTATTTTGACAAGAAATCTTACATATACACATCTTTTAATTGGAGTTTGTAGGTAGCTTCACTGAAAACCTTCACGAGACAAAACTCGTCCACTAGGGATCACCTAGGGGTTTAACGGCTTATTGCATATGCTAAATGCAATCGTGTTATCTACGAAAGTGATTTTATTTTGTTATGTTGTTTATTACTAGGGACTAGTAATATTTAGGTTGGGGGTGTGATTAACCCTAATTAAGGCATAATTTAATAGGTAAATTGTGTTAGTTGAATAAAGTTAAACTAGTCAAAATAAATCAAATTAGAATTAGTGTGTGAATAAAGGATAATGCATTAATTGTTGTTCTTTTCAGGATTTTGTGCATCAAAGCTACAAACTACTGGGAGCCAATTGCATTAAAGCTACAAACTACTGGGGTGCCAATTATCAATACTCAAAACAAAGAGGGATCAAAGAATTCAAGGCCACCTAACAAGATTTTCAAGTCCACCTAACATGATTCAAAGCCACCTAACAAGACTCTTCAAGTCCACCTAACAAGATTCAAGGCCACCTAACAAGATTTTCAAGTCCACCTAACAAGATTCAAAGCCACCTAACAAGACTCTTCAAGTCCACCTAACAAGATTCAAGGCCACCTAACAAACTTTCACCCTCCCTTGTTGCTTATAAATACCACCCCTTAGAACTTGTAAAGCATTCATCTTTTGGTAGTGGAAAACCCTCCAAAAGTATTATTGCTTTCCTTATTGCTTATAGCTTTCTTTAAGTATTGCTTTATTTTATTGTATTCTTGCTTCCTTTTAATTTATTGCTTTCTTTTACTTTAAGTATTGCTTTCTTTTATTGTGTTATTGCTTTTTTTTACTTTCATTGCTTGAGCTTCCTTCTTCCCTTAGAGAAATGAAACTCTTCCATTTTTCTAGACCTTTACCAAAGCCGTGAAGGGTGGAACGTGATTCACTCATTCTTTGTCGAAGATCGGCTCCTTGTATAAAATGTGTTACCTTGTAACTCCTCTACTTGGAGGGATGAACATCACTCACTTTTCTAGCTTTAACAAAGTCATGAAGAGTGAGTAGTTTCTCATCCAATCTTTAGTAAGAGGTAGTTATTTAGAAGTTAAATTTATGCAATTCGTTTATGCTTAACTTTAGTCTTTATTTTTTTATAATGTCTTCTCATCATATTATTGTCTTTATTTTAAGCATGAATAGCTAAATCTCTTAGTTGGCAAAACCAAGAGGAACCTCCACTTGGGTATACCATTTCAACTCATTCTCCTCCCCTCTTTCAGAGTTCAATGGTTCGGTTTGACTGGGTTGAGGGTGGATAACTTGGTGAGTCTTTGATATTCCGTAGGCCTAGTCACGGTTTATGCTTAGATACTCACCAATCTTACCCCTAGCTTCCCACGAATCAATTGTTCATTCATGCTCTATTGGAGGAGGGTTTCAAATTGAGATGGTATTCCTATTGGAGTGACCTCTTGAATTTGCCAACATTTGTTTCTCATTTTACTAGCATCAAAACAACTTCACCAAACAACTTCCAACAATCAAAGATTTTACATTTTCTTTCTCCCAAAATCACCTTCCCCTTGGTTTACTTCCTTCCCCATGGAAACGACCTTGGAATACCACCAAGTAAAACACGATCCGCGAAAGTCTCATTACGCTTGGGGAGCACTTTTGTTCACACATACTCACATTTGAAATCCCATTCATCCATCATTCCGCTGCCCTTTCTTTTGACATCATCCCTAGGAGAGTGACACTCCCCTTTATTCATATATTATACATGCTAAAAGGTGATGTTTATAGGTTAGGAAACAACAAGAAAATTTGTCAAGCAGGTATGTTAATAGTATTGGTTAATTTGTATCAATATTCTTCCATGAGATTATGCCAAACATATTGGTTTGTTTTTTCTAGACTCCACTCCCGCAATTTTTGTGCATGTGAATCTGTGATTAACCTTCTTCTAATCACATGCCTCTTTGAGAGAAAGTCACTAAAGTTGGAGTGAATTTTTGCTGAGGGCATTCTAAGAAATGTTTGTGAAATCAGAGCAACCCATGGAGGGTTGTAAAAAAGAATGTTTGCTATATGATGATTCTTGTCACAAGAATGATTATTTTTCACATAGGTAATTTCAAATGCTAATGTAACAAGTGTTTATTTTTGCATAGAGTACGTACCTATGTAAGAGAAGTGTGGCAAAACAATTCGAAATTGAGTATTGGGTGTCTCAATGATCATGGTGGTAACTCACTCTGATAAGAAATCTCACATATACATATCTATTCAACTGAAGTTCATGGGTAGCTTCACTGAAAACTCTCAAGAGACGACACTCATCCACTAGGGAAAACCTAGGGGTTTAACAGCTTGTTGTATATGCTAAATGCAACAAAGTGACCTACAAAAATGGCATTGTAAATATAATTTCATTTGGATGTTTTGTATTACTAGGGACTAGCAATATGCAAATTGGGGGGGGTGTGATGCATAGTTAAAAGTGACATCTTACTATGCCTTTATGAGATTAATTATGCTTTGGTGTTTAAATGATAAAATTTCAAGATAAATAAAATACAAGGGCTTAAAGGCAACAACATCACTCTTTCGAGCAGCACACATATGTTTTTAAAGAGAATTCAAGAAAGAGGAGACAAGCTTCCACGTTCGAATGCCATCTTGAAATCAGTGAAGATCTTTAGGAGACTGCCAGGGAAATGACACGAGGCTAGTTACTATGGATGACAAAGCTGCATTAGCAACCACATTTGAACTCCAACAGCATTTGAAGGCCCTTCAAAGAAGAAATGCTTTTATGTTCGAACGCCAAGTAACGTTCGAATGTAAATCCCAGATGGAATGCAGGCAGATTAGATTTTCAACCGGATTTTGTACCATAGGCTTGAACTTTAACACCTAGGTCTGTTATTTACCTCCCTCCCTTGTCTATAAACACCATTCCTTGGAACCTGTTGAAGATCATCTTTTGGAAGTGCAAAAACCCTCCAAAGGTAACTAGTTTTCTTCTACTTTCATCACTAGTTTCATTAGCTTCCAATGTAAAGCTTCTTTCTTCACTTAGAGGATTGAACCTCTCTCAACTTTCTAGCTCTCTTGTAGCTTTGAAAAGTGGGTAGTGTTTCATTCATTCTTTTTCCGAGATAGGATCATTGTTTTGGTAAATGTTAACTTGTAATTAAAAGTTCCTCTACTTGGAGGGATGAGAATCACTCGCTTTTCTAACTTTCTCAAAGCTATGAAGAGTGAGTAGTTTCGCATTCACTCTTTAGTAAGAGGTGATTGACATGTATATTATTGCTCGAAAGTTATATTTGTGCATTTCATTTATGCTTAATGATTTATCTTTCTATTGCTTATTGAATGATTGAATGCATCTAGCAAAGTTAAAGTACTTTGTACAACCATGAATCTCTTATAGACAAGTTAACTCTTGACATATTAGAATCCATTGGTTCTTTGCAAGTACTCAAGCTAGGTCTTCATGAGAACTTCTCAATCTTCATTGTCATTATACTTTAACTAAGAATGGAGTAATTTAAATGTTGTTGGATGATTTGTAGGTTTGCTTACTTGTTTGTAGACGGGTTAAGTCCCGACACTAACAATTCTTGCAAATACATCAGAACCATGCTCTTAATTCATACAGTCCACCTTTATCCTCCTATTAATTTTCTATTGACTTAGGGGTTAATTAAGTATTTACAAAGCACATATATAACAACCGGATGAATAACTACATGTCTAGATTCTCGAGCTAAATGGTGACTCTTTTATTTAAGAGAATCTTATATTTTGTCCAGAAAATCCTATAATCTTCATAACTTCAAATCAAAAGGGTTCTAGTCACTTTGGTCTTTATCACTTATAACTTTAAAACGCCAACATTAGTTACTTGTGAATTCGAGTCCAGACTTAATCGGATTATAACTACAACTTGATCACCTGCACTTGGGTGTACACATTTCAGATCAAGTCATTCACCATTATCGTAGAAGCTATGGCAATTACATGAACCCAAGCCAATAGAGTAGACCTATAACATTCAGAGGTAGAACTCGGTTGGGATAAAATTTTCCTTGAAACCATTAATCCAAAATTTCCACAACAAATCTATGTAATAGCAAGAATTACTTGAAGACTAAGCTTTATGAGGTCTCTAAGATTTCTAAAGAGGAAGAAAGGCTCTTATAGCAAAAAACCCTCATTCTAACACCTCATATTGAACAACTACCAGTAGGTGATGTACGACCTAATGGTAGAAAGACTCTTTGTTCAAAACCTACCAATAGTAAATACACATTCTACACGTAGGACTACAAAATTCCTGAAAACTTCTATTTTCTACCTCTTTTAATTTTTTTTTTCTTTTTCCTTTAACAAAACAAACAAGACTAACCCTAGACTCAACTAATACCTAAAACATAAAAACCAATGATCTAATTTCATGCCCAATTCCTAAAAATTTTGCAATAAAACCTAATCCATATAAAGCCCAAATTATATGCCTTGGAATTTAAAAGCACAACCTAAAAACTAACTAATTAATTATCATTTTTGTAGGCAATTACGATTGCATTTAGTCTATGCAATAAGCCTAGAAGATCCCTAGTGGACGAGTTTTGTCTCATGAAAGTTTTCAGAAAAGATACCTACAAACTTCTCTATTTTAGCTATTTCGATTTTATCATTTTCATCGAATTGAACAAAAACAATAATATGTCAATAGAATTTAAGCTTATTCACACATAGCTATTTTCAGGCCTAAACGATATGCAAGAGTATTCACAGATATTATCATCAGAAACTCGTGTGTGTGTGTCACATTAACTAGCTCAAGAGATTTGCCAAACATAATTCTCATCTCTTTTTAGCAATTCAAAACTAGCTTTGACACCAATTCTCCCTAGTTTCACTCATAATAGATATCTCTGACTCTCATGACTGTTTCACTCAAGGTATATGTGAGCAAAATTTATGTTAACAAGACAAGTATATCCCACATATTTTCAATAATGAAAAGTTTTATGAAACGATTCAATCTTTACATAATCTAATGAAATAATGTTAAAATAATAAGAATAACAACATTGATGTATCTCTCTATCCGTCCAGGTAATTTAATTGACCATTCTTCTTAGAATCAATAATGAACTTATCAAGATTATAATGGAGCTAGGGGTAGAGAGAAAAGAAATGAAGGATTAGGAAATTCAAAAAGAGTTATCCCAAGATACTTTTTACACCCTTGACTCCTCCATTTGAAAATTTTTCTCTTTACTTTTGCTTCATTCCCTTTTTCTTTGTCTTTTTTTTTTCTTTTTACACCCCTTTTTTTTCCAAAGTCTTTGGCTTCTCTTTTTTTTTTTCAATTCCAACATTTTGCTGATTCTTCTATTTTTTTTCCCAACTTGATTCCTTTTTTTTTCCTCATATTATCCATGTTTAAACTTTCACCATAAGTCACCTAACTTCTCGATAAAAACTTGAACTAGCAAGGTAAGGTATATATAATTTTTATTGGTTTGGTTAAACTTTATGGTTAAGAATTGAACATTGAAATAGGCTCAATCATGGCTTCAAGGGATAAATTCTAAGAAAAAATAGGCTAAGGCCCAAAATTATCCAAAAGATGGCCTAAAATTCTTTTCCAATAACAATGGCAAATTTTAATTGATAAAGATACAATCAATTACTCATTCCTCATACTCTAACCAAATCAAACATAATGAGACTATTAAAAGGAGTGATAAAAGAACTATTTCTTTAAATGATAGGTTCTAAACTCACAAGGTTATATATCTATCTCCACTATTCATGTCAAGCTTTGAAAGGCAAAAATCCATTTCAACAAATCATAAGAAGTAAACGAACATGGTGCATAAGATTTGAGTTTTTAATGATAATAGAAGCATAATACTCAAGCATATAATAAATTCCATCCAATAGTCCATATTCAATCAACTCAAATTACTATTGGCATATCAAAGTTCTCAAAGAATTCAATTCAAGGTCATACTCTCAAAATAGCTAAAGCAGAATTTTTTTTCTTCATTTTTCTCTTTTTAGGGAGCAAATGAATAATCAAACAACACAATACAAAATTAACCAACATCTATGTAAACCCTCACCCCCAACTTGAATTATGCATTGTCCTCAATGCAACAGAAATAACTATATGCAAGAGTCTAATGAAATAGATAAGGGAATGAGGTTACTTGAATGAATTACTCCAATAGGAAATCAATCTGCAAAACTACAATAAATGTAAAGAAAAACAAACAACAACTACTAATATACAACAAATCATTAGGAAAAAGATCACTTAGTCAAAAGATCCTAACATATCGGATTAAAAAGCTCCTACACAGGCTCCTCTAATGGAAAACCCTCCAAAATGGCTTCACACGCTGACCATTAACCTTAAATGTTTGCCAATTCTTCAGGTTCTCAAGCTTTGCTGCTCTATGAGGGAAAACCATATGCACTACGAAGGGCCCTGTCTATTTTGAGCGTAGCTTACCTGGAAAAGATGAAGTCGAGAATTATACAAAAGTACTTTCTGTCTTTGCTTAAGGTCTTTCTCAAAGTAGATTTATCATGAAATTTTTTTACCTTCTCCTTGTAAATTTGAGTACTTTCATACGCATCTCTTCTTTTATCTTCAAGTTCATTCTAGTCCAATTTTTTACTGCTGCCAGCAAGTTTCAAATTAAAGTTCAAAGTTTTTATGGCCCAATAAGCTCTGTGTTCCATCTCTATCGGCATATGGCAAGCTTATCTATAAACTAGCCTATAGGGAGACATACCTAATGATGTCTTAAAAGCAATCCTATAAGCCAATAGAACATCGGTCAACCTAAGTGACCAATCCTTTCTATCCAGGTTGATTGCATTTTCTAAAATGTTCTTGATCTCCTTATTAGCAAATTCAGTTTGAGCATTAGTCTGTGGCCGATAACCTGTGGATACTTTATGCGTAATACCATATTTATGCATGAGGATAGCAAATGACCTATTACAAAAGTGTAAACTACCATCACTGATTATTGCCCTAGGCATCCCAAACTTAGACAAAAAAATGTTCTTTCAAAAACTTGATCATAATCTTGTGATCATTGGTCCTTGTTGGGATAGCTTCTACCCATTTAGATACGTAGTCTATTGTCAAAAGAATGTAAGCATATCCACAATACATAGGAAATGAAACCATAAAGTCAATACCCCAATAGTCAAAAATTTCTATCACAAGTATAGGGGCAAGAGGCATCATATTCCTACGAGTTACACCTCCTAATCGTTGGCATCTATCGCAATGATTACAAAAAATAATTGGAATAAAGTAGGCCAATAAAGTCCACATTATAGTTAATGTTTTCTTGGATGAGAAGTGACCTCTACAAGCTTCTGAATGGCAAAAAATAATCACGTCCTTTTGCTCTTCACAGGGTACACATATCCTCATCACTTGGGGCAATATTTGAACATATAAGGATTTTCAAAGTAGAACTACTTCACCTCAACCAAGAATCTCTTCTTGTCCTCTGGACTCCACTGACAAGGTAGATGCCCTATAACAAGATAATTCACAATGTTAGCATACCATGGCATAGTTGTATTCAAAACAAATAAATGCTCATCAGGAAAACATTTAGGGATACGGATGTGAGAATCTGTGTCTTCAATCATAAGCCTCAATAAGTGATACATTCTCCATTCCTTTCTTGTCTGTGATAATGATGTGAAATTCTTGAAGAAGAAGGATCCACCTAATTAACCTTGGCTTTGCATCTGACTTAGTCATCAAATATTTTAAAGCAACATGGTCAGTATATACAACAATAAGTGATCCTATAATGTATAACCTTAATTTATCAAGTGCAAAAACTATTTCTAGCAAGTCCTTTTTAGTGGTAGTTTAGTTGTTGAGCTTCATTCAAGATCTTTCTAGCATAGTAGATGACATAGGGTTTCTTGTCTTGTTATTGGCCTAGCACTGCACCAACCACGTAATCACTCGCATTGCACATGAGCTCGAAAGGAAGTTTCCATTGGGTGATTGCATGATTGGAGGTGAAATAATCATATTCTTAAGGCTTTTGAAAACTACCTCATAATTGGTTGTCCACTAAAAGGAACTTCCTTGGCCAATAGTGCTTGACTTATTCCATTGTTCCTAATTTTTGACCATGATTCTAGTATTGTATATGTGGCTTACACAGTTAAGTGAGTGTCACTCTCCCTTGGATATCATGCAAGAAACGGGAAAACGTGTGTGTGAATGAAATGTGTGTGTATACAAAAGTGCGCCCCAAGTGTAAAAAGACTTTCGAGTGTCATGTTTTACTTGGAATTGGTATTCCAAGGTCGTCTCCTAAGAAAAGGAAGGTGAATTGTGTGAAGGTGATTTTGTCAAAAATGAAAAGTGTAAAATCTTGTGGATTTGTGTTTTGGTGAGTTGTGTTCTTGATGAAATGTAATGGAAACAAGGTTGGCTAATCCAAAGGGGTCATTCCAATAGAAATGCCAAATAAACTATAATCATTCTTCCAATGGTGCGTAGGCGTTCGATTGATTCGTAGGAAGTGATGGACTAAAATGAAGGTGAGGTCTCAAGCATACCCCATGATAAGTCTACAGTGTATTAAGAGCTCACAACCACATCCGCACTCAACCTAGTAAAACCAAACCACCATACACTACAAGGAGGGATGAAGAAGAGTGGATTTAGCATACCCAAGAGGAAATCTAACTTGGATTAGCCAACTTAAAACTTGGCTACTCATGTTAAACGCAAAGACATACAATATGCAAAGAGACATGGTATTGAAATGGAGATTAAAACTTGTGTAAATGTAAAAAAAAGTGAAACTACAAAATGAGTGCATTTAATACCCAACTTAAAAGTCTGAAGTGAAAACTTGAATATAATAATGATAGATACCACAATACTTAACTAAACTTACAACACACTTGAAATAAATGACATTAAGTGCAATAAATGAAGCTTACAAGAGTCTTAAAGCAGATTACAAGTGAAATGGGTAACAAAAATGCAAAAATCTAACTTCTCTCTCTAAAGCTATTTTCCTCCTTGATCTTCTCTCTCTACAATGTGAACAATGCTCTAAAATGTCAAGTGATGTTTGCATTTTCATCCATGGAGGTGCTATAGCTTGTGTCAGAGGCTTCCCATCAATAAGGGGCTGAGTTGATGGCTTTGACAGGCTTGGACAAACCTAGCCTGCAACTTCCCAGACTTCCCTCTTCTCTCTCTTCCTCATTAATGCATTGGCCTCCAAAGTCCTACTTGAAGTGAAGGTAGGCATGTATGTGTGTAAGAGATGATAGGGGATAAGTGGAAGAATCATAGGTTGTGACGCCCCTAAATCTGGATGTCCCGTTGACCACCGTCAACCTGCGGAAATATCCGTGAGTGCCGCATAATCCGACATCACGTAATAGTATCCCTTTACCTAGGATTTTAACTAACACCTGTAACCCGTGTTCCTTTAATCATTTAATCCAACCGGGGTTCAATACACCCCAATAGTTCCCATTTAGGGTCCATTTGTATCATTGGAACTAAGGAACCAAAGTCCAAAGGCATAGCACTTTAGTTTTAAAATTTAAAATATTTGGAAAAGCGTACCGGTACACTCTATCTTTTGGACCATACAGTATCGGTAAACTCTGCCCAGTGTTGTCCGTTTCACCTGTTTTGCATGTCCAATCCATTCCAAACCACCCCAACATCATTTCAAACATATATAATGATGTTTATCGCATAAAACTTGATATCTACTAGTTCTATTACAAACCATTTACACGATTATATATCAAAATGGAATATAAACCAAAGTTTTACACAAAACTTGTTTTCAAAAGCCACAAATCGGCTTTTCTTCACCCTCGAGCCCCAAATGAGTATCATCCGCCCGAATATGCCCCGCACCTGAAATGTGTTCCCGTATAGGGTGAGTCATGCCCAATAGAGTATTTCCTACAGAGGCTACTCCCCACCTAAGTGCATATGCAATGGTCTCATGCAACAATCACAAACATAATTTCATTTCATCCAAGAACATGCTATTCAAGATGAAATTCCTCCATGTCATGTCATGATATGAGATAAGACTCACTCATGCATTTCTTTTGCCCAAGCCTACTCTGGCTTCCACAACACTATGCAATGCATGTGTGTAAAACATTTGTAGCAAAACTCATGTGTTCATAAAAACCAATTCATTTATGGATGTTTCCCATCAAATGAATCATTTATATTACCAAAACATCTGTCTTAATTTGGGTAATGGACTTTTGGTGTTGCACCGCCAGCTCCACACACCGATACACTTTTTTTGGACTTGCATCGTCAGAACTGTATAAACCAATAGCCGGGCCTTGCACCTAAGGGGGGATCTATCCCTTCTTGCTATACCCGACACAAGTTTTCCATGTATGCAATCATACGACTCAATAGGACATTCAACCCCACTTTCCCGAGCCCACTCATCAAACACCAAGCGTGATGATTGATCCAACCATACACGCACACACCCGTACACCCGTACTCATGATCATGGATGTGTATTCCCCGTGCAAATGCAATGTAGTGCACCATTGCAATGTATATGTCGTACTCATATGCAATGTATGCCAAATGATCCATTTAACCAAATATCCACATACAACATGGGAATTAATAGCAATTGCATATAATTACCAAAAATTAACATGTTGTCAAAATATTAACAACATATAGCATCAATCAACAATTCGCAAGCTTGTTATACATAATCCATGCTAAAACAACTTAATTTCCACTTAGGCATTCGTTGCAAAATACCATCAAGACACAATATTCCCACATCATTCGCAAGGCATAATATTAAACATATAGCATGCCCATAAAATCACTTTTCCATAGAATTATCAACCAAATAATTACCACACCTCAAATTCAAGTTAGAAAGTATATTCTAACCCCTTCCAATACTCTTTTTTCAAACTCATTTCAACTATTTCATATGCATAGGTGAGTGACATATATATTCCAATTAACCTATACATTTCATATAACACTATAGGAAGGAAATGAACCAAAGTAGGAGAACCCCAACCTCTTGGATCGTAAAAGAAAGGGAGAAACTCAAGAACAACTCTCAAGCCCCAAACCTTTGATTTCTCCAAAATCCTCCTCTTAGATCTTCGGTGAAACTTTTCGTTCTTGGTACGTACGCGTAGCTCTCGTCGCGTAGATCAACTTTAAGTCTTGGTGCGATGAATTCCGACCGACGGAACTCCTTGGATCGCAAAAGAAAGGTAGGAAAATAGATTTTCCCTCTTCTCTCTCTTTTCTCTCTTTAACGCCTGAAGCAGCCGGCCAAATGGATGAGAAAAATATCTTATTTTTCAGATATTAACCCCTAATTATACTCTTAATTGCGCGGTCCACATTTCTCTGCACGTTTATCACTTCCAGGTCCGTTTTTAACCCGAAACGACTTAATTAAATTTCGGTTTCAGTTCAAATTAATTTTATTTGAACTTTTATTCAATTATAAGGAAATTTCATAATTTCCATTTTTGAGGACCTTTCAAAGTTTATTTGTCACCCAATTATCTCGAAAAATGTGTAAAATTCGACTATATTAGAATTCGACAAAATTTGACATGGCAGCTCAATTTTGCGATACGAATCCAACAACGAAATCCGTTGCTCCATTAGAGCTCTTTAGAAATATGCATTTTAAACCCGCATAATAGTGACAAATTAATATTTTGCCCTTTGTCGAAAAAAGTTCAATCTTTCCCGGGTTTTACATTCTTCCCCCCTTAAAAGAATTTCGTCCCCAAAATTCACACATACATACACATTCAACGCATGCATATGTAATAGTCATGCAATACTACAAGACTATAATAATGTTCCTCCATCCTTGAATATGAAAGGATAACTGGTACGTATGGTATCCTTACACTTCCATGTTGCCTCTTCCACTCCCTAGTGCTGCCACAACAGTTTTACTAGCCTCACGGTCTTGCCTCGTAAAACCTGGTCCCGGCTATCCATGATGCGCACCGGTCCCACCTCAAAGGTCCCATCAGGATCAACCACATGCTCTCCCTAATCTACCACATAAGTCGGATCCGAGGTATATTTTTGGAGCATAGAGACATGGAATACCGCGTGAACACCCGATAGATTTGGCGGTAACGCCAACCGATAAGCAACTGTATCTACCCTCTCGAGTACCTCGAAGGGCCCGACGTACCTCTGTGACAGCTTGCCTCGCTTGCCAAACCTGACAACTCCTCTCTTAAGCATCACCTTCAAGAAGACATGATCTTCCACCTCAAACCCTAGAGGTCGTCGCTGTTTGTCGGCGTAGCTTTTTTGCCGGCTCTGAGCTGTGAGAAGACGCTTCTGTATAAGGTCCACCTTCTCCGAGGTGTCTCTAATCAAATTCGGACCCGTAGAAGATCTCTCTCCTACCTCCATCCAACAAACCGGAGAACGATAAGGCCTCCCATATAATGTCTCATAGGATGTCATCTGTATGCTCGTCTGGTAACTGTTGTTATAGGCAAACTCTACCAAGGGCAAGTGATCTTCCCAGCTACCCTTGAGATCTAGGACGCACGCCCGTAGCATGTCCTCTAATGTCTGGATAGTCCTCTCTGACTGACTGTCTGTCTGGGGATGAAAAACAGTGCTCATCATCAACTATGTACCCATGGCTCGCTGAAAACTCTCCCAAAAGTGAGTCGTAAACCTAGGATCCTGATCTGATACTATAGATACGGGCACCCCATGTAACCGAACAATCTCCCATATATACAACCTGCAAAATTCTTCCAATGTGAAGGTCATCCGCACCACCAAAAAGTGTACCGACTTCGTAAGTCGGTCCACAATCATCCATACCGCGTCATGTCCCTGTGATATCTGTGGCAAATGAGTCACAAAATCCATCGTGATATGCTCCCACTTCCACTCAACTACCTCCAAGGGTTGGAGTAATTCCCCTGGTCTCTGGTGTTCAGCCTTAACCTGCTAACAAAGTGTCCAACGTCCCCCTTCATCCCGCTCCAATAATATTGGCGATAAAGATCATGGTACATCTTCGTGCCACCTGTATGCATAGCAAATCGGGAACAATGAAACTCTCTAAGAATCTGAGTTCCGCCTACTGGAGAACCACAATCCTTCCCCTAAATCGAAGACTACCATCCGAGTGAATGGCCCAGCCCTCGTCACCTGTACCTAATCGTACTCGGTCCCTAATGGATGATAACTCTGTATCATGTCCTTGGGACTCAATCACTCTGCTTAGTAGGGAAGGTGTAGCCACTAAACTTCCCAAAGTACCCTGAGTCTGATCTCTATAGTGTAGCCCGAACTGTCCCACAACTCGAGCATCTGCCACTCCCAGGAAGCCACACTAGCCAAGATCCCCCGTGACTTTCGGCTGAGTGCATTAGCCACCACATTGGTCTTACCAGGATGGAAATGCAAAGTGAAGTCGTAGTCCTCAAGAAACTCCATCCACCTGCGTTGCCTCATGTTGAGGTCCCGCTATGTAAAAATATACTTCAAACTGTTGTGGTCCAAAAACACCTCGAACTGCTCACTGTATAAATAATGGTGTCAAGCCTTCAAGGCAAAGATAATGGCCACCAACTCCATATCATGTGTGGGATAATTATGCTCATGGTTCTTTAACTGCCGAGAACCATACACTACCACCCTCCTAAACTGCATTAATACACAACCAAGTCCGTCCTTTGAGGCATCACAATACACTGTATACCTCTATTCCCTTTCTGGGACTATCAAAATAGGAACTGAAGTAAGCCTCCTTTTTAACTCCTAGAATACCTTCTCACAAGCATCATTCCACTCTAACTTGACCTCCATCCAGGTTAACTTGGTCATAGGAGTAGCTAATCGAGAGAAGTCCTCAATGAATCTCCTATAGTACCCGACAAATCCCAAGAAACTGCGTATCTCAAAAACTAACTTCGATCTCTCCCAATTCATGACTGCCTCAACCTTCTCCGGGTCCATGGACACACCCGAAATCGACACCACGTGTCCCAAAAATTTACCTCATTAAGCCAAAATTCACATTTGCTGAACTTGGTGTACAACTGATGATCTCTCAACATCTAGAGAACGATCCTCAAGTGACCCTCATGCTCCTCCTCAGACTTGGAGTAGATCAAGATGTCATCAACAAAGACTATAACAAACTAAACTAGGCAAGGCTGAAACACCCTATGCATGAGATCCATGAATGCCGTTGGAGCATTCGTCAATCCGAAAGGCATGACTGTGAACTCGAAATGCCCATACCGCATTCTAAACGCTGTCTTAGGGATATCTGTCTCCCTAATCCTCAACTGATGGTAACCGGTGTGGAGATCTAACTTGGAGTAAACTCGCGCCCCTCTCAGCTGATCAAACAAGTCATCAATCCTTGGCAAATGGTACCTATTCTTGATAGTAACCCAATTTAACTACCGATAATCTATGCATAGTCGAAGGGTTTTGTCCTTCTTCTTGGCAAATAACACCGGAGCGCCCCAAGGTGAAGTGCTCGGTCTAATAAACCCCTTGTCCAACAACTCCTGTAACTAGACGTTGAGTTCTTGCAACTCAGCTGGCGCCATCCTATATGGAGTCATAAAAATAGGCGATGTACCAGGATGTAACTCAATGGTGAAGTCTACATCTCTATGTGGAGGTAATCCCGGTAGTTCATCCAGAAAAACATCCTTATACTCACATACAACCCGAGGTAGACCCAACTCCTGTCTTGCCTCGTCCTCCAAGGTAAGGCTTGCAAGCCAACCCATCAACTGTTTGTGTCATCTAGAGTCATACACGACTTGGGGTAAACCATCATGCTTTTCTCACTGGAACTTAAAACAGACACCATCCGGTGTGTAAATAGTGATCCTCTTCCTATCACAATCAATGACAACCCGATGTGCCGCTAACCAATCCATCCCGAGGATAACATCAAACTCCGACATGTCCATAACCCTAAGGTCTATGGTGAGTAGAATCCCTAAGATCTCCAGCTCACAACCCCGACATATCTGATCAATTCTCACCCTAGCTCCTAAGGGAGAACTCACATGCAGTGGCTCTTCTAAGGTCTCAACCTCTAAGCCCAAGTCTTTCACACATAATGCAGCAATAAAAGAATGTGATGCACCAGAATCAAATAATACTCTAGCCTATAAGTGAGAGAGTAGGAATGTACCCTATATCATCGACAGATCTGTCGGCTCAATCTATGGTACCATGGCATAGACACGCCCCTAGGTTCCTGACGTCCCGGCCAGTGAGCCCTGGCCTCGGCCTTGAGCCATGCCCTGATTCATTTGCCCTGCTTGCGGAGTCCCCACACGTGAAGTAGTAGGGGCCTGTGCAACTCCCTGAATCTAGCACTAGCTCCCTTGGCCCATGGTGGGGTAGTGAGGAGCAAGGTATGTCTATGGTTGTCCCACCAAAGATTGGGACAGAGGCATCCTATAGCTCTGGAATCCTTGCCTTTGGGGGCAATCCTGTTTCATATGACCCGACTGGTGGCAATGGAAACATGCCCATGAGCCTGCCTAGCTGGGAGCCCTGTAGTGTCTTCCACCTTGAGAGAATTGACCCTAGCCTTGGCCTTGATGACCGCGGCCCTATCATTGTTGTCCTTGAGGAGTAAAAGTCCTCTGTTGATTCCCCGAACTAGAAGAAGAGTATTGACCCTCATTCTTCTTCTCTTTAACACCCGCTTCCCGGATGTTTCGTGCATCTTCTACCTCTCTCTCAATGGCCATAGCAGTCGCGACCATCGAGTCCAAGTCTTGTAGAAGAAGACCCTCAATTTTACCCCGAATGGATAACTTCAAGCCATCCTCGAACTTTTTCACCTTGGCCATGTCTGTGGCCACATAATCGTCGGTGAAACATGCTAATTCCGTGAACTTAGCCCCGTATTCCATCACCATCATTGTGCCTTGTCTCAAATCTAAGAACTCCCGGGCATTTGCATGTCTAGCAGCTGTGCGAAAAATACTTTCCCATGAAAATTTCTTTGAACTCAACCCATGACATTATCTCCAAGTTCTTGGAGGTCTTGACCCAATACCACCACACTTGGGATTCTCCCTCTAGCTGAAAGGTAGATAGGGTTATCTTTGTGGCATCAGAAGTAATCTCCATTGCCCTCAAGATCTTGTCCACTTGCCAGAACCAATAGTCAGCCACCATTGGTTCTGCCCCTCCCATGAAGGTCGGAGGCTGATGTGCCTTGAACTTCTGGAGGTTGCTTGAGTCTCCTTGTCCTCCACTTGCACCAGTCTGTGCAATGGTGGTAGCCGCAGCACTAGCCTGTGATGTGGTAGCAGCCGTCGTACCAATAACCTCCACTAAGGCTTGTTGGTCAAAAGTCGGTGGTGGTTGGTTATTGTTCCGTCCACCCCGACGTCCCCTTCCTCTAGTTGCCATCTACACACATGTCAAATGAAAATAGAACATTCACATAACATCCCAAGGTAGTGATCAAACTTGAAACATTGAGATTTATGTCCTTATTTACCTAGTAGAGTCTATGTCACCCACTAGTAAACATTTATACCTTGAACTATCCCGTTCATTTCTTTCCCGACCCCCAAGGTTTTGTTTTCTAACCCTAGTGTCTCTTTCCATATACATTTCACCATGTATACAACGCACATAATCACATAGCACATAATCATGGAACAAAACATAAGCACATAAGATGAAATATACAATGCATGCAATGGTCTAAACCCAATGCCCATCAAGCCCTAGGTAATCCATATACCTATGCTCTGATACCAAGCTGTGACGCCCCTAAATCTGGGGGTTCCGTTAACCACCGTCAACCTGCGGAAATATCCGTGAGTCCCGCATAATCCGACATCACGTAATAATATCCCTTTACCTGGGATTTTAACTAACACATGTAACCTCGTGTTCCTTTAATCATTTAATCCAACCGGGGTTCAATACACCCCAATAGTTCCCATTTAGGGTCCATTTGTATCATTGGAACTAAGGAACCAAAGGCCAAAGGCATAGCACTTTAGTTTTAAAATTTGGAAAAGCGTACTGGTATTGCGTACAGGTGCGGTTTGCCCTCTGGACAGATAGTACCAGTACGCCGTACCGGTATGCCCTGTCTTCTGAACCATACAATACCGATAAACTCTTCCCAGTGTTGTCTGTTTCACCTATTTTGCATGTCCAATCCATTCCAAACCACCCCAACATCATTTCAAACATATATAATTATGTTTATCGCATAAAACTTGATATCTACAAATTCTATTACAAACCATTTATACGATTACATATCAAAATGGAATATAAACCAAAGTTTTACACAAAACTTGTTTTCAAAAGGTACAAATCAGTTTTTCTTCACCCTTGAGGCCCCAAATGAGTGTCATTCGCCGAAATATGCCCCACACCAAAAATGTGTTCCCGTATAGTGTGAGTCATGCCCAGTAGAGTATTTCCTACAGAGGCTACTCCCCACCTAAGTGCATATGCAATGGTCTCATGCAACAATCACAAACATAATTTCATTTCATCCAAGAACATGTTATTCAAGATTAAATTCCTCCATGTCATGTCATGATATGAGATAAGACTCACTCATGCATTTCTTTTGCCCAAGCCTACTCCAGCTTTCACAACACTATGCAATGCATGTGTGTAAAATATTTATCTTTGATGAAATACATCCAAAGATCATTTTGAAGCAAAACTCATGCGTTCATAAAAACTAATTCATTTATGGATGTTTCCCATCAAATGAATCATTTATATTACCAAAACCATGTGTCTTTATTTGGGTAATGGACTTTTGGTGTTGCACCGCCGGCTCCACACACCGATACACTTTTTTTGGACTTGAACCGTCGGAAGTGTATAAACCAATAGCCAAGCCTTGCATCGAGGGGGATCTATCCCTTCTTGCTATACCCGACACAAGTTTTCCATGTATGCAACCATGCGACTCAGTAGGACATTCAACCCAACTTTTCTGAGCCCACTCATCAAACACCAAGCGTGATGATTGATCCAACCATGCACTCACACACCCGTGCTCATGATCATGGATGTGTATTCGTCGTGCAAATGCAATGTAATGCACCATTGCAATGTCTATGTCGTACTCATATGCAATGTATGACAAATGAGTCATTTAACCAAATATCCACATACAACATGGGAATTAATATCAATTGCATATAATTACCAAAAATCAACATGTTGCCAAAATATTAACAACATATAACATCAATCAACAATTCGCAAGCTTGTTATACATAATCCATGCTATAAAAACTTAATTTCACTTAGGCACTCTTTGCAAAATACCATCGAGACACTATATTTCCCACATCATTCGCAAGGCATAATATTAAACATATAGCATGCCCATAAAATCACTTTTCCATAGAATTACCATTCAAGTAATTACCACACCTCAAATTCAAGTTAGAAGTCTATTCTAACCCCTTCCAATACTCCTTTTTCACACCCATTTCAACTATTTTATATGCATAGGTGAAATACATATATATTCCCACTAACCTATACATTTCATATAACACTATAGGTAGGAAATGAACCAAAGTAGGAGAACCCCTGCCTCTTGGAGCGTAAAAGAAAGGGAGAAACTCACGAACAACTCTCAAGCCCCAAACCTTTGATTTTTCCAAAATCCTCCTCTTGGATCTTCGGTGAAACTCTTCGTTCTTGGTACGTACGCGTAGCCCTCGTCGTGTAGACCAACTTTAAGTCTTGGTGCGATGAATTCCGACCGACGGAACTCCTTGGATCGCAAAAGAAAGGTAGAAAAACAAATTTTTCCCTCTTCTCTCTCTTTAACCCCTGAAGCAGCTAGCCAAATGGGTGAGAAAAACATCTTATTTTTCAGATATTAACCCCTATTTATACTCTTAATTGCGCGATCCACATTGTCCCTCACGTTTATCACTTCCGGGTCCGTTTTTAACACGAAACGACTTAATTAAATTTCAGTTTCAGTTCAAATTAATTTTATTTGAACTTTTACTCAATTATAAGGAAATTTCATAATTTCAATTTTTGAACCTTTGAAAGTTCATTTGTCACCCAATTGTCTCGAAAAATGTACAAAATTCGACTATCTCAGAATTCGACGAAATTTGACATGGCAGAGCTTGAGTTGCAGACTGTCTGGCATTTCTAGGTAAAACCTTCCGGAAGGTCGATATAAACCTTCCGAAAGGTTTAGGCAGGGACAGGGAAAAATGCTGACCAGTGTGACAAACCTTTTGGAAGGTCGATGTAAACCTTCTGGAAGGTTTATTCCAGTAGGTAAAACCTTCTGGAACATTTTGGCAGTTCAATGTGCAAAACTTCTGGAAGGTTTATGACCAAACCTGTAACGCCGCGGTTTCCCGTACCCGTTACTTTATTAAATCTATCGATCGATAATAAACTACAAATAAATCTCCGAATATAGGGTCAGAGCTCTAATTCCCTCAATAAATTTATAATCACAATTTTAATCTCCAAATACTAATAAAATAATATCCTCAATATAAAAATGAATCTGTTCAAATTATACATCATCCCAATAAACCCACAAACTTAAAAATTATATCAAGATTCATCCGTCTTTGATTCTTCAAATATCAACTCTGGTCCTTCCTTTCAAGATAATCCTGAAAAATATTAAAGGCGGGGAAGTGTACAATATGACAGGAAACAATATGCTTAACGAGAAAAAGAATATGAATGATCAAATACCAAATAATTCAATCGATAGACAATCATAGATAAAAGAATCAAGAATCCAATTCGATAAGTCACATAGCTCGATATCAATCAAACCTTGCCTTATACTCGGGTCTTCTTGGTGACAATTAAGTGACACCTGGGTATTTAAAATCCATACTCATATCGAACCATTACACCCCTCAGGGCTGTAATCACAATCGCACCCCGCAAGGCCATAATCACATTTCACCAATTATGCCCCCAAGTACATTTCGTACATGTACCAATCAATCCCAAAGTATTTAGCCCAATGTACACGTACAGGTCAACCGATAACATTGACAGAATTTCATACAAATCAGAATAATCAATAGAAATACAAAAATTTCAAATAATGAAAGGACACTCTTTGCAAAGAGATTTAAAAGATAGGAGCATATTGTATACTACCCCGTACCTCAAATCCATCAATGACTTCAATAGATACGAAATTCGAAATACCCCAAATCAAATAGTCAAATTTGATAGCGATCTAAAATAAAATCACTCCTCAATTTTTGACCCCAAGATCTCATAAATTTTTTTTTCCCCAATATCTCTCTCTTTTTTTTCTCTCTCTCCTTATTCTCTTCCCTTCTCTCTTTTTCCTTCTGTTTGTGCCGATCAACGCTTGGGCTTGGCTTTTTATGGTCAACATTTGCTTGGCCTCCAACCATCACATGGACACTTGTCCATGTTACTTACCTTTCTTTTTTTTTTTTGAATTTGGGCACATGGTAATTGATTCATACTCTTATATTTGGACACCTAAATACATGTATGTGTATATAAATATATTACACCTTTATTATATCATTGGAATAACATATCATTTTTAACTCAAAATATGACCTATATTATAGTTATTCGATCCGTTTTCACATAAAGAATTTCTATTTGAAGTGTATTTATTTATTTGAAATTTCTAAAAATCACCCTTAATTAATTAGAATCATAATTGATGACCTAATTAAATGATTAATTTATATCCAGGTCGTCACAAAACCTTCCGGAAGGTTTTCACTAGAATTGACGTTTTCTTGATTTCTTCACCTTCCAAGCCTTCCTTTAAGCCACCCCTTCACTCCATTGTCTTTAAGCATTACGATGAGGGCTTAACTCAAGCCATTTACAACTTTTCATCTACATTCACACAAAACTTTATTAAAAAGTAGATTAAATGCATTTCTCCCCAAATTCACAACAAAAGCAAGTATAAAAGGGTATAAAGAGCATACAAAAATGTGCAATATTTTGTGCTAATCACACCTCAACTTGAATTTTGCTAGTCCCTAGCAAACTTTATTTCAAACCAAAAGATATAAAACTACAACAACCCATTCATACAAGTAGATCATCAAACATTCAAAATGTAAAAATCATAATGCAATTAAATAAATGGACTTGGGCACTGATAAAATGAAACAAATGTGGTATTTTTCATTGATCATTCACAAAAGTTCAATACAATGAGTTAGAGTTTCAAAAATGGCCAAACATCCTAAAGACACTTCTACTAGGCCAATAAACTAACCATAACTATGTACAACCTAAAATCAAAAGAAAACAACAAAATTAACATGACACAACTACTCATCATCCTCGTCTCCATCATCCTCCTACTCACCATCATCAATATCATCGCTCCCATCCTCATCGTTAGAATCATCATCATCGGAGCCTCCCACCTCAACGACTATAAAAGTCATGGGAGCGGAGGTAGAAGGTCCAACAGCTGGAGGCGGCGGAGGTCCATCGAAAATGGGCTCACCTAGGAATGTAGGATGAAACAACCTAGTCACCATCATACATAGTAGCCTCTAACGCATCCATACACTGTGACATGGTACGAGTCAGGGCAGAAGTAGAAGGTGTAGAGGATGATGGCCCAGCTGAAGACTGGTCCGGTCCCGATGCTCTGGCTCTCTCATCCCCTATCCTAACTGCCCTCTTACTACTCCTTGACTTCCCAATAGTACCAGTCTTAGGGGGTAGCAGCATATCATGTGCGTAGGACTTCACTTTGCAGTGAGAGCACATTCACATGATGAGATTACCGAAGGGGAGATTCGTCTTTGGCTTTGCATCTAAGCAAACTCCTTCATCTCCTCCCATATCAAAAGAGCCACATTAATAGCCTTCCCTGTCATAAATGCATGGGGAAGGGCAAGATTCTCGACATTCGAGCTCTTCTCAGAACCCCTGGGCATCAACTTGTAGTGTAATACTTTGATCATGATGCCAAAGGAGTGCTTGAGGGCCCCGATTAGAGTTGTCCCTTTGAATGTGGTTGGGTCCTCGTAGGTGAGCCACACATAATTAGAGCGTGTTCTACCCCTTTCAACATTGTGTGGGTAGACCGGGGTAGTAGGGGGAGGCCTCTGGTAACTCAACAAAGTGGTAATCAAATTGGGGGTCACATCAAAGGTCTTCCCCCTCACATTCGTCTTGAGGATCTAATCGTCCTCGCCCAATGCCATCAATTTTCTATAAAAATCTCTACATAACACCAAGTTGTACCCACCTCCTCAAACCAAATACCTAGTCCATGCCCCTTGATAACCCTCACCACTTCATTGATTGGCCCAAGGGTAATCTTGTCTACAAACCACTCGAAAGTCACATTTTTCTCATTTATCCTTTGTCCACGAGCGTCATGTCTCGCCTTTGTCCTCCTTTCTTCCCTATCCCTACTACATGGGCCCTAAACGCTCCTCTTGCAAGAACTAGTGCCCACGAGTGGTGGGGTATCCAAACCCACACGCTTGGTCCGGGCCATGAGAACCAATAGTCCCCCAACACCAACGAATGTCAAAAACCACATCATAAACCACTTAATGGGCTCAAAAGTGCTGAGGGAGCTCTTTCCCAAATGAGCCATAGCAAGGGAGTTAGAGATTTTGGAGAAGATCAACGAGAACTTGAGAATTGGGGGAAAATTTGGAGATCAAGGGTTTTTGTGAGAACACCACAATTTTTGGCAAAATCCACTCAAAATCAACCCTAAATAAGAGAAAAGTAAGATTTAAGGGCCTAGGTGAAATACTTTGATGATTGGAAGAGAGTAGAAGGAGAGGAGAGAGCTTTCGAGGTTAAGATTTGGAGGAAATGTGAAGGGTTTCTCAAAAAAAATAGAACTTAAACCCTCGTTTTTGGCATTCTGGGCAAGACCTTCCGGAAGGTCGATGAAAATTGTAAAACCAGGGTAAATTTAAACTTTTATGAAAAATAGCAAAATGGTAATTTGCCACTACGATACAGGTTGTAAACCTGAAATTTTTTAAATCTCGGATGACGAAATGGACCTCACTGTTGGATTCGTCTCACGAAATTTAGTTATCCTGTTAATTTTTATCAAATTTCGTGATAGTCGGATTTCTCGCGTTTTACAAGGCAGTCGAGTCTTGAGTGACCCAAAAAAGGAAATTTTAAATAAAATTTCAAATGTTGGAAAATAATTTAAGGCAAGTTAAAATAAAAATATGTTGGACTTAAATCGAGATGAAATTTAATCGTTTCGGGACGAAAATGGGCCCGAAAAAAAAAGGGTCGTGTGGCGCGTTGTGGACTAAGAGTTTAGGGAGTATAAATAGGGGGAAAAATCATATTTCTCCCCCATTCTTCAGCCAGTTTCAATGTGAAAAAAGAAGAGAGGGAAAAAGAAAATTTCTCCATCTTCTCTCTAAGATCTACAGAGATTGGGTACTCAAATCTGCTCAGACCAAGAACAAAAGTCGTTATCCTAGCCAAGGGCTATGCGACCACACCAAAAATGTTGGGTTTCACCGAAGTTCCAAAATTGAGCTTGGAGAAATCAAGGATTTTGGGTGAAATTGAGACTCTTGAAGGCTTCTACCAAGTGGATTTACGCTTTAAGAGGTAGGGTTCCTTTCTACTTAGGTTTATTTAAAACCTAGGGTGGTATATGAAATGGGTATGTTGATAGAAACTTATATCATTTACCTATGTTGTGAAAATTGATGAAATTGGTATGAAAATGGGTATAGAATTGGCTAAAATAAATTCCTAACATGGAATGGATATGTGGTAATTACTTGTGTAATTCCATGAAAATTTGTGTTATGTGGGCATGTTATGTATTTTTATTATGCCTTGTGAATAGAATGTGTTATTGGCACATAATATATAATAACATGCTTGTGATGTATGATCGGATATAAAGATGTTGATTTATGCATATAGGTACATCCATATTGTGATGGAATTGGTAATTATATGTTTTGGATATAAATTACCGTGAAATATGTTTAAATGTGGTTAATTTTGCTCGTGTGACATTCTTTACATATGGGCATGATAGTGATTAAGTAATGGTGCATTACATTGCAATTGCACGGAGGAAATGCATCCATAGCCATGAGTGTGGGTGTGTGTGTGCATGGTTGATATCAAACACCAAATAGGTGGATGATAGTGGACTCGGGATAGTTGGATCAAAAATCCAACTTAGTCGCACAGTGTTATGGATAAAGAATTGGGTCAGGGTTAGTAAGAAGGGATAGACTATCCCTCGTGTGAGAGACCCGTTGATCGAAGACGCACTCCGTTGGTATAAGAGCCCATAAAATGTGCCGGTGTACACGAAATCGTTGGTGGAAGTCCATGAATTCCGTGTCAGTTGGGTGCCGTTGGTGTAAGTCCATAAATATCCACCCAAGAAAGACCCGGAGATTTTTTTTTTTACATAGTCAGGTGTGTAGCGCCAATGGCGGGGCTTAAAAAGCCAGTTTTATACCCATGGCATTACATGGGGAAAAAGAGCAAGGGAGGGCTCGAGTTGAGTTGCATGATTGAGTCACATCTCATTTCATGGCATAATATTGCTAAGATTCCAACATTGAATGATAATTCTTGTTTGCGATGTTGTTGGTTGTGAAGTGCTGCATGAACATTCATATGCACTTAGGTTGGGGAATAACCTTGGTAGAAAATACTCTATTTGGTGTGGCTCACCCTATATGGGAAAATATTTCAGATGCGGGACATACGTCAGAGGAAGACCCTCGCATGGGACCTCAAGGTTGAAGAAAGCCAAAATGTGGCTTTATTATGAGTTTTTGTAAAAATTTTATGAAAACTAGTTTTGATATGTAATTTTATGGACAATGAATGAAATCGAATGTGTGTGGATCTTGTATTACATGAAAAACTTCATTATACATGAGTTGATGGAAATGATATGTTTATGAATGAATTGGAAATGAAAAGCAGGCGAAATAGGCAAAAGTGGGCAAGGAGTACCGGTACTGAGTATCGATACCACAAGGCCCAGTGAGTTAACAGTACCGATACTGTGTACCGGTACAACGAAGACCACTCGGCAAAGTATACCAGTACTGCGAGGTCCAGTGAGCAAAGCGTACTGGTACTCTTTCCAAAATTTTGAAATTACTTTGCCAAGCTTTTGGGCCATGGGTTATTTGGTTCCAAGGATACAAATGGACTATAATGGGGTATAAAATGTGGTGCATTGACCACGGTTGAGTTAATTGAGAAAATGTACACGGGTTGCACGTGTGGATTATGACCTTGGTTAAAGGAGATGTGATTGAAGTGATGTCGGAGAATGCGACTATCACAGGTATTTCCGCGGGTTGACGGGTGGTCAACGGTTGTTAAAGGACCCTCGATTTTAGGGGCGTCACAGCTTAGTATCAGAGCATAGGTATACGATTTACCTAGGGTTGTTGGGCATGAGTTTAGACCATTGCATTCATTGTGCACTACATATTATGTACCTAAATTGCTTTATGCTATGTGCTTTAATATGATACATGCTATGTGTTATATGTTATGTGAATGATATACGTGGTAAAATATATATGGAAAAGAGATACTAGGGTTAGAAAACATAACCTTAGGGTCGAAAAATAAGGGAACGGGATAGTTCTGGGTGTAAAGGTCTTCTCTACTAGGGGGGACAAGGAGATGAATCTCAAAGTTTAAAATTTGGTCCCTACCTTGGGATACTAAATGGGTGCTCCATTGCTATCTGACATGTGTGTAGATGGCTAGTAGAGGAAGAGGACGTCGAGGCGGTGGACGGGACCATAATCAATCACCATCGGCTTTTAACCATCAAGCCTTCGTGGAAGCTATTGGTACTGCAGTTGCCACCATTACACAGGCCAGTGCTGCGGCTGCTACTATTGCACAAGCTAGTGCAAGTGTGGGACAAGGAGGCTCGAGTAACCTCCAGAGGTTCAAGACACATAAGGCTCCATTTTTAAGGGAGGGGCGGATCCGATGGTAGCCAACCAGTGGTTCCTGCATGTTGATAAGATTTTAGAGGCAATGTAGATTATTTCCCAGCAGCTGCTAGACATACAAAGGCCCGAGAATTCTTGGATTTGAGACAAGGGACTATGACGGTGCTGGAATACATGACCAAGTTCACGGAGTTAGCCCGTTTTGTCGATGACTATGTGGCAACAAATATGGCCAAGGTGAGGAAGTTTGAGGATGGTCTAAAATTGTCCATCCGGGGTAAAATTGTGGGCCACTGCCTGCAAAACATGGATTCAATGGTCACAATAGCTATAGCCATTGAGAGAGAAGTTAAGGACGCACGGAACATCCGGGAAGCGCGTGCTAAGGACAGGAAGAAAGAGGTTCAATCCTCTTCTTCTACTTCAGAAAAGAGACAGAGGACATTTGCTACACAGGGACAAGGTCGTAACATCAGGGCCAAGGCCAAGGTCGATTCTCCCAAGGTGGGGGAAACCTAGGACAACTTATTAGGCTGGTCAACGGACATATTTCCATTGCCACCAGCTGGGTCATATGAAGCAGGATTGTCCTCAGAAGTAAGGATCCCAATCGTCATATGAAGCGGGATTGTCATATGAAACTGCTACAGGTCATCTTAGTCCCAATCGTCAGTGGGACATGCACAAACATCTTTTATTCCTCCCTACCCCACCATGGGTCAGAAAAGCCAGTACCAGTTTTAGGGTGCTACTCAGGCCCCCACCACTTCACAAGTGGGGACTCCGCAATCAGGCCAGATGGGCCAGCGCATGGATGGAGGCCGAGGACAGAGCATGGAGGCTGGGATTTGGGGGATCCAAGGGTGTCTCTACACCATTACACCTCAAATTGAGTTAGTGGATCAGTCGGTCATACAGGGTACATTTCTACTCTCTCGCTTATGGGCAAGGGTGTTGTTTGACTCTAGTGCATCTCATTTATTCATACCTGAATCATGTGTGAGGGACCTGGGCTTAGAGGTTGATACCCTGGAAGAGCCATTGTATGTAAATTCACCCCTAGGAGCTAGGGTATGTATTAACCGGATACGTTGGGGTTGGAGAACGAGGTGAGACAGGAGTTGGTTCTACCTCGGGTTATGTGTCAGTATGAGGATGTTTTTTGGATGAACTACCGGGATTACCTCCCCATAGGGATGTAGACTTCAGCATTGAGTTGCATCCTGGTATATCTTCGGTTTCTATGACTCCACATAGGATGGCGCCAACTGAATTGCAAAAACTCAATGTCCAAATGCAAGAATTGTTGGACAAGGATTTTACTAGACCAAGCACTTCACCTTTGGCCGCTCTGGTGTTGTCCTCAAAGAAGAAGGACAAAACCCTTCGACTATGCAAAGATTAAAGGCAGTTGAATTGGGTCACTATCAAGAATAGGTACCCTTTGCCGAGGATAGACGATCTGTTTGATCAGTTGAGGGGAGCGCGGGTCTACTCCAAGATAGATCTTCGCACCGACTACTATCAGTTGAGGATTAGGGAGGCAAATATCCCTAAGACAACGTTCAAAACGCGTTACGAGAATTTCGAGTTCACTGTGATGCCATTTGGATTGATGAATGCCCCCACGGCATTCATGGATCTCATGCATATAGTGTTTCAACCCTATCTAGATCAGTTCATCGTGGTATTTGTTAACGACATCCTGATCTACTTCAAGTCTGAGGAGGAGCATGAGGATCACCTAAGGGTTGTTCTTCAGACCTTGAGAGAGCACCAGTTGTATGCCAAGTTCAGCAAGTGTGAATTTTAGCTTACGGAGGTAAAGTTTTTGGGACACATGGTGTCGACTTCGAGTGTATTTGTGGACCAAGAGAAGGTTAAAGCGGGTCATGAGTTGGGAGAGGTCGAAGGCAGTCTTCAAGATACGCAGTTTCTTGGGATTGGCGGGGTATTATAGGAGGTTCATCGAGGACTTCTCCCAATTAGCTACACCTATGATGAGATTGACCCAGAAGGAGGTCAAGTTTGAGTGGAATGATTCATGTGAGAAAGCATTCCAGGAGTTAAAGAGGCGGTTCACTTCAACACCTATTTTGATAGTTCCGAAGAGGGGACAAATGTACACGATATATTGTGATGCCTCCAGAGACGGCCTGTGTTGTGTTTTGATGCAATCTAGTAGGGTGGTGGTTTATGGTTCTCGGCAATTAATGAACCACGAACAAAATTATCCTACGCACGACATGGAGTTGGCGGCCATTGTCTTTGCCTTAAAGACTTGGCGCCACTATCTGTATGGTGAGCAGTTCGAAGTGTTTTCAGACCACAAAAGTCTGAAATATATTTTCACATAGCAGGACCTCAAAAATAAGATTTAAGGGCTTGGGTGAAATACTTTGATGATTGGAAGAGAGTAGAAGGAAATGAGAGAGCTTGGAAGGTTAAGATTTGGAGGAAATGTGAAGGGTTTCTCAAAGAAAATGGAACTTAAACCCTCATTTTTGGCATTATGGGCAAGACCTTCCGGAAGGTTTTGCACACTAAACAAAACCTTCCAGAAGGTTTTGCCTTTGCTGCAAAACCATTCCTATGCTCTAAATCTCATTTCAATCCCAACTTATCCCACTCCTAAACATTCTAACAATCTATCTATGACTTCTAATCTACCAAAAAATTGAACCACATATGTGAACCACAATTGAGTGATCATACTCAAAGTCATTTCCAAAATTGCAACATTATATAAAATTTTGAAGCTTTCAAAATACAAGACATGAATTTCTAAGTTTAACTCTTATTCCATCATTCCAATTTTTTGACCATGATTCTGGTAATGTGTATGTGGCTTATACGGTTAGGTGAGTGTCACTCTCCCTCGGATATCATGCAAGAAATGGGAAAATGGGTGTGTGAATGAAATATGTGTGTGTACAAAAGTGCTCCCCAAGCATAGAGAGACTTTCGAGTGTCGTGTTTTACTTGAAATTGGTATTCCAAGGTCGTCTCCTCAGGGAAAAATGGTGAATTGTGTTGAAGGCGATTTTGTGAAAATAGAAAAGTGTATAAATCATTTGAATATGTGTTTTGGTGAGTTGTGTTCTTGATGAAAAGAAATGAAAACAAGTGTTGGCTAATCCAAAGAGGTCATTCCAATAGGAATGCCAAATCAACTCAAGACATTCTTCTATTGATGTCGAGACGTTCGATTGATTCGTAGGAAGCGAGGGACTAAAATGGAGGTGAGGATTCATGCATACCCCGTGACAAGTCTATGGTGTATCAAGAACTCACAACCACCTCCACACTCAACCTAGTCAAACCAAACCATCTTACACTACAAGGAGGAATGAAAAAGAGTTGATTTAGCATACCCAAGAGGAATTCGCCCTTAGATTAGCCAACTTAAAGCTTAGCTACTCATATTTAATGCAAGAACATACATAAAGTAAAGAGACATTGTGACGAAATAAAGATTGGAAATTGAAGTAATGCAAGAAAAGTTAAACTATGAAAAAGTGCATTTAATACCCATTTTAAAAGCTTGAAGTGAAAAACTCAATACAACAATGGTAGAATCTAGAATGCATAACTAAACTTGCAATACAGTTGAAATAAATGACATTAAGTGTAATAAATGAAGCTTACAAGAGTCTTAAAGCAGACTACAAGTGAAATGGGTAAGGGAAAATGCAAAAATCTAACTTCTCTCTCTAAAACTATGTCTTCCTCTTTGGGCTCTTCTCTCTCTACAATGCTCTACTCTCTCCAATGCTGAATAATTTGAATTGTAGCTTGCATTTTCATCTATGGAGGGCTTCTATCATGTGTGACAGGCTTTCTATCCATAGGAGGCTAAGTTGATGGCTTGGGTAGGCTAGGGCAAGCCTAGCTTGCAACTTCCCAGGCTTCCTTCTTCTCTCTCTTCCTCATAAATGTTTGGGCCTCCAAAATCAAACCTTAGGTGTGGGGAAGCATGTATGTGTGTAAGGCATGTCAGGGGACAAGTGGTAGAATCATAGGTAAGACATCCAAGTGACAGAACTTGAGTTGTAGGCTTCAGCCATTTTTCAGCAAAACCTACCAGTAGATCAATGGCCAAACCTACTGGTAGGTTTTACTCCTGTAGTCAAAACCTTCCGGAAGGTTTGCTGTAGAACCAACTCCTGTAGACAAAACCTACTGGTAGTTTTATGAACAAACCTACCGGTTGGTTTTTACTTGTTTTGCTCAAATCTTTGTCTTTTCACCTTCTATGCCATCGTTAAGCCTCCCCTTTATCTCCATTGACTTTAAGCACTACGATGGGGGCCTAACTCGCGCCATTTCCAACTATTTGCCTGCAAACATACTGAAACCTCATTAATTGTAGAAATATTACAATTCCTCCCATATTTACCACAAAAACAAGTCTAAAATGGGTGCAAATGTGTAAATGATGTGCAATATTTTGTGCTAATCAACATGTAATTTAAGCATTTACACAACGAAATTCACATTCACTTTGGCTATCTAAATTAAGCTTTGATGCAACCTCACCAAGGGTGTCTCTCAACAATGAATCACACTATGGTTATCTTGACATGCTCTCTATGTGTATATGTGAGATAGAATCTTGTGCACAAAACAAAGTATGCTCACATATAATCCAAAAATGAAGTACATGCATAAGAATAAAACAACCTTGGCATAATCTCATGAAAGGAATGTTAGGGCATTAGATAGCAAAATTAACCTTTCTTTTTCTTAAAAAATATGTTATCCCCATGATTTCTCTAGATCATTTAGGACTTTCAAGGGTTATAATGGGGCCTTGGGGTGATTTGAGGCAAATGAAATGAAGGATGTAGGATAACAAAGAGGGTTGTTCCAAGTGCACGACATTTGTTTCAAAAAGATATGCCTTTTTATGGGATTTTCAGTCTATACCATCACTTCACTCTTTATTTTTTTTTTTTCTTTCTTTTCCTTAACATTTTCCTTTTTCTTTGATCATTCTTTCTTCTTTTCACCCTCTTTTTTCTCTTTTTCGTGGATTTTCATTCTTTTCTGTTCAACTCTTTAAATTCAAATTCATTCATCCCTTTGGTTGAGTTTTCGCACTACAATTCCTTCTCTTTTATGATCACTCATATTCAGCTCTTAGGAACAACCAAGGTGTGGTAGATTTTTATCATTTTGCACTGGCTTGGTCAAATGTGTGGCATAGAACCAAATTTACAATTAAAGCTCAATCACGGCACTAGGGATAAACTTTTAACAAGAAAAAGGCTAAGGCTCAAAGTAATTCAAGGATGACCTAAGATCATTTCTAGATAGGCATAGGAGAGCATATTGCATTTCAAGACAAAGTCAATCAACTACCCAAATGCATCTAACTAAAACAAGCATAATAAGATTATTGAACAAATTTGAAATTTGAAAAATTGTTCCTTGAGTAAATGTAAGTTCCCTCCAACAAGGATTGACACTAAAGCTCTCATGGGTCCTTACACATCTCCACTATTCATGTCAAGCACTAATTACCATTTTACCTTTTTTTATAAAAGTTCAAATTTTTCTAGATTTTATAGTACTAGTACTTAGACTTATGGGTACCAGTATCTAGATTCCAGTGGGCTTAGGTACCGATACCAAGGCTTCAGGTATCTATACCCCGATGGACAGTGGGCTTAGGTACCAGTAGCACGATATATAGGTCCCGGTACCTAGCAAACAGTAAGCTCAGTTACCGGTACCAAGTTCACTATGGTACCGGTCTTGGCAAAAGGAAGGAACCTAGCAAACAGAAGGCTCAGGTACAGGTACCAAGAGTAAGAGATACCAATACCTCTTCCAAAATTTTTAAAATTTAAATACAACTTTGCCAAGCCCTCAAACCTTGAGCCCTCTTATTTATATGATGTAATTGGTTAAATATTAAGTGCTAATTGATGGGATTAGACCTTGGAATGGTCAAACGATTAAAGAATAATAGGTTATGTGTTGGGTAGTGCTCCGGTACAAAGGAGACTCTGCCCAAACTCCGTTATGGTTACTATCCTAGTAAATGGGATATAATGACGTGGTGTTGCGTTACACGACATACACAAGTACTTCCGCCAGTTGATAGGTGATCAACGGATTGAAAAAGTACCCCCGAATTTTGGGGCGTCATAGTTGAAGCCCTCCCACTGCCACCATGCAAGTTGATGGTTTTGAAGCAATGGTTGAATTGAAATCCCCAATGACATGTTTGAGAATTGAGATCGAATCAGCAACGAGGATCTCAAAAAGCTTGAATGTAATATTCAATACCTTGACACCCAATAAGTCCGAATAATTTCAAATTGTGAAACTTCAAATGAGGCACGGGATATACTTGTGCTTTCACACGAAGGAACTACAATGGTCAAGATGTCCCGTCTTTAAAGGTACACCTCATAATTTGAGATGTTAAGGATGCAAGAGGAAGAAGCGTTTGGTGATTTTTATGCCAAGTTATGTGATATTTTTTATTCTTTCTTTGCATTAGGTATTAAGATCTACAATGCCGCCATCAATGGAAAATCTTGAGATCTCTATTAGAGAGATTTCTTGGAAAGGTGACCTCGCTTGAGATAAGTGTCAATAAGGCCACAATATCGGTCAAAGACCTAGTAAGGTTAATTTTGACTTTCGAGATGAACCTTTTTTCACCCAAGAAAGTGAAGGGTGTTGCTTTAAATTTAAAAATTAAAGAAGGGGGTAAATCCAAGTGACCCCATTTGGGAGACAATGGCATAGCCTATCTTGCAAGAAAATTCAATAAATATTTTAAGGCTTGTGGTGTCGAGTCTCTGAGGTCAAAAGGAAATCCAAATAGAACCAAGTCTCCTAGAAAGGGAAAAGAGAGTGGGGGCAAACATTCTTGACATGAAGTTGAGAAGAATGGGTAAGTTCTCTAATGTTATGAGTGTCATGGGTTTGGACGTATAGCTGTGAAATGTCCAAATGATAAGAAGAAGGACACACCCAAGGAGAGGATAAGAGACTTAAAGGCTAAGGTGAGTGAAAGCACAAATCACAACAAGTGTTGACTCCTCTTCTTCAAGTGATGAAGATAGTTTCACAGCCTTTGTAGGTTCACACTCTTGTCCCCTCCCCCACAAGAAACTTCCATGAATAAAGATAAGGAAGTTGAGTCAAGTCCCACTACGAATTAAGATGACTTAGTTATAGAAGTCTCAACTAGTGAGGATGGGATTAAGTGTTAAGGACCTCCAAAATGCTTAGAGTGCGTTATACAAGGAGTGTCTAAAACAAGGAAATAAATTGTTGTTATTGAGCACGAGGCTAAAAAGTAGTGAAGATGAGAAGAAGGAACTTCATGTGGACTTAGTTAAGTCCAAAGCATATATTGTTGGGCTTGAGGAGGAGAAAAAAGTCCCTCCATGAAAAGGTGAGTTTCCTTGAGAGAGAGCACAAAGGGCTTTTAAAGTCTAAGAAGGGTCTTGATTTTAAGCTCGTCAAGCTTGATAGGGACCTTTACAAATCACAAGAGCTCTCAAAAAGACTTTCAAATCACGTAAAAACTTGATAAAATATTGGCAATAGGGAAGAGTGTGAGTAACAAGAGAGGCCTTGGCTATGAAAATGAAAACACCAGCCCCACTACCTCCAAGATTGTGTTTGTGAAGGGTAATCCCAATACTCCATAGTGAGATCTAAACAAGAATCTCATAGTATTTTATTTAATGTTGGCGATTGAAGTGTGATTTGTTAAAATTAACTATAGGATAAAATTTGTAATTATTAAGAACATGGGAAAAAATTATGAATCCAGATAACAATTTTTAAGGTCTAATTATTAAATTGGCAAAGTGAGGAGTGTGATTAGTTAAAGGGTGGTAATTAAGTGTAGAATATGAGTATAAGGGGGAAATAGGAGGGTTAATGGGTATTTATCCAAGGGGATGAGTCCTTCAACACACATGTCACACCTAAAAGCTTTCTAGCCAAATATTCTTGGTGGAAGACTTAGGCTGCTGGAGCTTCCTCTTGTTTTGTCTAGCTTGGGAAAAGAGTTGAAGAACTTTGGAGGAGCACTTTAATTTCGGGTGGTGAATCTGGCATAAAGTTAGAAGAGGTCCTACTCTTGGAACAATGCAATCTCTTCCTTTCTGTAAACTCCATAACCTCCTCAAATCTCCATAATCTTAGTTGAGTTCAGGCTCTTGGGGTGCCTTGCCAAGAATTGAAGCTTCAAGGTTTTAAAGTTTGTTCCACTTGGAAATTTTGGCAAAGCTTCGGCGGAGAAGAACTTCTTGTGGGTAATCCTTTATACTTTAAATTAGAAATTTTTTTGAGCTCTTATGTTCTAAGGTATGAGTTATTAAATGTTTAAAAGGGATGGAGAGTGGAAAAAATGGTAAAAGGAAAGGTTGGAAACCATTTTCGTGGCATCAGTTCAGGGAAGAACCAGTACATCACAGTATTGTACTGACACAAAGGCTCTCTACCCTGTGAATAATTGGTACAATAGTTGTACCGATACAACTTGTACTGATACAACCTTGTTGAATTTTCCATGTTTGGCCGCAATCTCTTCGATGCCTTGTTCTCTCATTCTTTAAACTTCAAAAGCCATCCAATATAGTTCAAAACAACTCCTTTTGAGTCGGGTAGTTAGCAAGCAACGACTTCAATTGTTTATGTCACATCACTTGGGAAAGGTTTTGGGAAATGTGTCAATTCCAAAATGCATACATGTGTCAAAAACATAAATGTTTATAGAAGGAATATTCATATGAAATTGTTATGATATATGGTAGGGGTGGAAGCACTGTTATCAGAACCGGACTGGACTGGTTGGTCAGACCGGTTCAACCGTGAATCAGGATCCTAACTGGTTCAGTTCCTTAGTTGAACTGCTTAAGGAAGCGAACTGGCTAAAAACTGAAAAATCAACCGATTTTTAACAAAAATCGTGAACCGGAAATTTTATATAAATTGGATGCTTTACTGCCCATTTAAAAATTAAATTACATAAATAAATTAAATCAGTATCTTTTTGTATTTGGAGCTTCTTTTTTTTTTTTTGCCCAAAATCAGTAAATCACAGAAGGCACCACCACCACCAGGCTCCAGCGACCAGGGACTCTTCGACTGCAATCAACCACTACTCCATCGACCAGGGATCTTCGACTGTGATCAGCCACTTCAATCAGCGACCAAGCGAGGTGACCAGCGATATCAGGCGACTGTGATCAGCAAACTCAAGCGACCGATGAGGAACTCCAACGACTTCGATCAATGCTTACTGCTTTTATCAGACTGTAAATTAAGGTAAAAACTTCCTTTCATTAGTTCATATCTTAGTAACAAAAACTAAAATCCACTATTTCAATTTGGGTAGTTGATTTCATTGGTTTTGAGTAAATATTAAATGGTCAGTGTTGCATATATGATTGTAAACAAAAATGGTCGGTGCTTCTATCACACTGGATTTCATTGGTTTTGATTTCATTAGTTTGAATATTTGCTTGTCACACAATTTAATAAAACTAAATGTTGAAACTGTGTTTGAGATTTGCAACTTATGTTTACTTTTAATTTGGATGATGTGTTCTTATGTAAACTTTTAACTTCAGTAGGGATTGTGGTTTGGGCTTTAGGATTTTTTTCTGTTATGTACTTGGATTGGAGCTTTAAAGTTCAACTCTGATATTTGGCATAGGTGTTTCTTTTACTTAACTTCATTAATTTTATGACAAATTGTATGTATTTTAGACATATTTTATATTTTTTAGCTAAATTATTATGTTTTATAATTATTATATATTTTTTTATTATATGACCAGTTGACCCACCGGTTGAACCAGTGAACCATTGACCCAATTCTTTAGCCGGTTCGATGACCGGTCCGGTTCTGATAACATTGGGTGGAATTGACGACGTCAATGTCCTATACACTTAAAGTTTTATCGGGGGACTAAATCTGAGTTAAAGTCGAATTCCAAGCAAGTGTGCTATTTCATATAATTGATTATAGCAAAGGATTGTTTATTTATTATTGATGCACAACTGTGAGGAATTTTGGTTGATTATGACATTATAAACATGTCAAATAACTCTATTGGTGAACATACATATATCGTCTTAATGACTTGTGATCGCATTGTGTTGTGCTAAATAACCTTAAAGGCAAATGAATAGCCCATGTGATGAATATGCCTTAAAGGTAAATTTTTAGCCTTAGTGCGGATATATATGATTGAATGCCATATATGATGGCTTATGAGTGGTTTTTCATTTTACTTTGATGAAATAATGTTGATATTGTGAAGTATGTATATATAATGGTTTCCTTTGGTGGTATTCTATTTATTATATTGCGATGGTGATAGCATGCAAAGTATATTTTCATCATTGTCCATTATATGGTTGTGTACATTCACTGAGCGTGTGGTGCTCACCCCTCCATAGTTTTGAATTTTTAGGTAGCCGAGTCAAGAGGAATGTTCACTGTTGGGTCTAGATAGTTAATGGGGAATAATTGGATCTCTGAGTCTTATGTAAACCATTTTGTGTACATGGGTGCCATGTATATATTTTTAAAAAATCAAGTCAAAGTTGGAAATTTGAGTAGATAGTGTGCAACGTGAATTATTTATTTGTATGAAAGCTATTATATGTTTATGCACCTTGCAAGTGTTTGTATTATGAGTTCATTATAATAATGTGTAGGTTAAAAGTTATGCTAAAGGAGTAGGGTCAACCCTACTGGAGTGGGCTATAAGTACTATCTTCAGGTGAGGTATGACATCCACCCCCACAAGTAAGCAAAGGTCTTAAAAAGACTAAGAATGGTAATGGTAAGCATGAAAAGAAGCCAGTTAAAAGGATTACCAAACCAAATCATTTGTGTGTTTTACTTGTGCAGAGCATGGTCACTATAGTGGACATTGCATTCATAATCAAGAAGTCTAAGATAAAAAGTTCATGCATCTAGCTAATCAATCTAAAGCCTTGAACAACGAAGTTGTAAATCTTTCCAAACATTTAGAAAGGGAAAATGTGTCCAAGCATAGTCGCGCACCATCTTCAAATGGACTACATGCTAGAGTGTCCAAAGCTTCTTGTACCCCTAAGATCAAAATTGATCTACATTCCTTCGAGGAGAAGAGAGCTAGTCCTCCACCCATTCCCCGACCTAACCTGACTTTTAAGAAAGGAAAACAAGTGTGGGTGATTAGAGAGGACTTTGAGAAACTCACCATCTCAACCAAGTTAAAGTCCCCTGAGTGCTTCTAACAAGATCATGGCTCCAAAAAAATAGGAGATGTGAGATACTACGAACCTAGGTGATCACACATGCATTGCATCAAACACCCTAGGGTCATACTTTGTTTGTACATATTTTGTTTCTTTCTTTGCTATTTTGTCATTTTTTTTTCTACAAAAAATTTTGAAATTTGAAAAACCAAAAATAAAAGAAATAGTAAAATCCAAAAAGAGTTTTAATGTCAAGTTTGACATTCATTTCTAGGATTTATGGTAATAGCTTTATTTTGATTTTCATTGTTTTGATGCATCTTCATGCATATTTTTTTCTTTGTAGATGTTTATCTTGAAAAATTCAAAATTATTGAAAAGAAAATTTCAAAAAGGTTTTCTTCTATTTGTTTTTCTTTGTTTCATGATCATGGGAATGCATACTTTGGTTTACATTGTAATGATTTCATCCCTAAATATAAGTTGAAATGTGCATTGCTATGAGTCATATTATGGGATATAGAACTTAGTGGTATAAATCTTATTGCATGATTAATTAGCCAAAGATTATGTCATCTTAGCATGCTTGGATAGTGTTTACCTTTAAAAAATTCAAAAACTAAGGTCACGCGTGTCATTCATCTTCACACTTAGGAGTTTGATTAGTTTGAAATATTAATGATATTAAATGACTCTAAGTGTTGGTGATAGGTGAACACATGGTTAAACGTTAATTAAACCCCAATCACTTAAAAGATGTCAAAGGCCAATTGTGAGAAAAGTGCCCAATGTGGCCAAATCTAAAAAGGTGAGGCATAAATAAATGGCTAAAAATAATTACATTTGAATTGTGAGAGTACTTATGCTTGTTTGTAAATTTCTCATTTGTAAAGCTAATAGAACTCATGTTAACCATAATTAGAAGTATAAATTAAAAGTATGGAATTCATAATCATGTTGATTGAAGCTATAGAGTAGAAGGGATAAAAGAGAGGGTGCGTTGTCAAAAAAAAGAGGATATCTAGGTCATTCACTAACTGGTCATGTATTCAATTAGACAATGCATTAGGATTTCATGATGATCTTATTAATGATTTAATCTAATTGGAATTATTTTTGTATTTGAGGTTGATTTCACACACGATGTACTTGAATTATTCAAAGTTGAACAAAATTTGAATAGGCATGAGTGAAATTGAACCAAAAGAGGAAACATTGCTCTATGATGCATAAAATTGAGTTTAGTATCTTTGAATATGCCTTAGAGTAATGTATTGAGATGATAAATTTTGGATGGATCTATTAAAATGTGAATTTATGAAATTTTTATGATTATCTAAAATTTGAGCATTTAATGTTTAAAATTCAAAAATTCATCATTTGTGATCCAAATTCATTCATGCATTGCATTGAATCACGTTTGGAGTTTATATGTGTGTGTGTGTGTGTGTGTATCATGCATGTTGAGGTTTGAAGGATAGGCTAAATGAGTGAATGTTGGAACGGGATTGGTCCAATAAGGATCTAAGGCTAATCTGTCAATATTTCAGGAATCGCTCAATCAGTCGTTTCACTACTCGAGCAACCTCGAGGGAGTTGGCAGCCAGGTTTACAAAAGTGAGTTTTAAAAGACTTCTTGTATTCTAAAATCACTCATTCACATCCTAAAGCTCCAAAAACTCTAACCCTTGGTTTCTAAAATCTCACAAAAACATTCTTTAGAGATCTACACTTGATTCTTCATTCTTCCACAAGTCCACATCTGTGAGACCTAGATTCTTAAAGTGAGTGTTGAGATGGCACTGCGAAGAGAGAAACGACCTTGGGTTGAGGATGTCTATGAGGAAATCAAGGAGAACGTCAACAAAGCTACTCAAGTCATGACACTAGAGTTCGTAGAAAGATTCAAATGGGAATTCTCTTGTAGGCTAGTGTGGATCGAATGAGGAATAACCGCCACAAAGGTAACTAGTTCTATTTGTTACTAATCTGACAAAATATGGATGGACTTAGATGTTCAATGACCCCATGACATCGAATGATAGCATTGTCAGGGAATTCTATGCTCATATTTCAATTAATGGACCCAATCCTCATATTGACACCTTGTCATCTATATTAGAGGTATCAAGTTTAGCTTTTCTACAGACCCCATTGCTATCACACTGAATCTACCTAGGGTTGAGAATGATTACCTTAGTGCAGAACTTGTTGTCTTATTACCTCCTCTTTATATAGTTGCTTCTAAGTTATATGGTATTGATCATCCAGAACACTAGTTCACTCAAAAAATCTTTCAAAAATCATTGACCTTATAGTAGAAGATCTTAATCTCATAGAAAACTACAATATTGACTTGAATACCTATGTTTTTGACTTCCTAGTTCCTAAAGCTCATATGTTTTCTGTCATAGGTAAAGGGTTTGGTCTTGATCTACCTATATTTATTTTTGGGTGTATTTGTAGAGCCTTTTTAAAGTGATGAGGGTCAAATATATTGCCTTTTCCCATGATTACTCATATTTGTCAAGGGAAGGGTGTTGCAGTTCTAACTAGTGACTACTTATAGAACCATATGAGGCCTTTGAACAAGATTTCTATGGAATTAAGCAAGGCCCGGGTTCACAATGTTGAGGAGAGAGAAGAAGCTCTAGGAGATCCAGTAGTTCATCCTGAGACTGGTACATGTAGGACACCATCACCACATATGAGCCCAATTTTGTTATCATTGTTGCCCAATTTACATCGATTGTTGATATACTTATGGGGATGCAACAACGCATGGAGGAACATTGTAGTCTTACTTCTGTTAGGCTAGATGCATTGGATGGTTGGATCATGAGCATGGGGTTAGCTCAGCAAGGTTTGTTTGGATCTCTTACCATGAGAGTTGGTCATTTACGCAGATTGATCAAGGGTAAGTAGATTAATGGAGAGCCAGTGCCAAGTGAGAGCATTATAGTCTTACTTCTGCTAGGCTAGATGCGTTGGATGGTCAGATCATAAGCATGGAGTTAGCTCAGTAGGCTTTTTTTGGATCTTTTACTAGGAAGTTGGTCATCTACACAGATTGATTAATGGTAAGTAGATCGTTGGAGAGCCAGTGCCATATGAGACAGATTTTGATACTGAGCTACCTCGTCATAATAGTGGACATGGTGGAGATGCATCCATTTGAGTAGTTGCTTTTGGAGGCTTAGTATAGGTCATATGTGAGCTTGAGAGTGTTTTTGGTATTCATTCATGAATTGTACTAAAAAACTCTTTATTTTTCTTATTGACTTCTAATTTTTGTTGATTTTTATTTGTTTAGCTTATTTTTTGTTTGTTGTGACATACTCTTGGTCCTACTCTTCAATGTTTATCATATTTGACTTTGAGTTGTATACCTCATTTATCCCTTGCTTAGTTTCCTTGCATGATTTGGCTAGTTGATGTGCATTCATACCTTCTTGTTATACTATGATTCTATATCAGGATTTTTATAGGTCATCATTGGATTGACATTTATAGCACATAAGATAAGGATATGTTGGGCAACTTGATTATGTATCATGCTTGTTGCATGTTGTCATTGGGTTGACATTTGTGACAAAAAGGGGGAGAATATTTTAGGCACATATGGGAGAAATCAAAGAGATTTACTTTTGACTAGATTAGATATGTTGCACGTGAACATAGAAAGGGCAAGTTTGTTCAAATACTTAGGGGGTAAATCTACAAACTTGGAATGAAGTCACATATTTTTCTTTGTTTCTTTTTACACTTGTTGTTTTACTTGTGAACACCAACTAAGGGGGAGAACTTGATGTGTTTTATATTGATAGATCAATTGGTTCTCAAGCATATTGGGCAAGTTAGTTCCTAACATGTTACATATTTGCACTTGCATGATGTTTACATACATATACCCTATGCTTATCTTGGTGCTTTCCAAACCTGTAATTATGTTATATATTTCTCTAACATATGATGTTTTTAACAAGGTTTTGGTTTGAGTGGCGATGTGCAAGACTACAATCTTCATGCTTCATCTAAAAAAGTAGCCTTATACTAGATAGCAATTTAGGGCATGTGCATGAGTGTTGATATTGTGTATTTTGTCACGAAATTACCAAAGGGAAAGATTATTAGATCGTATGTGTAACTGACAAATTTCATGGAGTCCATTATAAATCTCAACCTATTACATTGTCACGATGCTATCAAGTTCAAGATTCAAAAACGTCATTGAATGGAGGAGATCAAGCATCAAAGCAACATCATTTAACTTATGTATGCACTTTTGTGCTTAGGACTAGGTAACAATCTAGACACCTAAGATGAACCGAACTCTTAGTTATTTTTAACTTAGGTTGATTAGGATGAAAATAGAATTAGAAGTAATCCGTCTATGAATCCTAGTTGATTTTAAAAGAAAATATTTTCAAAACCATTTATGATTTTTGAAAACATAGTTTAAGTCATAATTGGACCCATCTTTGAGCAACACCCTTTAGTGCTCAAGTGGATAAATTTTTGCATGGTTTTATACTTAAAAACCTGTGGGGATTGATCTATGCTCACTAGCCTTCACTACAGCGGTCTCTTTATGACTTAGGAAAGGAAAAAGGAAAAAGACACAGAAGGCAGCACAAGGCTCGCTCTATGAGCTCACTCAAGCAGTGTTCATGGTCGCTCAAGCAGTGCTTGCCTTAGTCGGAATTGAAACATGATTTTCATTCCAACGACAACCACCCTCTAGGTAAAATGTCTATTGTTCCACATGTATAATCATGAGGGAAGAACAACAAACTCGGTATGTCAAATAGGTAAAACACATTCAACTAAACATCAATCGTTCTAAGTACATTCATGAGAATGTGATGAAATTCATACATGAATTAAGGTGAAATTCATGGGATTATTTTTATGGAAAAAATCATTAGGGGAAATATATATGAGGGATATGAACTGGGGCAAATTGAAATTACCTGGGTACATCTGGTCTGTGTGTTTTCGCCATGTGTGCATGTGTGTTATCTGTGTGGGTGTGTGAGTGTCTCTGTGGGTGTGTGATATGTGTGGGTGTGTGAATCTGTGTGGTATATATGTGGGTGTGTCTGCATCTATTGTGTGTGTTGTGTGTTTGTGATGTGGATATGTGTGTTTTGTGTGTGTTTGTAACGTGTGTGTGTGTGTGTAAAAGGGTTGCAGGAAATGGAAAATGGAGAAAAGAATAAAGAGAGACCTTAGAGAGATTTACTATTATTGGAGGTCATTGGATCGGAGAAGATAGATGGACGGTTGAGAGTGAGGGTTGACTTGATCCAAAATGTGTACACCCAAGTACAGGAGATCAAGCTTTAGTAATAATCCGATGAAGTCCAGAGTTGAATCCATAGGGAACTATTGTTGGTGTTTCAAAGTAAGTAGTGACAGAGACCAAGTAACTGGAACTCTTGAGATTTGAAGTTATGAGATTTCCTGGATAGAATATAAGCTTCTTTCCAAATGGTTTTTCTAGACAAAATATAATAAATTATCAAATGTAACGGTCACCTTTTAGCTCGAGGATCTGAACATGCATTTAATCACCCCGATTTATTATACTTGTGTTTAATAACTCAATTAACCCCTGTGTCAACATGAAGTTAATTGGAAGATAAATATGGATTGTGAGAATTAAGAGCATGGTTCCAATGTTGTTGTAGAGGTTTACAAGAATTGTCTGTGGCGAGACTCAACCTATCTACAAACAAGCAAGTGTCTCTACAAGGCATCCAACCAATGCGTTAGTATTTCATTCTTTAAATGAAGCACGATAATGGTGAAAATTGAAATGTAATCATGAAAAGTGAGTGATGCTCATCCCTCCAAGTAGATGAGTTACAAAGTAAAACGCACTGCATAAGGAGCCGATCTTCGACGAAGAATGAGTGAATCACATTCCACCCTTCACGGCTTTGATAAAGTTCTAGAAAAGTGGAAGAATTTCACTCCTCTAAGGGAAGAAGGAAGCTCAAACAATGGAAGCAAATGAAACTAATAATGAAAGTAGAAGAAAACTAGTTATTTTTGGAGGGTTTCCACCTCAACCAAAAGATGATCTATCTCCTTCTATCTCTCTTTATGTAAGACTATGAATGTGAGTCTAAGTCTAAGCCTAACTCCTACAATTTTTTTACTAGTATGAGTCCTTCGTAAGCTCCCACAATTAGAGCATTTATAGGCAAGGAGGAAGGGGCAAGGGAGTGTGAAAGAATCGTGCAAGGTCTTCAAAGTCCAAGTGAAAGCCTCAATGTCCAGATAGAATATCAACCACTCTGCAGCCTATCTGGGGACAACGTTCGAACGTTAGTTGGCATTCAAACGTGGTATCCTGTCTTCTTTGATGGGCATTCGAACACTGCATGGGGTTTGAACTTCCCACTCAAGTGGTCTTTGTTCTTCTATGAGAGCAACTTCCACATGCCATATGTAATAACACACTTTTCCAGGGGGTCCTCAAGTGATTCAAGTCAACATTCGAATGTTAGTTGGCGTTCGAACGTGGTACTCAAGTACCTCTTTGTTTTTCTTCTAGTTGCAACCCTCCATGTATCATCATCTCACCAGTCTGGTCCTCTAATAATTCAAGATGACGTTCAAACATGAATTGGCGTTCGATCATTCATGCCTTGTTTCAAGCTTCTCCAATTTTCTTCCAGAACCTGCGGTTGTTGCATGAAAGTTTGATATGCATTGACTTTAGGCCCTTGTACAATATTTCTCCTGAAATGCCATCATTGAAACTCTATCGAAGCACAATTAGTCATAAAAAGGCATAGTAAGATGCTAATTTTAACTACTAATCAAGGGTTAGTGGAGAAAATAATGTGTGAGAGAGGAAAAAAGAAAGACAAAAATTAGGGGAGAGAGAGAGGGGACGACAGAGATGGGATGGTTGAGGGATGGGCTGCAAAAGGGTGGAAGAGGTAGAAGTGGGCGAGAATTTATTTTTTGGTAAATGATTGCACATTGTTGGATCAAATTTTTAGATTAATCTAGATCATTCATCTGGTCTAAATAAATACATACCATTGGATCAAATATTTGGATCAATCTCAACCGTTCTTGTGGTAAGCTAAATTGACCATTTTAAACATAGTTCTATTTTATTAGTATAGATAGGGTGTTAGGCAAATCATCACAAGCAATTGATCGCTTGTCAATCATCTAAAGCCAAACTAAAAAGACGGACGAAGGATAAACAAATTACACATGGTAAGAAAGCCACATGCAAAGCAAAAGACAACCCATAAGGATACGCTAGTCTGCAAAAGGGATTATGGTGGCTATAATTTGAATTTGAAGAACCAAAACGTCGCACCAAAAGTTCATGTTAAGAAAAATGTTGTAATTGGTGAATTTCATGAGGTCACTATGTATCTAATATCACAACTAAATTCATAGTCAAGAGCCTATTGAAAATTGAAGACTGAAACAAGATACGATGAAAAAGATAAAGCTACATAGCAATACAATAAAGACTTCATGGATCCTATCAAGCTTAGGTGAGTAAGTTGACCTAAATACCTAGTTGCCCTAGTTTGGTTTAACTTAGGTTGTAAAATTGAATTTAGAGTGTGAGTCATTGAAGGAGGCTTTCAAGGTACACCCATAGGTACTTAGAGAGTTAATTTAGAGCCTTGATTTTTCGAGGAAACCAGTGGATAGAATCCTCTAGAGCTATCCAAGCACTCTCAGGACTTAGGAAATTGAGTAGGGCATGTAATTATAGTTCCAAAGACCAATGCTTGCCAAAGCGCTTGAGTGTTGCCCAAGGGTTGGCTGCCGTGTTGATTTCTAGTAGCCAACGCTCTCTTACCACTCTCTAGAGAGCTCAAGCACTATGTTGTAGACAAAATTACTTGCACGCCAATATACCTCATTTTCCATTCTTATAAATATAGGACGACCCCTATAGCCTAATAGATGTCTAAGGAAGTTAAAGAGAGACCTTAGGGTTTAAGAAAGGCAACATGTTCAAGAAAAAACACACCCTATAGAATATCAAAACCCAATTCCTTCAATATCAACATTGAATTCCATAAGGATTTAAGCTTCAATTGTTGAAGATCTTGAAAATCCGTCAAATCCATAATACAAAGAATCCAAGAAGAAAACCAAAGATCAATGGAAGGATTCTAAAGCAAAAGAAGGATGATTCCAAGAACGGATCATGGAGCTCGGTTTATTTCATATTGAAGCTAGTTGAAAATCACGGGACCAATCCTTGGCCTAGTTATGATCAAATAAAATAAAAACCTAATCCACTAGTTTAATGTTTGAAGGCATATACTTCAACCAATTTTATTGTTTATATACGTGTAAATTTTATTCTTTCTTAATGCTTGGATGAATGATTGAGTGAATCCGATTTGGTTCGTTGGCCATTTCATTTGCATAACTTTTGGCGAACTGTGGAAAGGAATTAGAGTGACAAGGTTGGAGGATAATGTTGCATTTAATTGCACTAACTTGACATACATGTTCACCAATTAGGTCAAAGGTCTTTATTATATAAGCTTTAATTTGTAATAGTGTGAATTAGGTTTTATTTGGGTATAATTTTGTGTTTGAGTGCATGACCTATTCATTCCTTAGGTCACACTTCATTGTTTAGACGTCCAAGGTAGATCTCAAATTTTTTGCTCCCAATACAACTCTTTGGTTCATCGGTCTAGGGGAAAATGTTTACAGCATAGCCTAAAAAATCAGAGGTAAAAACACGTGGTGCTGCCAGGTAAGCAAGGGAGTCCAACAGTCATGGGAAGAAAATGGTTACTCAAGGTGAAGGAGTGGCCTAATAATTTGGAGATGATTGCTACATTATTGGGATTTGAGAATGATGGAGAGCTAGTTACGGGTAGTTATTAAGCATGTTTCATAGCCGTTGGCAAGAGATACCTCCTATACGTGTGTAGCGTGGCCAAATAAAGTGGCATAGGCGGTTGAGATTATAGCCTATAAATAAAATGGAGTGACGACAGAGGAAAAAGGAGATAACATCAAAATAGTAAACCCCCATGTTTTGTTTTGTTATTTAGATGCTAAATTAAATATATGTGCATGTGCTTGTGTGTTAATAAATTTGAGGTTAGGAGAAATAGTATCTAGTGAAAGTAAATTAGGAAAACTGGGGGGATAAAAGTGTAAGTAAGTAAGGGGATACGGAAAGTCATAATCTAGACATTTTTGGATTAAAATAACATCATAAATGAATTCGGGAGGTCAAAAGAACTTAGGATACATCCAAGGGGGTTCGACTTAGAGGTGTAATGATAAATTTGTGGCTTGAAGGTGTTTCACAAAAGAGTTTTGGGGAGAAGCTTTTTATTGGTCGACCAGATTTGAAATCAACCAACTATGCTTCATTTTGCTTGGGGTTTTGCACTGTCTTTGTCCTTTTGTGCGCTACTATAAATACTCTGACTTTATTTATGTCGCGACTTCAAGAGTTGTTCACTGAGCACCTCAAATATATTATATACATGAGAGAAAAGAGGGAGAAAATTAGATAGGAGTAGTCGAGGTTTTGCAGATCCAGAATTCTTACACTAGTATTCTTTGCTATTTGGTGTTTTTCTCTTCGAAGGTAGGATTTTTTTTTCTGATTCATTATCAATGATGTATTTCATTTTTATTTTTGGATAACTTTTCAAATATATATTTATTGTATAAAAAATTTATATATGTTCACTGCATTCTTGATTAGGTTAAATTTGGGCTTTTATTGTAAACATAATTTATTTGCATTTGATGTTGCCAAATTGATTTGTTACTTCTCTTTTAAAATTTATACATTTGTTGGATATTCAAATTCTATTTATGATATATAAATCTTGGATTGCATATTCAAATGTTTGACTATGAATTTGGAGATATTATGATTATTGGTCAAATCTAGAACTTAGATGCACAATATATATGGTGCACAAAATTCCTAGAAACACTTGAGAGGAGTGGTTAGTGGTATTGGAAGCCGGTGTTTGGTTGTGTGGTGCCATAGATTCACGGTATTAGTGATCCTAGAAAAGTAAACAGGACATCATGTTTCCTAGGGTGGAAGACCCCAAGACTCCATAAGGATTGTTCATGCATGGACTGGTTATTGATTTTATTGGTATTGTTGATATATGGTGCATTTTAGGGCCTTCAGATTTATAATAATCCTATTAATGTATCGTACCGTTTGGATATACAAAGCAAGCATAACTGTGTGTTATGATGTTATGTTCTCTTTACAATGACATATTATTTCAAAATCTTGGTAGTGTCTAAAAAAAGTTATCCTACTAGACTAGTTTATCACACTCTTAACATTTTTTAGAGGTGGATAGAGAGACCAATAAGGTAGCCGAGGATTATTAGCTTAGGGCTTGATTTCCTCTTTTATTGTATAGTATGTTTTATGAGTTGAGAGGGGTTGCACTAGACTTTCTTACATTTTTTACTGTTGTTGTTAATTTTAGAGATTTGGGTTTACAAACTTAAAACAGGGATGATGGTGATTGTGAGAGATGATTGTATCATGTTTCAAATTGGATGATGTTGTGTTGATTATTTAGTATTCAAGAATGAATGTAAGATATATGTTCTTACCATCATACTCATTGCCTATGACTTATGTAGGGAAAGTTTCGCCAGTCTTTTTGACAGTGTATTTTTTTTTGAATTCAAAGCTAGATTTCCCTTAAGACTTTTTTCTAATAAAAAATATTTTTTTATGATAATTACACCAATTTTGAAAAAAAGGGTGTGACAATAACACAATAGGCTTCGTAAACTAGCTCTCATATTCCACATACTTTAAGTTTGTTTATTTGCTTTTAGCCCAGTTCACATATTCTGTAATTTACATTTTATTGGATTAGTATGCTTTTTAATAATAGTCTCTTCTACGTTTGCACTTATTTTTTGATTTGTATTATCTATGTTGTAGTTGTAGCTCATCTTGTTTAGGCAAAATGTTTGAGTTCTTGATCACAAGGCATAAAAAAGAATCGTGGGGTAACCTTACACTCCATTTTGATCACCTTTGTAGTTACGATAAGGATGCTACAACAATTCAAGTAAAGATATTTGCGTTTGTAATTGAGAGTTCATGCAAACTTTGGCATATGCTTGCATGTTCATTTATAGCCAAGCACTATACTAGTATAACTAGCGATAGGCTTGTGTCTGTAGGCACTGTGTAATACAAAAGATTTGTCATATTAAAATACAATTGAAAAAAGCTTAGTCTAGATTCATAAGATTCATAAAACTAAAGGAAATAATACAAATCAAATAAGAAAAAACTTCAAGCGAATTGAAAAGAAACTTGGTTCTCCTTGAAATCATGTCTTAATGTTTCATTGGAGATTGACAAAATAATAATTCTATTGATAGTTTAAGCTCTAATTCCAAAGTATTTTGTGTATTATGCATGATTACATTTTTAATTAACTAGCACTGTAACACGTGCGTTGCACGTGAATATCATCTCAAATCTATTAGAATTATATTTTTATCGCTTGTATTGTACTATAAAATTTGAAAAATATTATTTGTTCTTGTTTTAATTATAAGCAAAAAGATAATAATAATTAAGAATTAGATAGGTCAATAGGATAAAATATACGGTTAGAAACACTTTGGCTCTCTAAAGTATGTGTTTTTTGTCAATTTCGTCCTCAATATGTGAATTTTGTTAATTTAGTCTATAAAATATTCAATTCTTGTTTAAATGGTGTGACGCCCCAAAAATTGGGAGTTCTTAACTTAACAAAATTCGGGCAGAGTCTCTTTTGTACGGAAGCTCTACCTAAAACACAACATGTACAATTATACTACATTAACCACACCGGGTCTATTTATGAATAAATATGACTACACCGGGTCCATTTATAAGTAAATATTGACTACACCGGGTCTATTTATTCATACTCATATAACCACATGCAATTGTTTTACATTAAAACAATCAATATGAGTTCGATTACAATTCTTTTATATTTACATGCCAAAATGGGATTTTCACCAAAGTTATACAAAATGAGTCATAAAAGCCATAAGTCGGCCTTCTTCACCCTTGAGGCTCAAATTGGGAGCTGTCTGCTAGTGTGAACCCTACACCTGAAATATTTTTCTATAAAAGGTGAGTTACGCTCAATAGGATATCTCCTAAAGAGACTACTCCCCAAACTAGATGCATATGAAATATTAGCATGCAGCAATCAACCATCCACAACAATTTCAATCAAGAATATGCAACTCAATGTTGAAATTTATTATGTCATGCCATAAAATGATATGAGACTCACTCATGCAACTCAACTCGAGCCTTCACCGGCTCCCACAACACATGTTATGCCAATGTGTAAGAATTCGTCATTTATGTGGCACATCAAATGACATTTATATATCTAGGGTCTTTTTTGGAGTGGGTATTCATGGACTTACACCAAGGGTAACCCAACTCACACAGAATTTATGGACTTTCACCGAGGGTTCCGTGTACACCCACACACTTTATGGACTGAAACAAGGGAGTACCCCAACTACTGGGCCTTGCACCCGAGGGATCTTCTAGCCCATCTTGCTAACCCCGACCCAATTTATCATGCAAACCATGTGATTCAGCCAAGTCTTCGACCCAACTTTCCCAAGCCCACCCGTCATCCACTAAGTGTGGTGTTGACGACAATCATGCACACACACCCCCTCATGATGCGATGCCCATGTGCATGATGTATCATTGCAGCAACAATATAATGTCTAATATGTTATGAATGACATATGAACTATTTCAACACATTCCATGGATAATTATATCCAAGCATATAATTTTCATAACCCATCAATGTCAATATATCACAAGTATGTATATATATATCAATAATTTCTACAACACAATTTTCAAGCGTATTATCACCACATAATCATTCTATGAATGTCAAATGGACCAATTTAAACACCTATCCACATATTCCACGGTAAATTATATCCTAAGCATATAATTTTCATAAATCATCACTATGCCAATATATCATAAATAATATATTAACATCCCACTTAATTCCATCTTGGCATTTAATGAAACACTTTCAAGGCACCTAATCATATAATCACATACATGCTTAATTTTTATCACATATTTCAAGAATCACATTAGGTAATTTTTACATACTCAACTTAAGATAGAATTTATTCTACCCATTTTAGATATCCAAATCATCAAATTCTCAACAATAGGCAAGTGCTAAAGATATTTAACAACCTACCCATTCTATATCACATTTCTAGGTTGAAAATAAATCTAGTGAGGATGAAAACCCTACATCTTGAATCGTAAAACGAGTTGTAGAACCTTCAAGAACACCACCCAATCTCAAATTTGAATTTTTCCCAAAATTCCGTCTCAGAAACTTTGGTGGAATCTGTCCTTTTTGGTATGGACACGTAGCCCTCGTCGAGGAGAACAACTTTAATACTTGATTCGAGTTGATTTGAGCGATGATGAGACATAGATTGGAGAGAGAAGGTTGAGTTTCTCTCTTTTTTTCCTCTCTTTCTCTCCAACGTTGAAGACTAGCAGAATGTGGGGAAGAAATCTGATTTTTCCTCCCCTTTTATAGTCTCCAAACACTTGGCTCACAGTACGCCACACACATCCTTTTTTTTTTCGGGTCCATTTTCGCTCAAAAATGATTAAATTTTGCTCCGGTTCAAGTTCAATATTTTTATTTTAACTTGCATTAAATTATTTTTCAAATTTTAAAAATTTCATTTTTTTGGGTCACCCGAGACCCGACTGCCTCGTAAAACACAAAAAATTCGACTATTTAGGAATTCAACGAAATTTGACATGGGTAACTAGATTTCGTGAGATAAATCCAACGGTGATGTATGTTTCATCATTCGAGCTCTAGAAAAATTCAGGTTTACAACACGTACCGTGGTGACAAATTATCATTTTGCCCATTTTTTTTTATAAAAGTTCAAATTTACTCGAGTTTTACAAATGTTCCCTAACCAAATGGTCCATTAAGTTTTTTTGACGGAATGACCACGTTTCATTCCGTCAAATAGTATCCCGTGACCATCACTTCTACTACAAAACTTAACAAATTGTCTGTGTATAGATCATTTAAACATTAATTAAATATTTTAAAAACCAAATTGATATAATAAGGACCAAACTGATAAAACATACATATTTCAGGGACTAAAAGTGTTATTAACCATAAAATATAATATACTCAACTATAATTAAAAGAATTTTAAAATTTTAAAATTCAAGTTTTACTTAAAAATACGCTTTAATTTTTTTTTATATATAAACTCTTAATAAAACATGAAAAGTTTATTATGAATTAATATTGAAGAATTATGTTGATTTAACATAAATTATTTTTAAAAAATACATAAATATGAAAATTTTAGTATAATATTATCTTTATATTTGAAATGAGTAATGTTAGATTGATGAAGTTTTTAAATATTTTTTGAACATTTTATTGAAAACTGTAGTATGTATATATTTTTTAAGGGTAATATAGTCAATTAAAAAATTTCATAGATACTAATCTATATAATAAAGTATAATACGATTCAAATTTCAAAAGATAAACAAAATGACTTTTACTTTTTGCAGTTAAGATCTCTTTAAATTTTACTTTAAAGTTAATCTGATAGCTAACATTAACACCTCAAATTTAATAGGGAAAATAAGCCCCTAAGGGTGTGTTTGAGGTGACTTTTTAAAAGTATTTTTAGGACTTATAATTTCTCATAAATACTTCAAAAAAAAAGTAGTGTTAGAAACTACCCCATCATCCTCACTGCTATCACCATTACCACTACTATCACCACCCAACCACCACCACCGTCACCCAACCACCACCACCGTCATCGCCAACACCACTGTTGCCACCCCCACCACCACCTTATCCATCGCCCTAGCACCACCAACACCCACCATCATTACTATCACACCACCCCGACCACCATTACCCCACCACCACCATCATTACCACCACACTACCCCAACCACCACCCCATCATACCCACCACCACCCCTTACCCCAACCCTAACCCCACTGCCCCACCATAACCACCACCGTCGCCATAACCCCACCCCCACCCCCACTTCTGCTATAACCACCATTAACCAACCACCATCGTCGCCACCACCACTCCACCATCACCACCAATGCCCTCACCTCCACCTCCACCACCTTTACCTCCATTACCATCGTCACTCATCACCGATTACTACCGTTATCGTCCATCGCTACCCTTCACCACCATCATCATCTCTTTCATATATTTATTAGCATTACCATTGTCACCCACTGTCAGCACCCACCACCATCCACTACCATAACCCACCACTATCTATCATTGTTCATTATCACCGTCAGTCACTGTCACCCACCCCCACCACACCAACCATTACCGTCATTCACTACCACCCATCACACTGTCTCCCAGAAGCACCTGTCATCATCCATCACTACCACCGACACCGCCCACCACCGTTACTACAACCGTCGTTGCCCCCACCACCACCAGTGTTAATCACTATCACAGTCGTTCACCATCACCCCAACCGCCATTATCCATGGCTACCACTACCACTATTGTCACCCAAAAGACACCACCACCATCACCGTTGCGACCCACGACTACCACCACCACCACGGTCGTCACCACCCATTATAATCATCACCATTTCCCATTACTGCCATTTATCACTGTTCACCCCACTACAACCGGTACTTAAATTTCTTTTTTTTCTTTTTTTATGATTTAATTTTAGGTGTGAATACAAATATGTTTATTGTTGATCATTTTTTTATTACCTTGTGCTTTCAGACACAAAAAACACTAGTACTTATATATAGTGAATAGATAATTAAAAGAGATATTAGGGGGTAATTTGGAGATTTGAATACATAAGTATATGTTGAAAATTTGGATATTCAACTACGGAAGAATAATGTAGTATTTAAATTTTTTTATAAGAGTAAAACAATGAATCAAAAGTTTTTCATTTTAAGGTATTTTTATTACTAATATAAATTATTAGTAGTATAAATGAAAAAAAATACATACATACATACACATATATATACATAATATTCTTTTTTTTTATTTGAAAATAGTAATAATCTATTGATAGACTTTTTGACCATGTTATTGAAAACTATAATGATGCATATATTTTTTAGAGAGTAATTTAAAATTTAAATGCATAAGATTGTGATTATAGTTTAAATATTTAACTATAAAAAGATAATTTAGTATTTAAAATTCTTTAAAAAGGTAAAATAGTAAATCAAAAGTTTTTCACGTATGATATTTTTATTAGTAGTAATATAATAGTAGATAATTAAAATAAATGTTATGGAGTAATTTAAAGATTTCAATGCATAAGGCTTTGTAATTTAAATATTTAACTATGAAAAGATAATGTGGTATTTTAAATTTTTTATAAGAGTAAAATAATAAATCAAATATTTTTAAAATAATTTTATTAATATAGATAGGGGTGAAGAATAAGCCCAGATCAAAGATACGCACGCACCCCTGGCAACGTTACAAGGCACGGAAATTACCTTGCAAGAAGCAGAAACAATCGCCGACTAGGCGATTACAATTCATCTGCCTCTCGCTGGCCACTTATGTATTTGTAAATGTGATTCAATTCATATTTTTTTGACGGGAAAAGTCATTACCGTCACCGGAGATGACGTCAGACTCAATTCTCCTCGAAGACTTTGGGCAGAAGGTGGATTTGACCCGAAGAATCCGAGAAGTATTACTAAACTACCCCGAGGGAATCACCGTGCTGAAGGAGCTAATACAGAACGCCGACGATGCAAGCGCCACCAAGGTCTGTCTGTGCCTGGATCGTAGGGTCCATGGGACTGAGTCTCTATTGTCGCCCAAGGTCGCGCAGTGGCAAGGTCCGGCGTTGTTGGCTTACAACAACGCGGTGTTCACGGAGGACGATTTTGTTAGTATTTCGAGGATCGGTGGGAGTTCTAAGCATGGCCAAGCTTGGAAAACCGGTCGATTTGGGTAATTAGTTACATTCATATTACAGTCAGGCACTGAAATTGTTATTTGAGAAGAATTACCAGTACCTTTTACTTTTTCAGTTAAAAAATCAGCAGAGTCCTATCAAATTTTTATCAAGGCAAATGCGTCTACTTTGTTAACACAATTTCACAAAAGTTCTAACTTCAACATAGTTCTAAGTTAAATTACGATTTTAAGATTCAAGGTTAAAAGTGAAAAAATAGTAGTGTTCTGGGGATAAAGTGAAATTGGTGTAGTGCCGAAGTTCAGAGGGCATTTACGATGTTTACCCTTAGTTATAAAGTGCCATTAGTATTGCTTAGTTTTGTTTCTTGACGGAAGAAATCAAAAAATTGAGGAGATTAATAGAAAAGGGGACAACATTATTTGATATCCAAAAGAGATCATTAGAAACTTGGCCGAATGATTTGGAAAAATGGTTATGCATGAACAGTAATTCTTAATCATAACGCATGCAAATTAGTGTTGATTATTCGAAAAGATTTGCTATGCCAAGTTTCAATAGAGATGATAATTTGTCAAATATCATATCAATTTGAAACATACATGTGGTGGTCGGTCAACGCATTACAGTAAATTGATATTGACTGTCAGCTTCACATTTATAACACTGGAATTGGTGTTTCAATAAGAAAGGAGCAAATTAAGTGCCCCTTAAATGTATTAAGAAACCTTGATAAGGCTTAGCGGAATTAGTGATGGAAAAGTAGGATTTACTGGTAATTTCTTATTTTTTTTGGGTACACTTTTTCATTGTTTTATTTTACCTAGGGTTGGCTTCAACTCCGTGTACCATTTAACTGATTTGCCCTCATTCGTAAGCGGCAAATACGTGGTACTGTTTGATCCACAGGGTGTTTTCCTTCCGAATATCTCCCATGCTAATCCTGGAAAACGAATTGAGTATGTTAGCTCTTCAGCCATCACAGTGTATAGTGATCAGTTTTTTCCATACTGTGCTTTTGGTTGTGACATGAAAAGTCCATTCCATGGAACGTTATTCCGCTTCCCTCTGAGGAATGCAGATCAGGCAGCTAGTAGTCAGCTCTCAAAGCAAGCCTACTCCGAGGATGATGTTTTTTCCATGTTTAGTCAACTCTATGAGGAAGGAGTTTTCTCGTTGCTTTTTCTTAAAAGCATTATTTCTATTGAAATGTATGTATGGGATGATGCGGTGCCCCTGCCTAGGAAGATGTATTCGTGCTCCATCAACTCGGCTACTGATGATACAATTTGGCACAGGCAAGCGCTTCTGAGGTTATCAAAATCTACTAATTCTACTGATTGTGAGATGGATGCCTTTAGATTGGACTTCTTGAGTGAAGCAGTAACTGGGAACCAGTCTGAGAAGAGGAGTGCTACTTTCTTTATGGTGCAAACAATGGCATCGGCAACCAGCAGAATAGGTTCTTTTGCTGCAGCTGCTTCCAAAGATTTTGAAATTCACCTGCTACCTTGGGCATCAGTTGCAGCATGCATATCAGATGATGCATCCAATGTAATTTGCAATATATTTGTGACTGTGGCACTACTCCCCCACCCAACGCCTCCTACTACTGCTAAACTACACAAATACATGCACATTATTCTTCTTGCCTGTTGGAGTGTTGGTACCTTTTTGGCATGCAAATGATGTTTCTCCAAATTATGAACCTCCTTTTTAAAATTTTCGTTTTCATTTTTCCTCTTTTTGGGGGGATTTATTCTGTCTTATGAACTATGTGCTTGCTGTTATAAAGCGCGTATTACGTTTTTCAATCCAATACATAGTTAAATATTTGTTTATTTTATACTTCGTTTCTTTTTCTTGTAATTTCGTGTTCTTCATGCTGCTTTTCATATTTGTAGGGGCATACGGGAGAAATTAAGCAGTTTAGTACTGATTGAGCTTGAAACATATTTTAAGTATCCTCAAGTCATTCTTTGCTTGCGACTTTGTTATTTTCTACTCATAAAGTGCTGGCATCTAAGGTGATTTTTTGCATCTGATAAGAAAAAACTTCATTGATGAAGAAAGGATTAGGATGACAGACAAGATGATTGCTTAGTCCTTGCGGTTCCCAAAGCCTCTAGGTGATTGCATTACAGTTATAGTGTGCTGGGGGCAAGTAGCTGATCTTGGAGGTCTCATCTGGGGATTTGTGGATGTAATTAGAAAAGGTGTATGTAGTCAAGTAGCTGTACCCTAAAAAATTGGAAAGGATGTCATATCTACCTACTTCCTATGTTTCTTATTAATTACCTTCTCTGCTTACAATTATTTCCCACAACTGAGACATGAAATCCAGATAAAAAAGCCAACACATGAAAAATACCTGGGGTGAATATTTTGTTCTTCTTGCAAGCTTCGTTAGATTAAGAGATTATTTTTGTTTTGTTGATGCTTGTTTTTTATGTTGACTTATTCCTTGATTCCCTGATCATCTGTTGTGCCATTCTGAACTATTACCTTTCGTGGCACATGCAATGTGCCTGCAAATTAATGCATGTGTAACGTGTTTCATGTTGCTGTTGACCCACATAACCAGTGAACCAAGAACCTAGGATGAGAATTCTCTTCTCTCTGCACTAAATCCACCACCCGTAGATCCCCATAAAGGAAAAACACACTCCATACATATGCATGCAGCATGATGTCATCTATGATGCTCATGTATCTATAAGCTAAATACACTGCATCAAGAAATTAATAAATAAAGCTAAGTTAGTAGCCAGGCATATGATTTGTTATGAAAATAAGTTCCTCACTCTTTACATGCAAAAAGCACTTGAATCAAACTTTGTAATGGTTTTGCTGCTCAAATTCTGGATAACACTTAAAATTAAGCTTTGGTCATTATGAATTTTCTTGTTCTGCAACTCCATAGAGAGAGGGGAAGCAGCACAATTTTGTAGTCTAGGACATATTTGGAGTGTTTTGAGAAAATTTGATTATAATTATAGCATATTAGTTTTGTTTAACAGCCAGCTCCTATTCCAACCCAAGCCAGCTATGGGACCAATTCCATTGCTGCAAGAATGACATTTCATAGGCACAAACATAACAACAGTGGGAATAACACAAACAGAAACTGGGTAATAGAAAGAAAAAACAACAAAAGTTGCTTATTTTTAAAACAAAATAAGCAGGAGGATGGCATGTGGCAACATACATCAATGTCTTCTTTTTGCTGGAGAATTTTTTGAAAGTGTACTGAGATGGGGTATTTCTTGGTTTATGGGAGAGTATGAGAAGTTAATACAAACATATACAAATAGTTTAGCTTCGGCTATATGGGATGTGGTATGTGGAGCAGCTAACGTGAGGGAGAGGGATGGTGGATGTGGGTGAATATTGACAGGTACACAGTTGGGGTATTTCATTTGGATACAAATTCTGCATGAGTAGTTAACGGGGACGAAAGTAGTTAATTGTTGCTAAATGACATAGATTAGTGGAGACCAAAACACCCCCTCTCCCTTAAATAAAAGTATAGATTTCACAGGTTGTCCTTTCTAGTTGTTAAAGAGCTTGCCTTTCTTAGTTTGTATGGCGTCTTAATTGCCTTCTTTTCTTTCTTATTGATATTTCAGTTTACCCATAAAGAAAAAGAATGTGCAGTAGAAAAAAGAAAGAACAATGCAAACTGCTGCTTTTAGTTAAAAGATTTTGTACTTAATGTTCTAGACTCTGTCTCTTACAATTGTTTTTTCATCAAAAATGATATCTAAACAGGATGTTCTTAAGCAAGGTCGGGCATTTTGTTTCCTCCCTTTGCCCGTAAAAACTGGAATGGCTGTGCAAGTTAATGGATTCTTTGAGGTTTCATCAAATCGTCGTGGCATTTGGTATGGAGCTGATATGGACAGAGCTGGAAGAATTCGTTCCACGTGGAACAGGCTTCTCTTAGAAGATGTTGTGGCTCCTAGTTTTGCACAATTACTGCTTGGAGTGCAAGGGTTACTTGGTCCAACAAAGTTGTATTACTCTTTGTGGCCTACTGGTTCTTTTGAAGAGCCATGGAACATATTAGTTGAGCATATTTACAGGCACATTGGTGATCTTCCTGTTTTTTATTCCAACCTTGAAGGAGGAAAATGGGTTTCACCAATGGAAGCTTTTATTCATGACGAGGAGTTTTCTAAAAGCAAAGAACTTGGGGAGGCTCTTTTACAGCTAGGACTGCCTGTTGTTCGTTTGCCTAATGCCTTGTCTAATATGCTGTTGAAATGTGCATCTAATTTTCAGCAAAATGTCGTTACTCCTCACTTGGTACGACATTACCTTAGGGAATGCGAAAAGAGTTGTATATTAAACAGATCTTACAAGCTTATATTGTTGGAGTATTGCCTTGAAGATCTGATTGATGCTGATGTTGGTAGACATGCGTACAACCTGCCTCTGCTTCCGTTAGCAAGTGGTGACTTTGGATTCTTGTGTGACTCTGCAAAAAGGATATCTTATTTTATCTGCAATGAGCAGGAATATGTGCTTCTTAAACAAATATCTGATAGAGTAATTGACCGGAATATTCCTTTCAATATATTAAGCCGACTATCAGCTATTGCAAAGGCCTCAACTACAAATCTTCTTGTTTTCAATCTTAATAGTTTCCTTCAGTTATTCCCTAAATTTGTACCTGCTGAATGGAAATACAAAACTGAAGTATTCTGGGATCCAGACTCAAATTCTAATCATCCAACATTTTCATGGTTTGTACTTTTTTGGAAGTATCTTGAAAATCAGTGTGAAAAATTGTCCCTGTTTGGTGATTGGCCTATCTTGCCATCCCTTTCTGGCCATCTTTATAGACCATATGGACATTCAAAATTGCTGAACGTGGAAAAATTGTCTGAAAGAATGCAAGATCTCCTTGTTAAGATAGGTTGCAAGATACTGAACAGAGGTTATTTCATTGAACACCCAGATTTATATCATTATGTTTGTGACGCTGATGGTGCTGGTGTTTTGGAGTCAATTTTTGACGTTGTATCTTCAGATGATAGCATAAGACAAGCATTTCTTCTTTGCTTGGAAGCGAAAGAGAGGGACGAGCTTCGTCGATTTCTACTGGATCCACAATGGTACATTGGAGACCGTATGGCTGAATCATACATATGGAAGTGCAAGAGACTGCCCATTTATAGAGTCTATGGTGGAGAATCCGCTGAAAATTTTCAGTTTTCAGATTTAGAGAACCCTCAAAAATACTTGCCCCCTTTAGATTGTCCAGAGCTCTTTCTTTGTGGTGAGTTCATCCGAAGTTCGTCACCAACTGAAGAAGAGGTACTAAATAAATATTATGGAATTGATCGAATGGTAAAAGCATGCTTTTACAAGCAGCAAGTGCTAAATAGAGTAAGGGAGTTGCAACCAGAAATTCGTGACAGCATCATGCTTTCAATTCTGCAAGAGCTACCACAATTATGTATTGAGGATGCATCTTTCCGAGAAGGTTTGAGAAATTTGGAATTTGTCCCCACTTCTAGTGGTTCTCTGAAGTGTCCGTCGTTGTTATACGATCCTCGGAATGAAGAATTATTTGCTTTACTTGAATATTCTGATAGTTTCCCATCCAATGTTTTCCAAGAATCAGGCATTTTAGATATGCTACAAAGTTTGGGTCTTAGGACATATGTGTCTCCTGAGACAGTCATACAAAGTGCTCGACAGGTAGAACAGTTAATGCGCGATGACCAACAAAGGGCTTGTTCAAGAGGCCAAGTGCTTCTTTCCTACCTTGAGGTTAATGCATCGAAGTGGCTACCTAATCCACCGACAGATAATCAGGGAACAGTGAACCGAATGTTCTCAAGAGCTGCAACTGCATTTAAACCTCGTACTTTGAAAACTGACCTTGAGAAGTTCTGGAGTGATCTCAGGTTAATCTGCTGGTGCCCAGTTCTTGTTTCTTCTCCATATCAATCTTTACCATGGCCTGCTGTTTCATCAGTTGTTGCTCCACCAAAACTTGTGAGATTGTACTCGGACCTTTGGCTTGTTTCAGCAACCATGCGAATACTGGATGGAGAATGTTCTTCCTCAGCATTATCATATCACCTTGGGTGGTCTTCTCCGCCTGGAGGAAGTGTAATTGCTGCCCAACTGCTTGAGCTTGGAAAAAATAATGAAATAGTGACTGATCCTGTGCTTCGGCAAGAATTGGCCTTATCAATGCCGAGGATATACTCTATACTTATGGGCATGATCAGTACAGATGAGATGGACATTGTCAAGGCTGTTCTAGAAGGGTGCCGATGGGTTTGGGTGGGAGATGGCTTTGCAACCTTGGATGAGGTGGTCCTTAATGGTCCTCTTCATTTGGCTCCCTACATGCGCGTTATACCTGTTGATTTAGCAGTTTTCAGGGATTTATTTTTGGAGCTTGGCATTCTAGAATTCTTAAAGGCCAGTGATTATGCTAATATATTATGCAGAATGGCTACGAGGAAAGGTTCTGATCCTCTGGATGCTCAGGAGATCAGGGCTACCATACTGATTGCACAGCATCTGGCTGAAGCTCCATTTTATGATGAGAAAATCAAGATCTGTCTGCCAGATGTGATGTTGCGACTAATTACTGCTTCTGACTTGGTTTATAATGATGCTCCCTGGTTGATCAGCTCGGAAGTTCCTGATAGCATGTTTGGTAATGCATCTTTGGTTTTAAGTGCTAAAGGAACTGTTCAAAAATTTGTGCATGGGAACATTTCTAATGATGTTGCAGAGAAGCTGGGTGTCCGTTCACTTCGAAGGATGTTGCTTGCGGAGAGTGCTGATTCAATGAATCTGAGTTTATCTGGAGCTGCTGAAGCATTTGGACAGCATGAAGCCTTGACAACAAGACTCAAACATATACTCGAAATGTATGCTGATGGACCTGGGATTCTCTTTGAGCTCGTGCAAAATGCGGAGGATGCAAGAGCTTCTGAGGTGGTCTTTTTATTGGATAAAACACAATATGGGACTTCCTCTGTGCTATCCCCAGAAATGGCAGATTGGCAGGGCTCTGCTTTGTATTGTTTCAATGACTCTGTTTTTAGTCCTCAAGATCTATATGCAATCTCCCGTATTGGTCAAGAAAGTAAATTAGAGAAGCCGTTTGCAATTGGTAGATTTGGGCTGGGATTTAATTGCGTTTATCACTTCACAGATCTCCCCACATTTGTCTCGGGGGAAAATATTGTCATGTTTGATCCCCAGGCTTGTAATTTGCCTGGAATCTCTCCATCTCATCCTGGTCTACGGATTAAATTTGTGGGCAGAAGGATTTTGGAACAATTTCCTGATCAATTTTCTCCATTTCTGCACTTTGGCTGTGATTTGCAGCATTCATTTCCTGGTACTCTCTTCCGTTTTCCCCTCAGGAGTGCAAATGTTGCTTCCAGAAGCCAAATAAAGAAAGAAGTGTATGCACCTGAAGATGTCATATCACTGTTTTCTTCTTTTTCTGAGCTTGTGTCCGAGACACTCCTTTTTCTCCGCAACGTAAAGACCATCTCCATATTCATAAAAGAAGGAGGTACTAGTGAAATGCAACTATTACATCGTGTGCAGAAGCATTCTGTTAGTGAGGCTGAAGCTGAAACCACTCCTTTTCATAATATGTTCAGTTTAATGCATGGAAATCAGCAAGATGGAATGGATAAGGATCAGTTCCTCAGCAAACTGAGCAAATCTGTAGGCACAGATTTGCCATGGAAATGTGAGAAGATTATGGTGACTGAACAAGGCTCCTCTGGTGATAAATCGCACTTGTGGTTAACTAGTGAGTGCTTAGCTGGTGGCCATGTTAAGGGTAACTCTGCATCCTTTAGTAGTAAATCTAATAGATGTGTTCCCTGGGCTTGTATTGCCTCTCATTTGCACTCTGTAAAGCTTGAAAGAAAATTAACCACTTGTGGAAATATTGAGGAATTTTGTGCTACTACTCCTGACATACCTCAAGTCCCTGTAACATCCATTGAAGATAGAAACAATTCTGGGGGACGTGCCTTCTGTTTTTTACCACTTCCAATATATACTGGTCTTCCGGTACATGTTAATGCATATTTTGAATTGTCATCCAATCGAAGGGATATATGGTTTGGAAATGACATGGCAGGTGGTGGGAAAAAACGCTCAGAGTGGAATAAATACCTCCTTGAAGATGTTGTTGCCCCAGCATATGGCCGCTTGTTGGAGAAAGTTGCATTGGAAATTGGCCCATGTGATTTGTTCTTTTCTTTCTGGCCAACAACAATAGGGTTGGAACCTTGGGCATCAATGGTACAGAAACTTTATCTTTATATTGCTGATTTTGGTGTTCGTGTATTGTATACAAAAGCTAGAGGGGGCCAGTGGATCTCAACTAAGCAGGCTATTTTTCCTGATTTTAGTTTTGACAAGGCATGTGAGCTTGTAGAAGCATTGTCAGATGCTGGTTTACCAGTGGCGAGTGCTCCTAAGCCACTTGTGGACAAATTTAGAGAGGTCTGCCCTTCATTGCACTTCCTTACACCTCAGTTGCTACGTACCTTGTTAATTCGCCGGAAACGTGGATTCAGGGACAGGAATGCAATGATCATGACCCTTGAGTATTGCTTACTGGATTTAAAAAATCCTGTTCAATCTGATAGTTTCTTTGGTTTACCTCTGGTACCTCTTTCCAATGGTTCAGTCACAACATTCGAGAAGAGGGGGGTGAGCGAAAGAGTTTATGTTGTATGTGGAGATGAATACAGTCTTCTTGCGGACTCCATCCCTCATCAACTTGTGGATTGCAGAATCTCAGATGGTCTTTACAGAAAACTATGTGATATAGCCCGAAGTGAGGATTTCAATTTGTCAGTTCTGACATGCCATTTGCTTGAGAAGCTCCTTTGGAGATTACTTCCGGCTGAATGGCAGCACGCTAAGCAGGTAATTTGGGACCCTGGTCATCAAGGCCAGCCTAGTTTGGAATGGATGAGACTGCTGTGGAGCTATCTCAATTCATGTTGTGATGATCTTTCAATGTTTTCTAAGTGGCCTATTTTGCCTGTTGGAAATAATCATCTCCTGCAGCTTGTTGAAAATTCGAATGTGATCAAAGATGATGGGTGGAGTGAGAACATGTCTTCACTGTTGTTGAAGGCTGGATGCCTAATTTTAAGGCATGACTTCCCACTTGAACATGGACAATTGAAAAATTATGTGCAGTCTTCTACGGCTACTGGCGTTTTAAATGCATTACTGGCTGTTGCAGGTAACCCAGAGTACATTGAGGGGTTGTTTAGTGATGCATCAGAGGGTGAGATGCATGAACTTAGGAGTTTTATTCTTCAGTCCAAGTGGTTCTGTGACGACTTGTTGGATGACCTGCATATTGATATCATAAAAAACATTCCTATGTTTGAATCATTCCGCAGTAGAAGATTAGAATGTTTGAGTAAACCTACCAAATGGCTTACACCGGATGGTGTTCATGAGGACATTTTAAATGACGACTTTGTACGAATGGAATCTGAGAAAGAAAGAATCATTCTGAGGAAATATTTGGATATCAGAGAACCATCGAGGGTGGAATTCTATAAAAATTATGTACTCAATCACATGCCAGAATTTATTTCACAGGATCGATCTCTATTTGCCATTTTACACGATATCAAACTTTTGATGGAGGAAGATAACTCCATCAAAACTGGGATTTCTACAGTACGTTTTGTTTTGGCACGCAGTGGAGATTGGAAAGAGCCATCCAGGTATGTATGTTTTACTACGATTCTATCCAAAAATACTTGGGACGAGGCTTTGTTGAATTGAGATAAATAGAGTATCTAACATAGGCATGTGTTAATGTAGTTATTAATAACCTTAAGGGTATGTTTGGATTGCGGGTTAAAAGGGGATAACTCTGGTAGAATAGGATAAAAAAATATGTGAGAGTCCATATATCTCATGTTTGGTAGTTAAAAAAAATGCATCGAAAATCCCATTCGGATTTTATCCCAACTCAATTTGAAAAGTCAACTTTGATCTATGTACATGGTTAAATGAAACTCAAGGGGGGCTAGAATTTTTTTTCCTAATACAGGATAACGAATGCAAATGATTGAATTGCCATGTTCTATTTTCTCTCTCTTTCTCTCTTGTCTGCGTTGTCTCCGTCTCTTTTTTTTCACAAGTCTGATTTTTTTTTTCAACAAATTTGTTTGGTCAAGGAAAGACTCTGTCGACATACCCCAAGAAGACCAAGACATCTTTTCTAAGAGGACAACTAATTTAAATAATAAACTAACTATAATAAAACAATATGTTATTTGGACTAAAATTAATTAACAACTAATAATAAAATAGCTAATTAATGAGAGCTTGAGTTATTTCTCAATAGTCTTCGTAACATATGAACACCTGTCTAGAGGATATGAAATTATAACGTTTTTAAAAATTACATATGACGACCCAAAATCTGAGGGTCCTTTCTCAACACTTTGATCACCTATCAACCCATAGAAGTACCCGTGAGTACCACATAACCCGATACCACGTCGTTACACCCTATTCACCAGGATCATAATCAAAATAAGGTTGGGCGGAGTGTCTTTTGTACTGGAGCACTACCCAACACATAACCTATGCACATATCAACCATATGACCATTCCAAAGTTCAAACTCCAGTAATTTGGACTTATTATTATTATCCATTTACATCATCCATAGAGGTCGTTCTAAGAGTGAATGCCCCTCAGTGTTATATTTTAAAATTTTAAGTTTTGGGAAGAGGTATTGGTACCTCTGATACGTGGTACTGGTACCTGGTCCTTTTATTTTTTAGGTACCGATACCTATAGATTTTGGTACCGGGGCCTACTATTTGCTAGGTACCGGTACCAGATACTCCTCCATCGGCTCCCATAACACATGCAATGCTATGCGTATACTTTCGGGTATTTTAAGTTCCCGCCATTGATGTTAGATATTCAATAACTATTTTATAAAATCCTTAGGTCTTTCTTGGGGTGGGTGTTTGTGGATTTCCACCAACGGGTACCCAACTGAAACGACATCTATGGATTTTCACTAACGGTTTCGCGTACGCTGACACACTTTATGGACTCAATACCAACAGGAGTGCATATTCGAATTACCTAGTCTTACACTCGAGGGGGAATCTAGCCTTTCTTGTTAACCCCGATCCTTATTTTTAATGTAACTCGTGCAACTCAGTCGAATCTAAGTTCAACCTTTCCTAGCCCACGTATCAGCCCACCAATGATGACGTTTGATTATGTTAAGAGTATTAGGGTAGTATATGTAATTTATTAATAGTATTAGGATATTATGTGTAAATACAAGAGGGTGTGTATGTGTAATTCTTGTTATGAGTTACTTATAAATACAAGTGATGTATGAGGGTTAGGTTTAAGTTTTAACCTATCTCTGTTTTCCTCTAATATTGTGTTAATATTCTACACTTAACATGGTATCAGAGCGTAACGATAATAAACATATATTTCGAATAAATTAATTTTGTATTGATCGTTAGTGGTGGTTTGTGTTGATCATTGGTGATTACTGTGTTGATCGTTGGTGTGATCTGTGTGTGTGTCGCTATAGTGGTGGTGGCAGTTCCCTGTGTTGATCGTTGGTGGTGGTGGTGGTCTGTGTCTTGTTGTTGCTGTCGTGGTGTGTGGTGGCTGTGGTGGTGTTGTTCCTTCGTCGTGGTGTGTTGTGGCTGTGGTGGTGTCGAACCAGGGTTCTCTTGGAACCCTAATCAGCTAGCGAGAAAGAAGAGCCCAGCCTAGCCAGATCGGGTCAATCCAACAGGTCCGTAATTGTTTTTAAGTCTCAACCCACGGTCTAGCCCACGGTTCATGGCCGGTTTAGCAGGAGCTCCAGCGGTCCGGTTCAGTGATCAGGAGAGCCCGGCCGGACCGGTTCAGTGGTCTAGCCCGGTTCAGTGGTCCAGCCCCTATTTCCAACCTGGTTCAGTGGTCCAGCCCCTATTTCCAACCCGGTTCAGTGGTCCAGCCTCCTCTATTTTCAGCCCAATTCAGTGGTCCAGCCCATATTTCCAGCCCCAGTTCAGCCCTCCAACAGGTCCAACTAATCTGGTTCAGTGATTCAGCCCCTATTTCCAGCCTAATTCAGTCCTCCAGCAAGTCCAACTAATCCTATTTCCAACCCGGATCAACATTGCAACACTTTTTATTTGTTATTTGCTACACTATTATGGAACCCAAGAAAAATACCATGTCCCTTACTCCATCTTTGCCTCCTCCTACTCTTATCAATGGTCCCATGACCTCTGTCAAACTCAATAGGACTAATTACACTTTATGGTCCTGATCTGTTGAAGTCTTTCTTCGAGGTAAAGGATTTAAGAAATATTTGGTGAATCCTAAACCTAAGGAAGACATTCCTGGGTATGATCAGTGGGAACAAGAGGATGCTCAGATTATCTCTTTATTGTTGAATAGCATTGAGCCTAGTATTAGCTCTTCTCTGTTCTATCTCGATACTACCAAAGAGATATGAGATGACTTGGCTACTATGTATTCTGGTTCAGGTAATTTTACCCGTGCGTATGAGGTGTGCAAGGAGTACTTCCGGTTGGAGTAGGGTACTATGAGTCTTGCAGATTATTACTCTCATGTTCGGGGAGTCTGTGAGGAGATGAAGACCTATCATCTTTTTATTACTGATGCAGCAGTTTGGCAGATACAACATGAGGACCTGAATGTTGTTAGGTTTTTGGTAGGATTAAAACCTGAATATGAGGCTATTCGTTCTCAGATTTTGGGTGGTTTTAGTCTTCCATCACTGCTCGAGGTTGTCTCTCGTTTACAGCGTGCTACATTGTCTTCTCCTTCAGGCATCGATCATGGTATCTCTACTGATCGCTCAACTCTTGTGGTTCCTAGTAGTCACAGTGATGGCCATCGTGGTGGTCGTGATAGTCGAGGAGGTCGTACGGGTGCCGTAGTGGATCTTGTTCTTGTACTCACTGTGGTCGTGGAGGACACACTGTTGACTTTTGTTGGGATTTACATGGAAAATCTTTTACTGCTGTTTATCAGGATGATACCTCAGTTGTTGCTTCTATACCTCAGTCAGCTCCACCAGACACTGGGTTAGTTACTATTACATTGGGTCGAGAGGAGTATGCCCAGTTTCTGTCCCAGCAACAGACTGTTCCATCTTCCTCCACTGCTACTTTTTGCCCAGTCAGGTACTGCTTTCACTTATTTATTATCCTCCACTCGCAGTCCCTGGATCATAGACTCCGGCGCTTCTGACCACATGATTGGTGTGTCTGATGTCTTTTCTACTTATTAGTCTGTTACTTCCACACGTAGTGTTACTCTTGTTAATGGTACCTGTTCTAAAGTTTCAGGTTTGGGGACTACTCACTTGAGTCCTGATGTGTCCTTATCATCCGTGTTATTTGTTCCTCAGTTTCCTTTTAGTTTACTTTCCATTAGTAAGATTACCCATTCTCTTAATTGTTCTATAACCTTTTATCCCTCTTATTGTGTCTTTCATGATCTCAAGACAAAGAGGAAGATTGGTACGGGGCATGAAGCCATTGGCCTATATTACTTTGATTTTGATTCACCTACTCGGGCTCTACAGACCTGTTGTCTCCTTTTCTATGGCATTGTTGCCTTGTACATCCCTCTCTCCAGAATTTGAAGCGCCAAGTTCCTAGTCTTAGTTGTGTGTCGTCTTTGTCTTGTGAAGCTTGTCAACTTAGTAAGCATCACCGTGTGTCATTTCAGTCCGGAGTCGATAATCGTGTGTCTAGTCTATTTGAGTTGGTACATTCTGATGTATGGGGTCCAATAAAGAATATTTCATTTAATAAATATCCTTATTTTGTGTCTTTTGTGGATGACTATTCTCGTGTGACTTGGTTGTTTTTGATGAAAGCTCGGTCTGAATTATTCTCTATATTTGAGAACTTTCGTAAGGAAATAAAAACTCAGTATGGTTGTCGTATACGTATTTACGATTTGATAATGCTCAGAAATATGAATCTGATCATTTTTCAGCTTATCTTAGTAAAACTGACATTATTCATCAGACGTCCTGTGCTTACACATCTCCACAGAACGGTGTTGCTGAACACAAGAACCGTCATTTGTTGGAAGTCACCTGTGCCCTGTTATTTTAGATGAATATTTTCCGATATTTTTGGAGTGATGTTGTACTCACTGCTTGTCATCTTATTAATTATATGCCATCCTCGGTGTTAAATGAACAAAGTCCATATTCTATCTTTTTTCCTGGTAAATCCTTATTTTTCCTAACTCCTAAGGTTTTTGGATATGTCTGTTATGTTCACAATTTGGGTCCTGGGTTTGATAAACTTGATCCTCGGGCTACCAAATGTATATTTTTTGATTATTCCCGCATACAGAAGGGATATCGTTGCTACAGTCCTTCTCTGCGGCGATATTTTACTAGTGCCGATGTCACATTTGAGGAATCTGTTCCATATTTTCCAGCACCTTCTCAGCCTTTGGATCTGGACTTTGAGTCACCTCTTGTACCACCATTGATTCCTTCATCTTCAGATATTCCGCTACCTACTGTGTTACCGTTTACTTTACCTCTTCGTGTATACTCTTGTAGTCCTCGATCATCGACTTACGTGCTCGTACCGTCTTTCTTACCGCCTTCTGATCTTGGTCCATCAGGTAATTTAGACTCTTTACCTATTGCTCTTCGAAAAGGTACTCGTTCGTGTGTTACTAATCATCCTATTGCTCACTTTGTTTCATATGATGCCTTATCTCCTATTTTTTCTTGTTTTATCTATCCTTAAGCATTTACAGGATACATTATCTGATCCGGGTTAGAGGAAAGCTATAGAGGATGAGATGGATGCCTTACATCATAATGGGACTTTAGATCTTATTCCATTATCCCCTAGTAAACGAACTGTTGGTTGTCGTTGGGTGTATACTGTTAAATTTCATCCGGATGGTTCTGTGGAGCGTCTCAAAGTCCGACTTATTGCAAAGGGCTTTACTCAAACCTATGGTGTTAATTATAAGGAGACTTTCTCTCTTGTTAAAATTTCCCCTGTTCGTATCTTAATTTTTTTGGCTGCTAATCTTGATTGGCCCTTGTTTCAGTTAGACGTCAAGAATGCCTTCCTCCATTGTGATTTGGTTGAAGAGGTATACATGGAGCAGCCACCTGGGTTTACTGCTCAGGGGGAGTATGGTAAGAGTGTATGTCGGTTAAAAAAATCTTTGTATAGTTTGAAGCAGTCACCAAGGACATGGTTTGGTAAGTTTTCAGATGTAGTATTAGAGTTTGGTCTTCTTCGATGTCAGACAGACCATTCTGTGTTCCATAGACAGACGGATGTTGGATATGTTCTATTGGTGGTCTATGTAGATGATATTGTGATTACTGAAAATGATTCTGAGGGGATTGCTAAGTTAAAAGTCTTCTTGCAAGATCGCTTTCATACTAAGGATTTGGAAAAACACAGGTATTTCTTGGGAATTGAAGTGACTCGATCTAAATAGGGCATTTGTCTATCACAGAGAAAATATGTACTTGACATGCTAGAGAAAGCAGGTTTGTTGGGTGGCAGACCGTTTGATGTTCCTATAGATCCGAATCAAAAGCTATTAATAGATGATGGTGCCCTGTTCGAGAATCCAGGTCGGTATCGCAGATTGGTTGGGAAGCTTAATTATCTCACTATTACTCGCCCGGATATTTCTTATGCAGTCAGTATAGTAAGTCAGTTCATGGGGTGTCTTAGAGTACCACATTGGGAGGCAGTTACTCGTATTCTACGATATCTTAAACGAGCTCTTGGACTTGGACTGTTATATTGAGCTAATGGACATCTTAGAGTGGAAGGTTTCTCAGATGTTGATTGGGTTGACTCTCCTTTTGATCGGAGATCAAGTACTGGTTATTGTACTTTCTTAGGAGGTAACGTTGTCTCATGAAAAAGTAAGAAACAATTTGTGGTAGCAAGATCCAGTGCTGAGGCTGAGTATAGGGCAATGACGCATACGATGAGTGAGTTGACTTGGCTACTGCACTTTCTCCAGGAAATTGGGTTTCCAGTTCAACCTCCTTTACACTTATTCTGTGACAACCAGACAGTTATCTATATCCTTGCTAATCTGGTGTTTCACGGGAGAACCAAACATATTGAGGTTGATTGTCACTTTATTTGGGACAAGATAGTAGTTGGGGAGATTACGACTCCATTTGTGAAATTTGAAGATCAGCTTGCACATATGTTTATCAAGCATTGAGTCGTACACGTCTTACAGAGATTTGTTCCAAGCTTGGATTATATGATATATATAGTCCAGCTTGAGGGGGAGTGCTAAGAGTATTAGGATAGTATATGTAATTTACTAATAGTGTTAGGATATTATGTGTAAATACAAGAGGGTGTGTATGTGTAATTCTTATTATGAGTTACCTATAAATACAAGTGATGTATGAGGGTTAGGTTTAAGTTTTAACCTATCTCTGTTTCTCTCTAATATTGTGTTAATATTCTACACTTAACAGATTAAAATCATGTACACATACCTACTCCCATGTTGAATGCCTATGGATGCGATGCTATCTTTACATATGCAAACGTAATGTACTATTACAATTATAATATCGTGTCCATCAAATTATGAGCATATTATGAATATATATAATTTCCACAAACATATTCAATTTCTCAAATATCAGTTATATCATAAAGCATATAATTTGATTCCACAATCACCACTAAGCATGTTAATATCATTTTCATCTTAAATAACACACTTAATCATTCATAGACATTTTATGAAAAACCTATAAGACACAAAAATTATGTACACACATAGCGTGCCCAAATCAACAAGTTCTTCATGAAATTCCAAACCAAGTAATTTCATCAAACCCCAATCATGCAAGATTTGATTCAAACATATTCTTATATTCATTTCCATATTCTAACAACCCTAGGTATGTGTTATACAAGAGATTTCATCTCTAACAGCCTAACCATTTCATATTTCAACCCTAGGTTGAATATAAATCTAGTTAGGAAAGGAACTCTACCTCTTAAAGCATAAATTCGCATAGAAGAAGTGCCAAAAACTCCAAATTACGACTCAAAGCTTTGACCCAAAAAATCCTATCTTTGAGATCTTGGCAAAACACACGATCTTTGGTATGTTTCTGTAGGTCTCAACGCATAGAATAACTTTTGTTCTTGGTCCGAAAAGATTCGATGGTCGGATTGTCGTAGATCGGATGGAGCAGTTGGAAGAACCTTTGGCTTTCTTTCTTCTTCCTCTCTCTATTTCTGGAAAAATACAAGTGATAATGGGAAGAAAAATTTGATTTTCTCCTCTATTTATACCCCCTAATACTTTGCTCTCATTAAGCTACACGTTCCGTATTTTCTGACCCGATTTTGTTCCGAATCAATTAAATCTTGTCCCGTTTTAAGTTTAGTCATGGATCAAAATATCGTTTCAAAACGTCCAAAACGTTTCTTCCAAGGAGATCGAAACGAATCAGTGATTGAATTGAAATTCTAAAATTTCGAGGTATTCCATAATGTTTCGAAATATATTATAATATTTCAATGCATTTATACAATTATTTCGGAATGTTTTAAAGTATTTTAAGATATTTTGATATATTTCAATCAATGATTTAGAAAAATAATTCCTAAATTTTTTATTTTTTTTATTATGTTTAAATTTTTTATTTTTTTCATTATGTTTCCGAAGCGAATTGAAACGTTTTCGAAACACGTCGAAATGTTTTCGTTTTTTAGGTGACCGAAACAATACACTGAAACGAAATTTTTATCCTCGAGTTTAGTACATTTTTATTGAACTAATTTTAAATTATTTTTTAAATTTTGCAAATAAAATCTAATTGGGTTTATTTTAGTAGCGCGACGTCAGATCGCATCGTAAAACGCAAAAAATTCGATTATTTCAGAATTCGACAAAAATTAACTGATTAACTAGATTTTGTAAGACGAATCCAACGGTGAGATCTGTTTCGTCATCTGAGTTTTAGAAAAACTCGATTTTTCAACCAGCATTACAATGGTTAATTTTCATTTTACCCTTTCTAATAAATTTTTAATTTTTCCTGGGTTTTACATTACATGTAAGAAAAATTGTTTGGAATTGGTGAAAGACTAATTTATAAACTAAACATGCTATTGGATTGGATAGGTTAGGGGCAAAACAATCAATAGTACCATATTCCATCACCCTTCTCCATAGGTCCCACAAAAGTGTTTGTGTTATCCAAATATTGGAAATGATAGGAGGATATAGCCATTAAATCCTAACCAATCTAATGATAGGTGGGCTTGGGTTGGATAGGAAATTATGGGTGTGTTTGGTTTGCTTTCCGAAAACTGTTTTTTGTTCTTAGAATTTCAAAAACACCCAAAACTTGTTTATTTAATTTTTTTGTTCTCCAATGTTTGAAAAATTTTGAGAATTGAGATGTGATTTTAGAGAACAATAAAATGATATTTTCTGAATTTTCAGGCTAAAATAGAAAACAAGGGAAACAACCCATCCTCTTTAATGAGGTTCACCTATCAAACTTCCTTAGCAGCAAAATGCATTTTTTTTTTGTTGAAGTATAAAAGCGCTTTACCAGCGCCTTTCTCCATCTCCACACACTCTCTCTGGCAACGACACTATTCAGACAAAACAGAGACGAAACACGGACCATTTCTCTGTCCACTTCGGCATATCCAGACAAAACACACCCACGATCTGGGTTCAAGAACTCTGACGATTTCCGGCGTTTTCTCTGTCATTTCCAGTGTCTTTTTTTTTCCCTCTACATCTAGGTTCAAGACACAGGTGGTGGTTGTGGGTTTTGGGTGGTTGAGGGTTTTGGTGTTGGTTGTGGGTTTTGGTGGTGGTTGTGGGTTGTGGGTTTTGGGTGGTTGTGAGTTGGTGGTGGTTGTGGGTTTTGGGTGGTTGTCAGTTTTAGTGGTGATTAAGGGTTTTGGGTGGTTGTTGGTTTCGCTGTGTGTTGCGGTGGTGGTCTTGGTGCACAGTGAAAGAGAGAGAGACAGAGAGTTGAAGAGAGATAGAAATTGTGGATTATTGTACAAACAAATTATATAATTTTTGTTTTTTAAAATTATTTTCAAAAATAAATAACCAAACAGGTTTTGTAATCTAAAAATTTTTAAAAACACTTTTTTAAAACTCTTTTCAAAAATAGTTTTCAAATACTATTTTTTGAGATGCAAACCAAACAGACCCTATATTTTTTAAATCTCCAATCCAGTTCAAACCTAAGAGGTGTTTGTTTCATTCAAATCACTATATTCAATTTATTCATCCAAGACCACCCCCAACACCACACCCAACAAACCAAAAGACTCAAAACACCTAAAGTCATCCTCCTCAAGGCACAGTTGCCACAAACTCCAAATTGATAACCCACCACTTTCAACCACAATCATCCCACTCGATGATGGAGAAGGAGAAACAGAGAGAGATAAACCCATAACAAATTTGAGTGAGTTAAATTCTTCATAGCGTTTGGTTTTTTAGAGCTAAGTGAGTTTTCTGAGAGATTGATTTGTGTTTTGATCTATGCGATTTCGATCTATGTGTTGATCAAGGATCAAAAAGGTGTGTCGAAATGCTCGAAACATTCAAAACATTTCGGTTTTGTGAGGTACTGAGTTGAATCGGGTAGGCAACTGGAAATTCCACTGCTTCGGTCGAAACGACCTTATTTCGTGCTGTTTCGACTGAAACATTATCATTTCGTCCAAAACACAGACATAATTCGACAAAGCTACAAAATTTGAGATTCCTTCTTTTCTCTACTCCTATCTTCTTCAGCTGAGCAAAGAGAAAATTTTATTGAAGAGAGAGAGAGAGGAGAGGAATACACAAGAGGAGAGATACAATAACCGAGGGTTGAGACTTGAACACTGTGAGAAGAAGAAGCAATCAGCCAGACAAGGGTTTCCAGATCTGGCCAGCTATGTACTCTTCTTCTTTCCTCCTTCTCTCCTTCTTCCTGAGGCTCCTGTGAGCTGTGCTGCCCACCAGACATGGTCTCTCTCTCTCTCTCTCTCGGCTTGCCCTAGATGGCTAGATCCCCTTCTGCCTGTCCCCTTTTATTTTTCTTTTCCTGATCTGCGACCCATATGCTGCCAGCTGGGTTCCCCCTTTTTTTTTTTGCTTTCTTTTTAACCACCCCTCTCAATTTGAAGACTGACGTTTATTTTGCTTTCTTTTTTTTCCCCCCATCTTCTTTAGCCAAACCCCTTGACAATTGTTTGCTGTTTATCAAAGATTATATTAACCCACGGGCCTATTTTAACAAATAACCTCACTGTTTAATTGTAATAATTTGTCAAATTATTACATTATCTTACTGCCCATATTAATTAAAAATCTTCAATTAATCGTAAGTAAAAATAATATCAGTTCTTCACCCTTTTTAGTAGAATCTGCTTGTGAATAATTAATACCCATTCACATGATAACCATTGTACTGTTAGTATTTTCATTCATAAACACTTTATTTGTATTATAACACCTTAATATCATATTGATGTGTTTGTTTGAAGAAGATGAAGTATTTGACGTTAGTTGAAATGACTTCCATCTCATATTAATCTTTTTTGTCTTTCCCAATTTAATGTTACTTATTAAAAGTGGGTATTAAGATAATAGACATAATTAATTTATTATTAAGCTTATTTGTGCAAATATAGAGATTTTAATTTATGTTTCCATCTGTTTTCACATGTTTCCATTTTTTTTCAAGTTTCCACTGGGTTTGTGAAATGTTTCTGTTTCTGAGTTGACTAAAACGGGACCTGAAAAGCATTTTGATCCTTGGTGTGGATCTACTTGAGTTCGATTTGTGCTGATTTGTCGGAGTTTGATATTTTAGATCTGCCAAAGTTTGATTTTTCTATATATGTTAGAGCTTGATATTTCCTACCCTGTGTTGATTTGTGTCTTAGATTTGTGGTTGGGTGTAGCAGGGTTGGGTAGTGCGTAGTGGCATCTTAGGGGGGAGGGAGTGATATGAGAGAAAGAGAGAGGGAGAGAAATATAAGGGAGGGGGAAAAGAGGGGGTTAGGATTAGGGGGTTTGAGTTTTTTATTGTGTGTTTTTTTCGATAGTGATGGTGGTGGTGGTCTAAGAAGTACGAATACGGCCACGAGCATCGTATCCGATATGATATAGACAGGGGAATAAGTCAAATTTTTAAAATATAGAACACAAGTATGGCAAAGATATGAATAATTAAAATAATATTATATATTTTTTATGTAAACAAAAACATTAATAATAAGATTTAATAAACATTAAGCAGTTGGTTAATATCTTACAATTGGACAATGGGCTACTATCAAAATAGGCAGTTGGCTAATATGTTACCATTTGATGGCTAATATCAAATTGGACAGTGGGTTAATGTATTTGACAACTAATAAATAGATTATATCAAAAAAGAAGAAAAATATTTTAAAATAAAACTGAAATTTAACATCTATTCAAATCTAGAGAGAGAGAGAATTGGAAAAAAAAGAAAACAAACGCGTGACTGAGTGAGAGAGAGAACAGGAGAAAAAAAGAGTACACACAAATCGTGTATATATATATAGAGAGGGGGGGTGTGTCAGACCCTCTATTCAGTGAAGTAAAAGAACAAGAGAAGAATGAGGAAAGAAGAAGAGTAAGCGTTCGAAGAAGACATACCTTGCCAATACAAATATGTGGCTAATCTTTTGTCTAGTGAAGAAGAGATCGATAAGGTCAGGTACAATATCTCTCCCATATCCGATTTTTTTTTCCTGTTCAAGAGACTTGAAGAAAAGTTGGATGCGAGTCCGGTCATTTCCCACGTGTATCCATGTTAGCTGGGGCGGAGCCACCCGTGGGCTAGGGTGGGCACATGCCCCCCCTCAATTTTTTTTTGCTTCATATCAAGCATGTATTTTTTGAAATAAAATTTAGGCATATTTAATTATGCCCACCCTAATATTGTGTTTTGGTGATATTAATTTGAATATACCCCTACCTAAATGATTGTTAATTTTTTGAGTAACGTTATTGAAACCTAATTTAAGGACCTAATACATGACGATATTAAGTATAATAGTGAGTTTTAATATTTAATAAACTCTACTATCTATCTAATGGTCATAAATCATTGAGTCTCCATCAATTAAATATCAAATTAAGCACAATTAATATAATTGTTAATTTTTAGACATGTTTTAGACATGATCGAATATGTTTTGAACATATTGATGTTATTTTATAATTTTTTTAAATTGTTGGGTTATTTCATTATTGTATAAAAATGTGTCGTTATGTAGTAAACTATAGGATCATAAATGGAAGATTGTTACTGCGATTTTGTATATAAAAGAAATATTGTTGATAAAATTAATTTGTAACTCTTTCAAATAATAAAAGCATATCAGGGTCAATTGTAAGTAATAATAATTAGTTGCATTCTTGACAAGAAGTTTTAATTATTATTTTTTGTTCATGTTATGTATATCAATTTTCAATTTTCTATGTTAAAAAATATTAAATATAATTTTAATAAATATAAATTTATGAACTTTTACGGTGTTTAAAAAAAAATTAAAACATACTAGTGTGCCCACCCTAAAATTTTTTTGGCTTCGCCCCTGCATGTCGGACACTTGTCTGACACCACTACGTTGAGCCTCGTTGGAATATCCGTACTTCTTAGTTGGTGATTTTTGTCGTTTGTTTTTTTCTGGTTGTTGGTGGTTTGAGCTTGTGTTGTTTGGTGGGGGTTTTTGTGCTTGTGTCGTTTGGTGGTGGTGACACTGTTGTTAAGGGTAGGTATGGGACGGTAGTTTTTGTGCTTGCGTTGTTTGGTTGTTGTGGTGATGGCAGATTCACTGATTATGGTGGTGGCATGTGTGTTCTGTGTTTGTGTCATCGTTTGGGGATGTGGTGGCATTGGAAGTGGGTGATGTGTCAATAACTATTTTGTTTTTGTTTTGCCTTTTTTTTTTATTATTATCTATTATTTTTTAAATCAGCTTAAGAATACAATAGTAATTGTACTGAGTCTATTAACTCCAGTAAACTTCTCTGTGTCATTTTCAAAACTAGTCATTACCCATGACATTCTTAACACAAAATTTGCCAAGCAAATAGGTCATTCAAGAATGTCTTAAATAAAAGAAGTGCATGGATTGAAATGAAAAAATTATATCACATTAACACAATCCTAAAATCCCTATGAAATTAAATTAACACCATTACAAAATTATCCTACATATATTTCTTCATGGTGGCTCTTATTTTCAATGAGTGTTCATTTTTTCAACCTCTTGTTAAATCTAATGAATAGGTTGTCTAGTTAACATTTGAACTACAAATCAAATTTTTAAAAAATAGAAAAAAAATTCAACTAAACTAAAATTGTCCAGCAAATCTGCTTTGTAGCTGTAAGGACAATTGATTTAAATTATCTGCCATTATGACTTCTCAGATGCTACATAAATATTCTCATGCTGCAATTAAACCAAATCAACAAAATAAAAAATTCACTACTTAAAAAAAATTGATTTAATTGACCTTTTTATCGTTTTGGTATCTATTTTGCATTATTCAAGTATTTAAAAAATATAAATATTAGTAAGGGAAAAACGATGCAAATAAGAAAAAAAAATTGGTAGGTGGTTTAGAATGATGTTTTTTTTTGTGCAATTGGTTTTACTTACATTTTTTATTAGTCATTGATATTTTTTTATTGGTAATTAGTTTAATTTTGAATTTTTTAGTTTTTTTTGATGTAGTTGATTTCACTTGTTATTTTTTGTTGGTGATTAGATTGGCTTTTAATTTTTTATTTATTGGTGCAATTAGTATCACTTGTTATTTTTTATTAGTGATTAGCTTGATTTTGAATTTTTTTTATTGGTAATTAGTTTGGCTTTAAATAAATTCAATTAGGATCGTCAAGATAAACAAATAATATTAAGAGAGAAAGTATGAGATAGCATTGTTTGTCTTCATGATTCTAATTAAACTTTCATTTATATATATATATATATATATATATATATATATATATATAAAGAGAGAGAGAGAAAAAGTATGAGAGATAGGAGAATGTGTGTTTAAAATGTTTGTGAGTGAAAGAGAGAGTTATATGTATATAAGTTGAGTGTATGAGATAGAGAGATAATGAGAGTTATATTAGCTATGGGAGTCTTAAGATTTTTAAAAGGAATGAAAGTCTAATTAGAATCGTCGGATTAACAATTCTCAAATAATTTGAGCCGCGAAAAGCTAAAGACAAAAAAATTTAGTTACTTCATTATATAGATATATATTATATATAGAGAGAGAGGAGAGGAGATGAGATAGTGTATTTAAAACGTCTAAGAGATAAGAGAGAGAGAGTTATATGAGAGATAAGAGTGTTAGAGTTAAGTCCAATTATGACTGTCGGATTAATATTTATGAGATGATTTGAACCGTCTTTTATGTTGAAATTACGTTGTCTATTGGATATGTTTATGTTTTGTTTCAAAACGATCTGGACCTTTATTTGTCTCCAAAATTCAAATTCACTTCTATTTTATTAAATAGATGTTAAGGGGTGTTCATATTATTTGGTCAGTCAAAGGTTGGGGAATGCGTATGAAATTTACCCCAATAAAATTTAAACTAGAAAAATGTTTGCTTGCCATAACAACGTTGATCCTTCAGGTTAAATTTTCCTCAGCTCAAGCAAAGCTAAGTTTGGTGTACCACCAAATTCGTTTATTCAATAAACAAGCCTTGAAAATAGGTTTGAACTCGGCTATTTTCCTTTCAAAGAAGTGTTTTAGCAACCGAGCCCAAGCTGGTCACGAACAGCTTAGTTCCTTTCAGGCTAAAAAAAGTATCACCAACAAAAAATGCTAGGATGGTTTATGGTTGAGGTTTGGACCCATTTTCCCAACAAGTAAATTTCCATTCAAATCTTTCAAAGCATTCTGAGTATATGTTATGCGTATTATTGGAAATTACATTTATCTATATACATCTAATTAGCATGGATACGGACACATGTCATAACTACGACATGAAATTTCCAAAAAAATAGAATATGGACAAATTGGGGACACATTACAAATAATCATGTGTTATTATAAAATTATATAATTTATCACAAATATTGTGATAATAATATATTATTCATAAAAAACTCAATACTTTTTGAAAAATAAATGTTATGTCTAGTTATCCGGTATGAATTTTTAGAATAAAACATCATAATAGTCAAATAATCATAATTTTTTGGGTAAATTTCATCTCACGCCTTGATATTTTGTTTTATTACACCGACGCCCCCTTACATTTCAAAAATAACACAGAGACCCCTTGACATTTGAACGCGTGTGATAACCGCACCCTTTTTGTACGATAAACATTAGCAATTTCTTTAAAAAGACTTTTTTACCCTTGTATATCAGCTAGACAATTCTATCTCCTAATCAAATTTGTCTTAAATTTAATTAAATCAAACCAATCTACTAAATAAGCTAATTTATCTCCAAAATTCTATCAATTATATTTAATTCCATTAATTGATTTAGATTGGGCCCCAAATTCAATTTTAATTTATACACAAAATTAATTTGTTTAATCTCACTAATTACTTTAGATTTGCCCCAGATCCACCATTAACACCATCACCAATTTACTATGCACCACCCATTATTGCCTCCACCACTTGTGAAATCCACTGCACAAGCCCACCCAATTTGCCCCCAAATCCACAGCACAAACCCACCACACCATCAATCACCACCGCCACAACCCACCTTCCACCGCCACCTTAATTTACCTTTGCCAATTTCTCAGTAATACCCACAACTAAGCACCACTAGTCCACAACCCAGCACTGCCGCAGTCCAATTCTTCAACACCCATAAACAAACCCCCCCTCACCCCCCACTGCTTGAGATCCCGTTCCCCACAACACCACCAACATGTCTATTTTCACGCCTATTTTCAAAGTGGTTAGGCGATGTGGAGAGAGAGAGACTACCATGACCATCAAGAATCACACACAAGTCTCCAAAATTTGAAAACACTCTCTCTCTATGGTCACTCACTTGCCCCCATTGACCATGAAAAACTCAAATCTAAAATCGAACGAACTCAAATCTCAAAAATTCAAAAACTCTCTCTCTCCTCCATTTGACCATGAGGAATTTAGTTATGAAAAATCGAAAGCACGCAGATCAACTCGCAGATCCCAAAAATTGAAAAGTCAAACTCAATGAGAAAATCGAACACTATCTAGAAAATCAATCGTAGGTCTAAAAAATTGAACTCTTTGACACTCTCTACTCTTTGGTGTGATGTGGATGACTGAACGTGGTGGGTGACTGTGGTGGGTTGTAGGTTTTGAGGTGTATTGGTTGTGCCTTGGAGGAGGTGGGTTTGGGTTTTGAGCTTTTTGGGTTTGGCAATGATGGCTTATAGTTGTGGGGGTGGTGGTCGTGGCGGGAGTTAGGATGGTGAAACGTGGTGTGACAGTGAGGCAAGAGATATTGAGAGAAGAGACAGTGGTTGGTGGTTGTGGGCGGCAGACTCTGTTGGGAAGTGGTGTTAAAGAACGGAGGACATTCGTTTTGTATGAATTTGCTTCTTTCTTTTTTTTCAATTTTGAACAAAGGATATTATTGTCATTTTTTCACTTCGGTTAACAACATCCAGTATTAACGGCATTTGGGATCTTAGTGTCATTTTTGAAATATAAAGGAGCATCCGTGTAATAAAGCCAAATGGCAGGAGGGGTGTGGGTGAACATTAACCTAAATATTTTTGTTGACACCGTGAACCCAACATCTATAGGTTAAATGATTGCTTTCATTTTCTCAATTCTTCTTGTTTAAAATTGCTATCCACCTTTTGTTTTTATTATTATATCTTGAGTACAACTTTAACAAGTATAGTCTTGGTAATTATATGTTCTCTCATAGTGTAAAATATTCATTAATCAAATGTTTAAGTTTTGTTGGCCACATGTCAAAACATATTTATTGTTTAGTAGTAGACACAGTCTACAGAAGTGTCGGACATGTCCCCAAAAAAGTTTCAGACATATGTGTGAAATTGAAATTTTATCATTTGATTATAGGAACAGATAAAAGAGTATCCGACACGTGTCGGAGGAGTGTCAGTGTTCGGCAAGGATACATCACCATCTTGAGAGTGTCCATGCTTCATAGATATACATATAGATTTTATATGCTCATATATTGTTTTGGCAGGCTTTATGATCCTCGTGAACCTGAGCTGCAAAAGATGCTGCACAGAGAAGCTTTCTTTCCGTCTGCCAAGTTCTCCGACCCGGAAACTCTAGAGACTTTGGTTAAACTTGGACTTAGACAAACCTTAAGCTTTACTGGTTTGCTGGATTGTGCTAGGTCAGTTTCTATGTTGTATGATTCAAGGAACTCAGAAGCAATCATATATGGGAGGAGGTTACTCGGTTGTTTAGATGTAGTGGCATTGAAGCTCTCATCTGTGGTCGGTGAAGACAATTTTAATGAATCTAGAACTACTAAACAATATCAGGATGCCAGTGTAGTTAATGATGAAGACGACAAGAACTCTGCACATGGTTCTGAGAGCTGCTTTAAGTATGGTCTAGACATTAATTCATTAGTGGGAAGCTTCATTAATGTTGAGCCAGGAGAAGATTTTTGGTCCGAATTGAAAACCATCAGTTGGTGTCCCGTTTATGCTGATCCTCCTGTCCAAGGCCTTCCATGGCAAGAAACAGGTTATGAAATAGCTGCTCCAGTAATTACGAGGCCCAAATCACAGTTGTGGATGGTTTCATCTAAGATGAACATACTGGATAGTGAATGTTACTCAACGTACCTACAGTGTAAATTGGGTTGGATGGATCGACTAGATATTGATATTTTGTCAACACAATTGATTGGGCTATCAAAGTCCTATGCTCAGCTCAAGTTGCATCCTGTGGTAGAACCTGATTTTGATGCTGCCTTGCAGAAGCAGATCCCATCACTTTATTCACAATTGGAAGAATATGTTGGTACTGATGATATCTTTGTCCTTAAATCTGCCTTGAATGGTGTTAACTGGGTCTGGATTGGAGATGATTTTGTATCTCCAAATGCACTTGCATTTGATTCACCGGTGAAATTTAGTCCCTACTTGTATGTTGTACCATCTGAGTTATCTGAGTTCAGAGATTTGCTTTTGGCACTAGGTGTTAGACTTAGTTTTGATGTTTTCGACTACTTCCATGTTCTGCAGCGCTTGCAAAATGATGTGAAAGGGTCCCCACTTTCAACTGATCAGTTGAGTTTTGTCCTTTGTGTCCTAGAAGCTGTTGCAGACTGTGACTCAGATAGGCTAATGCTTGAGGCTTCTAATAAGCAATTATTGGTTCCAGATTCTTTTGGAGTTCTTACGTGTGCAGGGGATCTTGTGTATAATGATGCACCATGGATGGAGAACAACACTGTTGTGGGTAAACGTGATATGCATTCAAGTATTAGCCATGATCTGGCAAACAGACTGGGGATTCAATCAATACGTTGCCTCTCTTTAGTCAGTGAAGAAATGACAAAAGATTTACCTTGCATGGAATATGCTAGAATATGTGAGCTGTTGGAAATGTATGGGAACAATGAGTTCTTGTTGTTTGATCTTCTTGAGTTGGCAGATTGCTGCAAAGCCAAAAAACTTCACCTGATCTTGGACAAGAGGGAACACCCTCGTCAGTCTTTGCTGCAGCACAATCTGGGTAATGAATTTTAGTTTTGGACTTTGTAGTTGCTTTATTAGTATTGAGGAATTTTATAAGCTTTTGTATCCTTTGATCTCTGAGGTGACCTTGATTTGCACTGTGCTAATGCTTTTTCTCTTATCATTGGCCTCACCGCTGAACCATGTTGCTGAGGTAAGAGATAATATTAGCTTGTGATTGGTGTTGAAGGAGAGAGATGGGCGAGAAGGGCAGGCTGCTGTTATTGCCTAATATTTATACTTGGTAGGGCAGAACCTAATTAGCTTGCCTTAGATGACTCCTTGATTCAACTTGCTGGTTTATGTGTTGTTGCATTTCCTAGTATTTTTCTCTTTGTTTTGAACATTCTGAATTCTTTTCATTGAAATTGTTATTTGTACAGGTGAATTTCAAGGGCCTGCTCTGGTAGCCATTCTAGAAGGGGCCAGCTTGAGTGGGGAGGAAGTATCGAGCCTCCAGTTTCTTCCACCTTGGAGTCTACGGAATGATACTCTTAATTATGGCTTGGGATTGTTAAGCTGTTATTCCATATGTGATCTTGTGTCAGTTGTTTCTGGAGGCTACTTCTATATGTGTGATCCTCGTGGTTTGGCTCTTGCCACACCTTCAAGTCATGCCCCTGCTGCAAAAATGTTCCCTTTGACAGGTAATTTGTCCATGCACCTCTCATAATTGGTCCTATCATTACTTGATTCCAGATGCATGTATATCGATGTTGAGTTCTTAATCTCTATATTAGACATAGCTTAATTAGTCTAGGGTAATATTGTAATTACCTTCATATTGCTCATATATATAAATAAAGTGTAGGGCAACCTAGCCACTACACATAATAGAGTGCTCTCCCTTGCCTCTTCTTCTTTTCTCTTTCTCTAACCCTAATATTCTATTTATTATTTCAACTATCGACATAAATTTATACATGTGGATATATAAATGCTTACTTACTTACATTGCCCACTTTAGTTCTTTTTGGTTACCCACTTCAAGAGTGTCAGGGGTATTCAACTGCATCAATGACTTAGCCCAATAGAGCATCCAACCAAAACCAATTGGCAATAGGTGGCCTTCATGTATCAAAACCAACCTTAGGTCTACTTAATTTTTCGATGTGGGATAGATCCCTTCACTCTCGAGGTGCTCAAATCCGCATATAGAAATTAATCTCTTCACATATATTGACTTTAGCGGTTGAGGAAAAAAATAATGACAAACCACAATATTTTTCAATATTTGGTCATTCTTTGGTGGCAGAAGTTCATGCCCCCTGGTAGCAAAGTTCATGCCCCCATAGCCCTTACCTGGCAGTTTTTATTATGTGTTATTTGCAGGGTCTAGGGAGGTTAGGAGTAAATTAAGACAATGCGTACAAATAGACAGACTAGGCTCATCCTTTTACGTTGAGGTTGCAAGTCTGTTTATGATTAAGACTTCAGGTGGTGTTGAAGCCAACTCATTCATGCTAGTCATCTTAGAGCTATGAGTCAACACGCTCACCATCTCTTCTATAGTCACCTTGTTTATATATTGAAAAAGCTTTAGAATATGAGTTTCAATTGTTATATTAAAGTCTTTTGTCTCCTTCCCAAGGTAGCATTGCAGAGCGGGCGATCCCTTTCTTGTTTATCCAACTAGTTTTTCCTCAAAATTTTAGTCCATATCCGAATCCATTAATAATCGGACATTCGATCTAGCAATCCAATCTGAAATAATTGAATTTCAATAAAATTTTGTAAAATGATCAATTAGTTCCGAAAATTATAGTTGGATCTTAACAAAATTTTACCAATTGATCACTTAATTCCAACAATTTATCCTCCATTTCATTTTAATTTTATGAATAATAAAAAAAAAACTAAATACAAATTGAATTTAACTTGAGAGGTACAAATCTTTTCAACTAACCCGAAACCCTAGCATATCATGTTCACATTTGAGGCATATTCGCACATTGTTTCATTCATTTCATCTGTAAGATGACGAATCCCATGAATTTCTCCAAAAATAAAAACTAAAACTGTTGTAGTGAAGGGAGAGGAAAAGGAGGAGGGCAAAAGCCTTAGAGATAAAGGGTGAGAAGTAACAGAAGCTAAGAAGTATGGATACTTGGTGGAGGGGTGCCGTGTCCGACATGGTTAGAAGTATCTTGAATAGTAAATTTGTATTTTTTAGTTGGAGATAGTCAGGACACGATTAGGATAAACAACCAAGATACGACAATGATTGTTCTTTTTTAATCTCACGATTATTAGCTATTAAGAGGTGTAAGATTTCTTTATTTTGTTTTTGGGTTTTTTGTTATGTAATTTATGGACTGTGAATGTTAATGGATGTAATGATATTTGATTAAAATAGTGGATGTTTATTTTGATCTATTTCAAATTCAATAAAAAAAATTAATATTTTATAGATCTTATTGTTATAAAATTTGCTTTGTTTTTTATATATTACAATTCAATGATTATTTTAAAAATATATAATATTATTTTATTTAGTTGTATATTTGTCGTACTCGTGTCTTATATTTTTGAATTTTGTTATACCTCTGTGTTCGGATTCGTGCTTCCTAGAGAAGAAGAGAGAGAATGAGAGTAAGAGAGGGACGAAGAGCAAGATAGTAGAAGCATGAGAGAAATAAAGACAACATAAAAGGAGGAAGACGAAGAAAGTAGAAGTGATAGTGAGAAGAGAGAGAGCAAAGTGAGAGAGAAATAGAGAAGAGGGGAATAGATCAGTGTTTACATGGAAGAAAAAATGAGAGTGTTTATGGGTAGTTGTGAAGTGGGTAGCCATGGATGGATTTTCAGGGAAGGTGGCGAGAAACATATGTGGGAAGAATTAAATTGGGGCCTGGGAACGGAGTTGCAAGGGAGGTGATGGGTGTGGGAAAGTGGGGGTTGCATTGTCTTAATGCAGTCCTAGGTTAGAATAAAGAGAAAACTTCTTGGAGATAATGTACTACCTAGGGAGCACAGATACAAGATCCGGGTATGATATGATACGGATACGGTGATCCCAAAAATAGGATTTGGGTACGGCCGGGATACGTCTATAAATATATATATATATATATATATATATTTTATATTTTTAGGGTGTGTTTGGCGCAGCTTGGAGATGGACTTTGCGAGTGGAGAAGTCCATTTGGAGAATTGCAAGCTGTTTGGTGGGCCAACAAATTTGACTTCTCCATGAGAAATGCTTCCTTCAAATGGGCATTAGGAAAAGCTAGTTCATTGAGCTTCTCAAAGCCATGCTTTTAAGCTTCTCGCGAAGTCAGTTCCTTAATTTTAGCTATGGAACTAAATTACTCTATTTTCCTTAATTTTCTTACCATAATCCCTATTTTAAGATTATTTTTTTTTGGGTCAACTATTTTACCATTAGAGAATAATTGGTTTACATACCCACACAAAGGAAAATGTGAAAACTTTTTTGCATTTGTTTTCAATGAGAAAGTTATGGTTTTTCACTAATTATCATTAAGCTTTTTGGTTTAATTATTAAGTTTTAAACATATTTGCTTTAATTAAATTATTAGTGTTTTCGCTAGTGTGATGCACATATTTTTTGTCATTTTAAAATTTATTTTTCTTTCATCTTTTTATGTAACAAGATAGATAAAAGAATAATACTAAATTATTGAATAGAAAAAAATAATTTTATACAATTATATTTAAAAAAATAGTGAGAGTTAAGGAATGGTTACAAACGACACATGGTAGAATGTAACTTGAGGAAACCTTGGTATGATAATTAAAAAAAAAACAAAAATCTAGGAAATTTAGAAATGTGAAGGGAAGGCTTCTCAAGCCTTCTCGACCTAATTTGTTTATTTTGTATATATGATAGAATTGCCAAAACTATTAGAAAATGACTTTTAAAATTAATAAAAAGATATTTAGGATAAGGTTAAGGGTAAGATTGTTAAACAAGTGTCATTTTATACTTTTGAGATTGCTACCAAACTCACTTTTATATTATAACATGAACTTCTAGATTTATAATCACTTTTAAATACACATTCACCAAACATGTAACACTTTTTAAAAGTCCATCTTTGCAAGTTCATTTTAAAAAAAGTCTATTTTTGAGATGCACTTTTATTTTGGAAAGTTACGCCAAACGCAGCCTTAGTATTATGTAATGCTTTATAGCTACAATTTTTAGTGATTCTTTAATAATAAACAACATAAACAATTTTTTATTCTCAAAAAGTTACCTATTGTCTTACTATGGTACATGTACAAAGTGAACGCGATTAATTAAAGGAATAAGAATTAACGTTTAACTATATTGTCTGCTTAGAAGTATTTGTTGCTAAGATTATAAAATAATCGACTCATTTAAACTCTTTGGACATATGACAATGGATAATCATTGGAAAACACCCCTGGAAAACACAAGGGTGAACAAATGAGTTTTTTTTAAGTTATATATTTTTGTTGATGTATTGCTTTGTATGTAAAATCAAAAGAAAGGGGTAAAGATTAAAACTAAAATTACATGCTTCTCTACATATAGAAGTATCTGCGAAATATCCATATATTTTATTTATTATTGGATTCGTTTGGTGTGTATTCGATACGTATCCTCGAGTATCTGACGAGTATCATATCCAATACGGTATCCGATACGGATACGTCGATTATAACAAAGTATCCGTGCTTCATAGTGTACTACCAAACAACTAGCAATATCACACTAACGCATTAACAAATGGAAACAAGCCGTCAAAGGTAACCAGCATTTGTAATAAAGAAGTGAGTGCACAAGTCATGTTCAGTAAATAACAGCTCTAAAGACTCAAAATATTCTGTGGACAACATTGTAGGCAATAATAAGCAGGTGGGGAAACTTGGGGTTCAGATTCTAAGGTCTTTTACTTTAGTTATGGTAGGGAATGAAATTCTTGAATGTTTAAACCATTTTCCAGTCATCTTTAACAGCAAGTACTGCTGGAAAAATGTAAGAATAGGTTCTGGCAGTAATGGTCAGCAAGAAGGAAGGGGAAAATAGGGAATAATCTCACCGGGCTAGCTATACAAGCTTTCAAGCGCAAGAATTATGCAAGTAGCTGTGCAGAGAAATCTTCAACCACCCCTTGAACAAGCTTAGGAAAGAGAGAATAGTTAAATGGATTGGATTAGTAAAATAATTAAGCTACATCATGTCTCCTCCCAAGAAAGTTATTATATGTATAGTCAGTCGGGACATATTTTAAACGGATTGGATTACTATATATCCATATTCGATCAAAGAGGTATAAATGGATTCAAATAAATGGATTAGATTGTGATCCAAATCCAGTCCAGTTCAACAAATTCGGATTCGGATTAGATTCAGACCAAAATCTGTTTCGTTGACAAGCCAAGTTCTAAGGGGTTGTGGGGGGTGGGTGGGTCCAATGTAGACATAGCCTTCAGATCGATAAGAGAGAGAGAGGGACTTTTTTTTTTTGGACAAAGTGGGAAATTTCAATTGCATCCCTTTTATGCGTGAGTGACAAACATTTCAAAAAGAACATGAAAGTGACCATTTAAAGTAAAAGAAATAAAGCATTGAAAAGAAAAAAATCAACACGAATTTGTCTCATATCTTATTTTAATAAATATGTAAAACAACAGTCTCGCCATTACGGGATCTGAGGGGATAGATGTGTATAAGCCTTATCCAAGAATGCAAAGAGGTTGTTTTCATCATTCAATGCCGCCCAGGTCACAATGAAACAACTTTACTATTGTGCTAAAGTCTAGTGATTGTGTATTTGGTATTTTCATATCTTAGCCATCATTAGGGCTATGTTTAAAGATGATGGGATACGTTGAAAGAATTGCTGATGTCATTGATATTGTTGTCATAGTTTACAGCGACATGGTGTTTCTTTGTTGCTGGATTGTGATTTATTATTTTTGTTGTCCAATCCCCCCGTGGTAGTCATGTCACTATGTGGTGAGTACTGTTGATCAAATATAGTTTTTTCACGTGATTTGCAAAGATGGAGAACACATAGGTGGAAATGTATTATTGTGGCAGGTTTGCATCCATTATTCCTGTGGTTTACCACTATAGTAACAATATTAGATGCAGCTTACATAAGAGATCTCATCAATGCTGTGGATTTATTTTTGTTTATATTCTAGAGTTGTCAATTGTGGGTGACTTCTTTTTATACTTTGACACTGGATGAAAAATGATGGAGCTAAAAGAAGATGGCATTGTTTACCTCATTGGTTTTGTGAACATGTTAAACTTCACAACTCTTTAGCTCTCCCATGTCATCTTACTTAACATGTTTGATCGCATGTGCTGTGCCCAGCTTTGTGCATGTCACAATTGAACTTCTGAGTTTTTTTGCTGGTAAAATTCTACAAAATCAAATTTTGTTTCTGTTAACCAAACTCCACAAAATCAATGGTTGATGTATACATGTGGGTTCGTCAAAATTCAAGAATTGCATCTCCAAAACTTTTCCAAGACAGTAGATTTGCATGTGGTGCTTGAAGCCTCAAGTCCAGAACTCTTGTAAATCTCTTCTATCTCATAAATCTCTTCTATCCAATGTCTGTTATTTCTTATTTTACACATCACTCTTGTGATGTGGGATTAGCCCCTCATATTTGTCCTTTACAATGAGCCCTTCACAGGTGTCCTTAACTTAGGGGATGTTAAGGGACAGCAAAGGGGATGAATTACATCTTGGTAGTAGGCTGCACATATCCTGCTCATCCTCAATCCATGAAATAGCCTTTAAGCATCAGTAAGGGGAATGTATGTGGGCAGTTTGCTAACTTGCATGATGTAGTACCATCCTCAGTCCATGTAAGTGGGGTGCTTGCTAACTTGCATGATGTAGTACCTATTTACAATACCTCGCTAAACCATTACGAGAATTCCTCGACTGACCATAATGAACATGGTGTCAATATCTGAAAAACAGCAGGAATATTTGATGGAGATAGACTTGCATTGCTGAGTTTGAAAAAAGAAATAAAGGTTAATTCCCACACTACTCCCCTTCCAGCTCTAGCAACATTATTGCTTCTGATATATGTATTTTATACAAGAGCGTTGTAAAACTTGTGCATGTTAACAAATCTGTTCTTAATGTATTGCGTGCCTTTTGATGTGAGTTTTTGTACCATAAACTTTACCATAGTTTTATGTGTCTGGTACTATTTGTGTGCTTTCTACTTTTTGTCCCTTCTCTACATTCATGATTTTATCACTCAAGTAGGTGGTTATAATGTTGATCAAGCAGCTTCAGAAACAAAAGGATCTATGAAAAGAAGAAAGAAAGAAACAAACTACCTGAAGATACCATGAGCCAGGATTTTCATTTAGATGGGATTTTTTAGTCTAATGGATGAAGTTCTTAAGAATAATATTAATGACCAATAATCTCGCTTGTGTGCTACGGTGAAGGTAGTAAGGAAACTTAACTGATCTAATGTGATGGTTGCAGGCCAGCAAGAACCCATTTGAAAAAGGCAACCATTCATTGAATTTTTAAGGCAAAGCACCTCTGGGGAAAGTAAACCAATTTAATGGCCAAGGTGAAGGTGATAAGAAAGTACGCTAATTTACGTGATGGTTGCTGGCTGACAAGAAATCAATTGAAAAAGGCAGCATTGATTGATTTTTTGGTGCACAGTATCTCTGGTGTTATTACAACCTTTTTGCTGTTAAGCCTAAAAGAGTTGATTTTTCTTAAAGAAAAACATTTATTTTACCTTTTCATGAAAACTAAGGCATGTGCTTTTTCTGAGGTAGTAGGATTTTTTACAAGTGACAGAGCTTAGGCTTAATATGCTTTGGCATATGGTTCCTGGCTGTGATTCTAAACATTCATGAACTGTCTTTTAGTTCTCTTCCACTTTATTTTTTTTTTTGTTTTCGTGAGGCTAGAGTTATCTGGTAGTTTAGCATTTCTGAATTAATATTAGCCAAAAAAGAAGGACTATCTATAAATTACTTGAGGGATTTTGTACCATAATCTAGTATGATATATTGAAGTTGGTGAAGAGATTCTATGTATTTCTGCCTCCCACGGATCCTGTTTTCTTTACTTGTTTCCATAGCCCATAGGTTAAGGTCTTGACTGTAAAGGTATCTGATTAAGGTAATATTGGATATGTAGATGGCCTTCATCTGAAACTTTTAATGCCTCTACTTCTATATTAGGATTTTTTACTCCCTTTTTCCCTTATTTAATGACAGGTACTAATTTGTCTGAGCGATTTTGTGATCAATTTAATCCTATGCTGATTGGTCAAAATATGCCATGGTCATCATCCAATTTTACTGCTGTACGTATGCCTCTTTCCGCTGAATTCATCAAAGATGGAATTGAATGTGGATTGAGGAAAATAAGACTGATGTTGGAGAAATTTATGGAGCATGCTTCTAGAACACTTCTGTTTTTAAAATCAGTTTGGCAGGTAATATGAAATCTTGAATGTTTTGAGTTAGTTGTGACTGCGCACCTGTTGCTTTTATATTGGAGTTTTGGATGAAGCATGCCATGTTTGTTTCTTTCTTTCTCACGTGAACAGATGTTTTAGTTGAGCAGTTAAGACTTAACTGATAGGAAGAATAGGTCACCACAAGAATGATTGGTAGCGGTGCAGTGAAGCAGCACAAATTTGCCATTGGCCATAAACTTACTATGCATATGGTATTCTAGCAATAAAACTATTAGAGTTTTACTTGATCATTTGCTGGAAGACTTTTGACATCATTGGAGGTTGCCATGAAGAAGACCACAACCAATTACTTACCAAACTAGAAGAAACTAGCCCAAATTTTCCACAGGTACTAGCACAAAACAAGAATCAAGCCTCAGCAGACCCAAAAACAGGGTTGGACAACAAAGCCAAGAGATCTGCCGTGTAGCCGAACCCTCCTATCATCCAAGAAATCTGCATGCCTTTAGGTCTAAATAGAGGCAGCAAAAACAACTAGATTGGGTGAGACCAGTATGCCAAAAATCGGCACCAATTTTCCTTAAAATCCTTAAAAATAGAAAACCCTATTGAAACAATTCCGCTTTAGATTGATGCTTTGATATCAAGTTAAAAATTGAACGGTTTAATATTAGGGTTGCAAAAAAAAAGAGAAGACGACGATGTGCATTGCTTACACCCTTGGCTATCACCTATATATTAGATTGACATTGATGATAATTACAATATTGTTCTCTACTACAATATTACAAATAATAAAAAAAATAGGATAGTAGCATAATGGGAAAGTAGAATAGGAAAGTAAAAACTCTAACAAAAATTACACAAAAAAAAAGGGAAGAATGCGACATGATTTTTTTTTCTTATTCGGAAAGTATTTTAAAGCACGTGGCAATGTGATTAAAATTGGATTAGTAACATATGTTTGTCTTTATTTTTGACTTTAGCGTCTCAAATGTGATGCATTTATGAAATGAAATTTTAAAGACCGACTATAAAGGGTCTTAGTGGCTATAATTGGATGTCAACAATGGAAAAAGCCCATTATGTCATACTTTACATATCAAAGAATTGTGAAGTTGTACAAATTAGTTCTATAAATTTTTGATAGGACCAATTTATCTTGCTTTTTTTGCAAAATAATTCCATACAAATACACAGTTTTTATACCCCTTGTATATATAATATTTTTGTACTATCAACTCCAAAAGTGTAGTAATTGGAAAGACTATATATTATAAAATTAAATCATTCAAGGACTTGTGTTGACGAAATTTTGTCATTAAGTTGATATTGATTGCTGATGGTGAAAAAATCATCAGAAATCAATCTGTTATTTCCTATGAAACACGGTCACTCTGTTATTTCCTATAACGAAATTACTTCATTAAGAGTACCATTGGACCAAAGGCCCGTTGGTATGTAAGCTAACTCAATCTATTATTTCCTATGAAACACGGTCACTCCGTTAAGGTCTATGTATTTATGTTGTAAATGATACTCGTTCGATACTCAAAAACAAAATGGTGTTTCTAACTATTACTTGATATCACATGTCAAAGAGCATAAAATGAGTTGATTACATCACATCCCTTGGCAACAAGTTTGTCTAAGCAAACCAACTGAATAAATTTTGGTTTTGATTCCTTTAATTAGTCACATTCTATGGCGTCCCAAAATCAGGAGTCCTTATTATCCGTTAAACCTTATTAATTAACTTAAGCCCTTGATCCCGAATAATCAATTCCAAAGAAATTCGGGCAGAGTCTCATTTGTACGGATAGCTCCATCCAAAACACAACCTATCTTTACTACATGACAATGACTATACAAGGTCCAACGTAAATATTTAAGCAAAATCCCATGCATTAAACATTAAGTCACAAATTCATAAGCCAACATGGAAAGTCTTTAAATTTAAAGATTACATATCCAAAAAAATACAAGTTGTTATTGGTCAAAAAAAATAGACACATTTCTCGAAATAACTCATGCCTTTATGAAAGAATAAACATGTATTGTATAAACCAAAATACAAGGCCACCCCAATAAGTACAAATGGGTCTTTGAAGTATCTATTCATCAAATGATAGCCCCATCTCTGGCTCTATTCTCAAGCTAGACCCAAGTGCGGGCCGTTCACGGAAGCATGTATTGAATCTGAAATATTTTTCCCACGAGGGGATGAGCCAAAGTCTAGTAGGGTATCTTCTATAAAGTAAGCCTCCCAACCCAATGATGCATATGATGGTGATACCAATTTATATATATCAAGCACTCATATATGTAACATGTAAGATAAAATAATACTACCAACAATGCCATGACATGAGATGATGTTTCATGCATGCATGATCCACTTTGAACCCAACTCGGGCTCCCACGACGCATGTAATGCTATACTCATGAACTGGACACTCCATGCCCACACCATCGAGTTAACTCAATGACTTGTCATTTATTATCTTTTTCTTTTTGGGGTAGGGTATTTATGGACTTCCACCAATGATTTACCCAACTGACATGGATTTTGAGGACTCCCACCCTTGATTCCACGTACATCGACACTTCTATGGGTTCGTTACACCACCGACTAAGTGTGTGACCGACATAACCAGGCCTTGCACCCGTGGTTGAATCTATCCCTTCTTGTTAATACCCCGTAATCTTATTATCATTGTTCCCGTTCAACTTAATTGAGTCTTATCCCAATTTGCAAGCCTCATCCACTCACCTATGTGGTGAGTGACCAACCCATGTACACCCAACAATACCATGACAATACATCGTGGATGTGATGCAAAATCTGTGCACATGCCATGTATGCCCAAATGCAATTAGATTGACTTATAATCTCAATTACCAAAAGAAATGCATATTTATATCATCTAGCATTTCATCAAATATGTAATGTGCATAAAATTACACACCTTGCATGCATATCATCATCAACATAACAACATGATCATTATTCAGTAACATAATTATTAATACATGTTCAATACATCAATAAACATGTACTCAATTAATATACTAGCCATATGTTAAACACCCATTTAACATACATATACATTTGTACCCATATCCCATACACACACTAGTTGGAATTAGTACTAAATAGAAGGGAACCTCACCTTGTTTTCAAAGCTTTAAAAACCCTTCAAAGTGTAGACAAAATGGTGGTGAAGAACTCCTTTGAAGTGCTCAAGCAAGCCCTCAACAAACCCGAGCAAAACCTAGAAAAAATGAGCCGAACAAAGCCCAAAATGGAGTTGTCCAAGCGGCTGTCCCGAAGATACTGGGCAGCAAAATGTGATGGAATATAGATGATCCTGGTGTCAATGGATAGTCCTCGACGTTTAGAGTTCTAACAATTGGATCAAAAGCTATGGTTTAAGGAAGAAGAAGAGAAGTTGAAGAAATTTTCTGGTCTTTCTCTCTCTCTCTCCAACATTTTTGGCTAAGGAAGAATGGAGGACAAGTCTTCCAAATGTAAGTTTTAAATACTTGGTGTAGAGCTTGCTTCATGTCCCATTTTGATTGGGTTGAAATCCCACAAAGCTAATCATAATTTGACATGTGTCAAGTGTGGATAAGGTTGCTTTGACTATCTATTTTAAATACATTGTGGGTCAGTGGGTCCCGTAAATAAAAGTCTAGTTTTTGGAATTTTAATTGCATAACGCACGATTGCATATTTCACCTCGTAATACGTGATCTTTCTTACTGTCTCAGAATTTAACGAAATTCGTACGCCCAACTTGTTTTCGCGAGACAAATCCAGCAATGAGGTCCGTTTTATTATCGGAGCTACATAAAATTTTAGGTTTTTACTTTGCTCAATAGCCTTAATACTATTTTACTCGTTTAATTAATTTAGTAAATTTTTTGGGTTTTCATACGTTCACTTTATGGACATACTATAATGAGATGATCTATACTTTGTTGAAAGTGAAACTTACTAATTTACTCGTTTAATTAATTTATTAAATTTTTTGGGTTTTCACACGTTCACTTTGTGGACATACTATAATAAGATGGATCTATACTTTGTTGAAAGTAAAACTTACTAATTTTTTGTATTATTGATTTATAGAAACTTGTAATTATCAAGTCGTCAAATAGTAGTGAAAATATAATATTTTATTATAACGTATCCTAGCAATATTTATATCGTAATTTCTTGGGTTTTATCAACTATGTATCCATGTCGTATTGTACTTGCATCTGGTATTTGTAGTCGTGCTTCCTATATTGTTCATAATTTATGTTTTAATAAAGTATGATATATTGAATGTTAATGACAAAATTATATTTTTAGATATATGGGGTAAAACAAGACAGAAAATGAATTATGTATTTGCTTGGAATTAGATGAAAAAGTAGGACAAATTAGCCTATTTGAAAATTTTGTAGGACGTAAAGGTTCTTTGGTACTGAATAGTAGATCTTACTAGCAATGGTTCCTATTAAACTTGAAGTTTTTATTTTCTTTTCATTTCTTGGTTTTTTTTTTGGGGTTTAGAGGTTGAGCAAAGCAGGGAATGAAGAATCGAGGTTCAAATTATCGGCTGAGTCTAATCCGATTCGGCACCAGCGATCTGATAACGCGACATAGTATGCAAAAAATATGAGACTCAAGCGAATTGGTGTTGACTCGGTCATGACTCGAAAATATTGGATGAAGTCAGTGTCAAATTATTTAACTCGGATCGAGTTGAGTCAATACGGTGAGAATAATCTGCATATTTAGATATTGCAAAAAGCTAAAAAAAAGAGAAGGGAAGAAGAAGAAGACCAACCCTGCATGTAGATTTAGAGACCCAAAGATGCAGAAACCGAGTCAAAGGCCCCCCCTAAGTGTTAGGCTTATTATACTAATAATATTATTATATTAAACATATAAGACTTTCAGATGTTATTTAACATGTATAATAAATTTCACTATATTAATTTATATACTTATAAAAACAAATTTCCCAATTAGAATATTTTACATAGAATAAAAGTTCTTAAATTTTTTTATATATTCCCATACATTAATTAACATATTGTTTTATGTATTTTTAGAAAATTTTGATTATGTATAAATAAATATTAAAATTACATTAAATTTGTAAACATTGATCAAAGAGACAAAAAGAAAGAGAAGGGTAAGGAAAGGAATAGAGAGTTTTATTATGACACATTAAGTCTGAGCAACAATTTTACCTGAAATACACAATAAATGCCCTTATATGGGAGGACAACATAAAATAAAGTAAACGACTAAACTACTCCTAATATTAATACTCTAAAACTCCACTTAAACTGATGATGTGGTAGCATATAATAACAAGAGTTTGACAAGAAAAAGGAAGCTTGCTATCCAGTAAGATTTCGTAAAGAAATTGGCTAACTACATAGTGGAAGGAAGAAAGGGGAGATCAATCTCAATGTGCTTTGTACGCCTATTGAAGACCAAGTTTTGAGTAATCTAAATAGCACTGGTTTTGACACAATACATAGGGATAGGCAGTAGGAACATATAGTTCAATGCCAAGATCAGTTAGTAGCCATTGTAACTAGACTATTTCTGTTATGGTAGATACCATAGAATAGTGGAAGGAAGAAAGGGGAGATCAATCGCAATGTGCTTTGTACGCTCATTGAACACCAAGTTGTGAGCAATCTGAATAGGACTGGTATTGCCACAATACATAGGGATAGGAGTAGATAGTGAAATGCCAAGATCAGCTAGTAGCCATTGTAACTACACTATTTCAATTGTGGTAGATGCCATAGCACGATACTTAGTTTTAGTAATAGAATGAGCAACAACAATTAGCTTATTGCTTTTCTAGTAAATAAGAGAATCATAAAAAAAAAAGACAGAAATCAATGGTGGACTTGTGATCCATAGAGTCACTAGCCGTTAGTATTTGAGTAAGTTCTGAGGACGATAAAAAAGGAGGAAGGAAATAATAGACTTTAATGTAGAGTATCTTGAAGATACTGAAGAATGCGAAGAACAACTTAGTGAATAGTGATATGTGAGGCAACAAATTGACTAATTACACGAACAACATAAAAGATATTTGAACGAATAACTATAAGATATACTAGACTCCCAACAATAGTGCAATAAGGGGTAGGATCAGCTAAAAGAGTACCATCAGAGGAAGAATAATGGACATTGAGGTCTAAGGGTATCTCAGCTATCCAATTACCTGATCAATGAGCTCGTTAAATAACATCCAGTACATGCTTGGATTGGGAGAGGAAGCAACTTCGATCCCTAAGAAATATCAGAGTTGACCCAATTCTTTAATATCAAAATGATCCTACAACTGATTTTTCAATAGTCTAATCCTAACAATGTTATCACCTGTAATGATTATATCATCAACATAAAGTAAGAGAATAATAGAACCAAAGGAAATAGACTCTAGAAAGAGAGTATAATCATGATCACTAGTACAGAAACCCAAGTCATAGATGACTGAAAAAAAACTTGGCAAACCATGCCCTAGGAGCCTTTTATGGCCATATAAAGGCTTGTGAAGTCTGTTACTTGATCGGGACTATGAGACCATCCAACAAGAAGTCATAAAAATCCATTCACGCTGAAAAATGTGCTAAAGCTTGGCTCATTTATGATTTTATCACACTAGTGGATCTCCAATGATCTCTGATGCGCTGATCACATGTAGCTTGGTTCCTTTTACATTGTTACTTACAAGGATCATACTTAGCAATGCTCTTAAGGCTAAATAATGCCATAAAAGAATATGTCAATCATCCAACAACTTTGATAGAGTACAAATGAGATCAGGAGGACTATTCTTGGGGTGGGTGGTACTTCCTCAGGCACTACTTAAAGGGTGATGATTTCTAACGATTAACGAGTGCACGTCCAGGCTAGGGAGTTCAAGACCAAAGAAAGTGGAGCATTTCTTCCCCTTTTTAGAAAGAGTTTGATACTATAGTTGTTAGAAAGAGTCTGATGCTATAGTTGTATTCAGGAGCGAATTAGCTTGATTGCAAGGGTGCTAATGCACTTTAGCTGCATAGTGCTGCAACTCTTACAAGATATGGCACACATCAATTCTAGAACACTTAATTTTGTGATTCAGAACATCTTTTTCTATATTCCTTCAGGTTTCTTCTTTTATTGGAAAAATAAAAAATAATTAATGTAGGCAAAGCTTTTCATGTAAAGATCGAAGAAATGACTATTTGTTTTTGATAGGAAACATAACAGATATATATAAAAAAATGCACAGTATATGAAAAGGTTGAATAAGAAATCCAACCAAGGAAAAAAAATAAAAAAAGAAGAAAAACATTAGAGCTCTAAATCACACGAAACTCTCCATCTTGCCGAGATAGCAAAAAGTGGAATATCTTTAAAATCCTTGAAAGCCTAAGCCCAAAATGAAGCGATGAAGACAGTTCCATATTCTATCAAATATTTCACTTCGATCTTAGTGTTCCTCTCTTTCCATATAACCCCAAAGTGGCAAGAATTGAACATCTCCACAGTGTCATTCCTTTAGCAAGCTTTTCAAGCCGATTCAAGTCTTCAACAAACAATGATGTAGATGACTTGGGAAGAACCCACATCAACGTGGCCAAGTTAAACAACTTATACCACAAAGCCAAAGCCAAAGAACAATGAAGGAACAAATTATCAATACTTTCAACATCACACTAGACTATCAAAGACATATTAAAAGCTTAATTTAATGTATGATGCAGTTCTTAAAGAAATCTATTATGACCTGTGCAATCCTAGTCCTAGCATACCACATTTTAAAGTATATGGCACACTTTAATTCTGGAACACTTAATTTTGCGATTGAGAATATCTTTTTCTATTTTCCTTGATGTTTCTTCTTTTACTGGAAAAATTAAAAGATAATAATGAATAGAGGCAAACTTCTCATGTAAATACTGAAGAAATGCGTATTTTTTAGATATAAATAATATGGACAGCACATGAAAAGGTTGAATAAGAAATCTAACCAAGAAAAAAAAATGAAAAAAAGAAGAAAAACATCAAAGCTCTAAATTACATAGAGCTCTCCATCCTGCCAGGATAGTAAAGAGCATAATATTTTTAAAATCCTTGAAAACTGAAGCCCAAAATGAAGCAATGACATAAAGATGGTTCCAAAGCTCATCAAACATTTCATTTTGATCTTCAAAAATTTTAGCATTCCTTTCTTTCCATAAAACCCAAAAATTGGCAAGAATTTCACATCTCCACAGCATCACTCCTTTAGCAAGCTTTCCAAGCCCATTAAAGTTTTCGACAAACAGCGACGTAGATGATTTGGGAAGAACCCACATCAAATTGGCCAAGCTAAACAACTTATACCACAAAGCCAAAGCCAAAGCCAAATGACATTGAAGGAACAAATGATAAATACTTTCAACATCACACTAGTTGGTGCATAGATACTACTAGTTGAATTATGATGTAATTAGGGTTTATGAGAAGGAGAGGAGAAGAAGAAGATAAGGGAAGAAATTGTGGGAATAAAGTAGTATGTTAGGTTACACAACTATTCCACAAATTATATATATAAGCACAAAGTACAAGAGTACCCTCAAGCCAAAAAAATAAAGCTTAGCTAATAATAACTAACACTCCTTCTCAAGTTGGTGCATGAATATCTCTTATGCTCAACTTGCAAACAATAGAATGAAAAATCTTGCTACTAAGTGTGGGGAAAACATCGGCCAATTGGTTCTCTAATTTCACAAAAGGCATGCAAATCAAGCCCTTGTTCAACATTTCTTTGATTAAGTATCAATCAATCTCAATATGTTTAGATCTATCATGTTGAACTGGATTATGAGCAATATTGATAGCAACCTTATTATCACAGTACAGTCTCATAGGCACATCTTCATGAATTTTGAGCTCTCCCAGTAAGGTTTTAAGCTACAGAAGCCGACAAATTACTTGAGCCACTGTTCTATATTCGGCCCCAGCACTAGACCTAGCTACCATTGCTTATTTTTTATTTTGCCAAGTAACAAAATTTCTTCCTATCAACCTATAGTAGCGAGACGTAAATCGTCTGTTCTCCACTGAACTTGCCCGGTCTGCATCAGTAAATACTCCTAACTTTAAGTGACCATGTTTGGAGAATAGAATCCCTTTTCCTGGAGCTGATTTAAGATACCTCAAAATACGATAAACAACTTCAAGATGAGGAGTTCGAGGATCATGCATGACGTGACTGATAATACCCGCTGCATAAACAATATTTGGACGAGTATGAGAGAGATAGATCAATCTCCCTACTAATCTCTGGTACTTTTACTTATCATCTACATCACCTACTCTACTACTCATTCATGTAAGAGCTAAAGAGCCAAGACACCATTTGCTTGAAGTGCTTGACTAGTAGAATGAGAAGTTCCACCATCTAAAAGGTATAGACCACCATATGCTCTACCACTGTAAATAGTTTTCCCCAACTATAGATCTTGAAAGATACAATGAGTAGGGTAAAAGGTCACTGAACAATTCAGGAAATTTGTAATACTGTTAATGGACAAGAAATTTTTAGAAAAATTGGGGACATGAAGAACGGATGAAAGGGGCAAGGCAGAAGAGTAATTAATTCAACATTTTCAGCTTTTACTCTTACCTTTTTTCTATCTAAATATGTAGAGTATGAAGAGAAAAGACTAGAGAAACTTGTCATGTGGTCCGTGGCTCCACAGTTGATTATCCGCTAGCAGATATATCAGTTTGAGCAAAGTTGAAAATAGAAGAAAAAACATGATTGGATGAAACATCAAATTGAGCGATCAAATGTCAAAAGGTTTGCATCTCATCTTGAAAAAAAGAAGTCGAAGTACTGACTACTGTCCATGTCCATGGTACCAGAAAACACCAAAAATGATGAAATCACAAACGAAATTGCACACACCATCAAGTTTCACACTATAATAGCAAGAAGCCTCAAACTAAAGGCTAAAAAATGACCTGGGGTGAAGTAGCCTCAACTAGAGGCAAAACCCCAAATCTAGATCCATACAGCTGCGAAGAACCCCATAGCCAAGCCACATTTCTGCCCCAAATATGCAATAGCCTGGCCAGTGCAACACCCAAATAACTCCAACAGTAGCAGAAGATAGACAAAAAACGATGCAACTTAGTAGCCAAACAATGGCTAAAGTATTACCATAGGGCAAAAAGTAGCAGTCAAAACAAAATCTAAAGCCAAACAAGGGTAAAAAACAAAACCAGAATTAAAGAGCTCTAATTTAGCGCACAAAATCACCTCAAAACCAAAAAAAAATTACAAATTGGAACAAAAAAAATTGCACACTTGTGGCCGAATAGTAGCAGTAGCCTTCCAGTAGACTTACACGCATTCACCAGTAGCAAAAAAGTCTCAACAATAGCCAAACTGGAGATTTACAGGAGCATAAGATTAGCCTAGGACCTTATGCATCAACCAGGGGGCTGGAACAATAGTCCGAACAGTAAAGAGGTTGAAAATGGCCAAGTGAAGACTTTGCCTTGTTGAGGTTAAGGATTCAAGTCCCCCCTCCTCCCACCAAAAAAAAAGAATTTGAAAAAATGGCTAAAAACCTCTCAAATCTGATCTAATCATGAGAAATTGCCACTGAAGAAGTAGTGTAATACCCCATTCTATTTTGGCGTGGAACTAGTTGGGGAATATTATCTTGGAAGGAATAAGAAAATTTTTTAAAGAAGAATTTAGAATAATCTAGAATGTTAGAGAAGTTTCTAGAAAGTTCTAGAAGTATCTGGAAAGTTCTAGAATAATTTAGAGAAGTCTAGAGTATTTTAGAAGGTTACTAGAAGGTTTTAGAGGAATTTAGAATGTTCTGGAAAGTTCTAGAAGGACGTAGAAGGTTGGAGAAGACTTTAGAATATCATAGATGAATCTAGATACTTGTGAAATTGCCATGTGCAAAATAATTTTGAAGCCTAGAAGGATCTAGGAAAGGGGAGATAGTAGAATATTCTAAGGAATCTCCCCTAAGAATGTCATATGTCAATATTCTCTAGAATAATCGTAGGATGCCTATAAATAGGACATTTGGGGATTGGATTAAGATACAAGTGCACAAGTAGTCTTCCACTTTCAAGAAAGAATAGAGAGTAAAAGAGAGAAGAAGAAAGGAAGAACACCTCATCAAAGGAGAAAAGAAATTGTGAGAAATTGAGGAAAGACATCAATAACATCTTACTCTATTTCAGGTAACAAGCAACACTCAAGAAGCATATCATTTGGACTTAAGGTAAATGGTTTGACATGCTACGTATTTTCCTCGTATCCCTAAACATTTTAAAAATGATACATAATGCTTGTTCTTTACTACCTTTACAATAATACTTTACTAATTGTCTAAATATTTACGGCATATGATTTTGATTACTTTGATGAACTCTTTTGTGAAGTATTGTGACTCAATCACTTGTTTATATGGTGAGACTTTGTGATAGTGAATGAGACTATGATTGAAAGTCTAGGAAAATTATTCCTCTGTGTGCGGGTGACCTTAGCCATTAGGGAATAGACTCGGGAGAGGTTGAGGTGACCCTAGTGCTCAACGGTTGAAGAAACAGTACCTGGTGCGTCCTAGTGACCTTCACCGGATCGTCTTAAGGAACAGACTTGGGGGAGGCTGTGGTGACCCTAAGTACGATGTTGGATCCAACCCTGAGATATATTCTAGCATTTGGTTAAAAATTTAGAAAAATTATTCCTCTGTGTGCGGGTGACCCTGGCCATTAGGGAACAAACCTGGGGGAGGCTGAGATAACCCTAGTGGTCAACGGTTGAAGGAATAGTTCCTTGTGCGTCCTGGTGACCTTCACCGGATCGTCTTAGGGAACAGTTCCCGGGCAGCAACCCGTGGTGACCCTAAGTACGGTGTTGGATCCAATCTTGAGATCTTCTGGCATTTGGTATGGTTCCCAGATATTGTAAATATCGTACAAGTCCTTACTAGTATAAGATGATAATATAATTTGTTATTGTCACAACATTTTGACTGGCTTTGTTTATGATTATCTATCGTATGCCATACGTATTTTCTTGTTATTAGTTATTATATTTGGTATTTGGTTCCCATCGATTATTGGATATCGTATAGTCTCCACCATTTTGATATGATTCACCATTGTGGTATGATTTCTTGTTGGAATCCAATTGTGTTATTCTTGTTGATATCCGATTGATTGGGGACTAATAGTATTGTGATCTCCGTAGCATATATCGTATAGCCTTTTTTACTTGTTTGGATAATTGGGGCAAACAGGTTTAGGTATATTGACTTTAACATATCGACATGAGAGCAATTTAGTGTTAATTTTATTTTTCATTCCTATATTATTAGTTTATTGTTAGGCTTACGTGTTTCATAGGTTATGGATCTATGGTTCACGGCCGGTCATGCCATTGGAGTTGAGGTGTGACAAGTAGCCCACTACTAGAAAATACCACAAACTGTACTAGAAAATGATAAGAAGGATGCAGAGACACAAACCAGAGACAAGACAAACCTTCCTGGCTCTCAAAGTGGGCACTCGACACCTGAAAAGTGTCAAACCAAGGGTGCCGATAGTCTAAAGGGGCAAAGAGCCTCAGAAACCCAAGCAAAACTCAACACAACAGTTTGGGCATCCCACAAAAGCCTTAGTCATACCCCTCCTTAGAGATTCAAAGCAAAAACAACACCAAATTGGCTCAGAAAGCACAGATCACAAGTTGAAGCCCCAAAATTTCAAAAAATAAAATGATCAAGCAAACGGCCTCAAAAAATCCAAACAAATCTTGGGAGAGGATTTTGAATTACCCATAAAAAATTCAAAAAAATTGGATGTTGACGTCGGCTTGTCAGATCTAACATTAGGTTCTGACATCAACATGTTAGACCTGACAGAGTCCCACAATTGGATACGTATAAGCTGTTCTGATGAATTCAATAATCTTGATCGCTGTTCTGATACCAAGTTGAATTATGATGTAATAAGGGTTTATGAGAAGGAGAGGAGAAGAAGAAAAGAGAAGAAATTGTGGGAATAGAGTAGTGTGTTAGGCAACTACACCCAAATTATATATATAAGCACAAAGTACAAGAGTACCCTCAAGCTAAAAAAATAAAGCTTAAGCAATAATAACTAACAACTATCAAAGACAAATTAAAAGTTTAATTTAATATATGATGCACTTCTTAAAGAAATGCATTCTAATCTGTGCAATCCTTGTCCTAGCATACCACATTTTAAAGTCTATATCGCACACCTTGTTACATGTCCCGTTGTGCCTGATAAAACAGTCCAAGCCTAGGTTGCATTGCTCTGCTCCTTCGATTTATTGTTCACATAGGATTACAGACCGGATGATGGTAGATTGTTGTGAAAAATTGTTGCTGCACCAGGATCTTTTCAACAAATCATTTTGGTGGTGTTATCTCGTTAATAACTAGTTGATGGTAAAAATATATGTTAACACTTGTGGAGAAAAAATTCTAGACACAACTAATACTTCTCTAATCCATTCTGTTGGGTCCCTTTTATGTGACTGTAGGAGGTAAATAGTTCTATGATCTTTTGTATGACAGTATCACATTGGGGTAGTGTTTACTTTTTATAGCCTAATTTAGGATTTATGAAGTAAGATGCATTTTGTTCCTGTGGATTTTCTGGTGTTTTCTTTACATCCAAGATGGTCTGTTTGTCACTTTGTCAGAAAAAATTTCACAATCCTTACTTTCTAATTCATTGCTAATCATCATCATTTTGTTGGCGTTAGATGCATTGAACCCAAAACCAATCAACAATGGGTCGGGAGGCCTTTCAATCTTATAAACCAACCTTGGGTGGCCTTAGTTTTTCAATGTAGGATACAATCTATATTTACACCCTCCCTCATGCAAAACACGGGTTCACATGTAAATAAACAAACCTTTATACCGGGATGTTCGAATGGGTGAGAGACTTGGCCCACTGGTCACTTGAGACTCACCTTGATACCATGTTGTAGGCTTTCAATCTTAAATTAATTGGCAATGGGTGGAGAAGCCCTCAATCATATAAACCATCCTTGGTTGGATGAAATATTTTGTAGTGTGACACAAGCTCTTTTTATATGCTGCTCCAAATTGTAATTTTCAGGTGTCATTCTCCACATGGGAGGAAGAAAGCCCACACCCACAGCAGGATTATTCAATTCATCTTGATTCATCATATGCTTCTGTACGAAATCCTTTCTCAGAAAAGAAGTGGAAAAAATTCCAATTATCCAGTTTATTTGGTACCTCAAATGCTGCAATCAAGTTGCATTTAATAGATGTGAACTTGCATCAAGGAGGAATTAGAGTTGTTGACCAATGGCTCATTGTGCTTAGCCTGGGTTCGGGGCAAACAAGAAATTTGGCTCTTGATAGGTATGTTAGAAAACATAATGTATCTGGTAAATTATTCTTCAATCTAACCACTGCAATCTGGATATTTAACCTGAATATCAATTTATTCTTTCTTTCATATCTTCATGAGAACTTGTCTAGTTCCTGTTGGAAGTTGGGAACTTTTTAAGAGCTAAAAATGTGATATCTTAACCATTTCTTGGCATATATTTCAAGATCCAGTGAACTAATCATAACTTTGCTGTACTGAAATATGTCTTGGTATGCAGGACACATATACTGACATGGATACATATTGTTTGAAACTATTATTTTCAATGGTCATTTGATGCAGAAATAGGAACAATTCATAGTAGATGCCTTGCCTACCTTATTTTACATCCGTTTAAAATATATATTCATCATTTCCTTAACTGTAAGATAAATATTTGTGGGCACCCTGAAAATTTTGCTCTATACTGCTGTCCCTAGATTCACAGTTTACAGATGTTAATTCTGTGCTTCAAGTAACAAATCACAGGAGATAATGCTTTTGGCCTGGTCAGAAAAACATCTGCTCTTTCTTGTAAAAGGCACTTGTTTAATCAAGTCCCTCCTTCAGTTATGATGAATTGATGAGTGAATACTGTTATTGGGTCATAATATCTCCAGGTCTGCTTTTAAAATTTACTTAACAAACCTACTGGTTGAAGACGGTTTTGGGGGGTGGACTGGGGGAGAGTGGTGAACTGGAAAGTGTTTAATCAAAGCTGTTATTTGGGTACAGGTTGGAAAATGACGTTGATTCAATTCATATCTTTAGTTGCTTTTAGTCTTTCTTAAAACCTGCTTCTCCTAAAAGAGTTGTTCCTCTCCAAAGAACTTTTGTATTCTAGCGATGTGTTTCCAACACATTCATCACTTATGCATCACCAGGCTCTGTTTTTTCCCATCAAAATGGCATGTAACTGTTGAATCTTCAAGCATTCCCTTTTCTAAATAAAACTCTATATATGGACAACTATATTAGTATACATATTCATGCTCATGTGAACTTGGGTACCTTTGAGACTTGGCAGCACACTGATATGAAGAATTACAATTCTGTTATCTGTCTTTATTTTGAATCATCTTGCACCTTTTGTGAAATCTTTCAAGCAGGCTTTCAAGCTTGGCAAACTTGACAATCACTCATAGTCGAACGCATGGTGTGTGCAATAATTTTGATTATACCGTCGCCTACCATGTCTATTCGTATTGTCTCAAACCACATGGTCTTTCCTTCTGTTAGGCTTCATTGATGCTATCTTTGGTATTGTTTGACGTGGTCAACCATCTTAGTCAGTTTTCTTTGTATGAATAATGAATGCTACTTTTATTGTTTTACGAGTTTCAACTCCAAAGGGTTATGATGGAGATGTCATTTCAAAAAAGAGAATTCCCTTTTCAAATGGGGAAGAGCAAAATACTTGAGTCTAAAAGCAGACGAATGCTTCTCTACTGTGTATTCTCTTTCTTTAGCAACAGAGGGTTTACTTCCTGTGACAATGTGGCAGGGTTAGTTATCATGCCTGCTTTTCCTCCTTGTCCTCCCTCCCACCCTTGCTCTCTCTATTTTTCGTTCACCAGTTTATTGTTGACTTAGCATCCCATCATTAATAGGTTTCCAAACTAGAGACCATGCTTGTCACGCCCCAACTCCAAGGGCATGACCGGCCGTGAACCATAGATCCATAACCTATGGAACACGTAAGCCTAACAATAAACTAATAATATAGTAGTGGAAAATAACATTAGCACTAAATGGATCTCATGTCAATATGTTAAAGTCAACATACCTAAACCTGTTTGCCCCAATTATCCAAACGAGTAAAGAGGGCTATACGACATATGCTACGGAAGTCACAACACTATTAATCCCCAATCAATTTCTTGAGTCCGCTATTAACACTCTAATCGTTTACCTAAAAAAATATTATTTTGAACACATGAGCTAAAAAGCCCAGTGAATGGAAAGACATGCATATTCAAGGTGGCTGAAAAACATATTTGGCATACGACATGTAAATCAAAAGTTTGGAAAAATAACTTCATCAAGATAACCAATTTTTCAAGAATAACATAATCGGATTTCAACAAGAAATCATACCACAATGGTGAATCATATCATAATGGTGGAGACTATACGATATCCAATAATCGATGGGAACCATATATCAAATACAAGAAAATATGTATGACATACGATAGATAATCATCAACAAAGCCAGTAAAAAAATATTGTGACAATAACAAATTATATCATCATCTCATACTGATAAGGACTTGTACGATATCTGGGAACCATACTAAATGCCAGAAGATCTCAAGGTTGGATCCAGCATCGTACTTAGGGTCACCACAGCCTCCCCCGGGTCTGTTCCCTAAGACGGTCCGGTGAATGTCACCACCAGGACGCACCAGACACTGTTCCTTCAACCGTTGAGCACTACGGTCACCTCAGCCTCCTCCGGGTCTGTTCCCTAGTGGCCAGGGTCACCTGCATACAGAGGAATAATTTTCCTGGATTTTCAGTACCAAATGTTAGAATATATCTCAGGTTGGATCCAACATCGTACTTAGGGTCACCACGGGTTGTCGCCCGGGAACTGTTCCCTAAGACGATCCGGTGAAGGTCATCAGGACACACCAAGTACTGTTCCTTCAACCCGTTGAGCACTAGGGTCACCTCAGCCTCCCCGGGTCTCTTCCTTAGTGGCCAGAGTCACCCGTACACAGAGGAATAATTTTCCTCGACTTTTAATTTTGGTCCCATTCACTATCAGTAAGTCTCACCATATAAACAGGTGATTGAGTCACAAGAATTCATCAAGCATGAAGAATTGTATGTCACAAGTATTTAGACACTTAGTAAAACATTTTGTAAAGGTAGTAATGAATAAATTTTTAAAATGTTTAGGGATACGAGAAATTTTCGAAAATACGTAGCATGCCAAACCACTCACCTCAAGTCCAAATGATATGTTTCTTGAGTGTTGCTTGTTACCCGAAGTAGAGTGAGATGTTATTGATGCCTTTCCTCTTTTTCTCACAATTCCTTTCTCCTTTTGATGAGGTGTTCTTCCTTCCTTCTTCTCTCTTTTACTCTCTATTCTTTCTTGAAAGTGGAAGACTATTTGTGCACTTGTATCTTAATCCCATCCCCAAATTCCCTATTTATAGGCATCCTACGATTATTCTAGAGAATATTGACACCCTAGAATATTCTACCATCTCCCCTTTCCTATATCCTTCTAGGTTTTAAGCTTATTTTGCACATGACAATTTCACAAGTATCAAGATTCATCTATGATATTTAAAGTCTTCTCCAACCTTCTACGTCCTTCTGAAACTTTCCAGAACATTCAAAATCACTTTAAAACCTTCTAGTATTTCCTAGAACCTTCTAAAATACTCTAGACTTCTCTAGATTGTTCTAGAACTTTCCTAATTCTTCTAGGAACTTCTTCAACATTCTAGATTCTTTTAGATTGTTCTAGACTATTCTAGGTTATTCTTGAACTTTCTAGAATCTTCTAGACTATTCTACATTTTTCTAGAAACTTCTCCAAAATTCTAGATTATTTTAGACTATTCTAAATTCATCTTTAAAATTTTTTTATTCCTTACAAGATAATATTTCTAACTAGTTCCTTGTCAAATTGGAACGGGGTATTACAATGCGGGTTATTTGGTGACTGACTCCCACAGTTTTGGTCAGAATGGTAGAATTTAAATAAAATTGATGGAACTTTCCAAAATCTAATGAAATTTATGGTCAGATAGAATATAGGTTGGTCAAATGTACAATTTTATAGGACAATTCTGGCCCAAATGCATAAAATGGAATAATGTGAATAGCTCTTGTTTTCAAAGCTTAATACAAATAATGAGGATGTAATTTGAAATCACAAATCCCACATTTGCATTTGCGAGACACTTACCTAAACTTTCATTTTATGATGCCTGTCTATAATATGAAGTTTTGTCAATTCTATGGCAAGTGTTTCCCACTTGGTTTAAATCACATATTACACAAGACTCATCTGAAAGGACACTGAGTCTCATTGAAATCACTACAACCACTGTTTTGAAATTCTTCATTTCTTATGACAGTAAGGTAAAGTTAGGTTTCTTTGACTTGATTAATCTAGGGTTCAATTTTACCTTGGCGTTGATACTATTAATGGTCCTTGTAAGCTAACAATCAAGGGAATGTGGATTTTGATATAATAAATTTACGATATTGTGTGTTTTTCATGAGTTTTTTTTGCAAATTGGGTGGTGGGGAGAAGTGTCACATCAACCTTTATTACATTGGTTCCTAAGAAAGATTGCTCAATTAAGGTTAATTATTATAAGGTTATTAGTTTCGTGACTAGCTTGTATATAGTTATCACTAAAGTGTTGGCTAGCTGGCAGACTTAGTGAAGTTTTTGGTTATATAATTCCTATAGTTCATAGTGGGTTTGTTTAGTGTAGACAAATTTTAGGTGCAACGTTAATGGCGAAGGTAGTAGAAGATGCTAAGAAGAGAGGAAACAAACGAATTGTACGCCGAATTTATATTTGGAAGGCTTATGATTAGGTATATCCAAGGATCGAAATATTGTTTCGAAGTACCGTTTCGGTTAGGTAAAAAACGAAGATGTTTTAGAAGCGCAATGAAAACGCGGAAAAAATATGAAAATACTTGGAAACACAAATACAATCCATTTATTTATAAAGATAAGTTAAATAATTGATTAATTCAACATATTTATTGGGTTAACATCCATTTATACAAGAATAAATTTAAATCGGAGGAAAAAAAAGGCTTGGTATGAGGTGAAAATTACTTAAATTAGTTTCAAACACTTAATTTTTATCAAGTAAACATATTTTTATATAATGTTAAGGTCTCATATTGCAAATGAAATGCGAATGAGTACATACTTATATGGCTACATCCATTCTCATGTGGAGTGTCGAGCAGACTCATACATCGGTGTAAGCTCTGGGTAGTTACTTAGAGGAACTCCAGAAATGACATAAATATAATGACAATAGTTACTCCAGCTCATATTATTACGATAATATGAATTATACTCTTTCCCAAATCTCTGATAGTCTGCAACACTACATTAAATCTGCTGAGAAATGAATGCACCAGTCCTTGGCCAACCTTCATCTTGTCTATATGAGAAGGATGTCCGGGAGTTATGGCTAGATCCATAACCATATGTTGAGGATCCATATTCGTATCCTCGTGTGTCGTATCGATCCATAATCATACGAGGGAATGCCATATCTAGAATTACAACCATAACCAAGGATCGAAATTTCGTTTCGAACTACCGTTTTGATTGGCTTAAAAACGAAAACGTTTCGGAAATGCAGAAAAAATATGAAAACGCATGGAAACACAAATACAATCTATTAATTTATAATGAAAAGCTAAATAATTGATTAATTCAACATATTTATTGGGTTAACATCCATTTATACAAGAATAAATTTAAATTGGAGGGAAAAAAGGCTTGACATGAGGCAAAAATCACTTAAATTAGTTGCAAACACTTAATTTTTATCAAATAAACACAGTTTTACATAATATTAAGGTCTCATAATATACATGAAATGCTAATGAGGACATACTCACATGGCTACATCCATCCCATTGTAGAGTGTCGAGCAGGCTCATACATCGGTGTAGGCTCTAGGTAGCTACTTAGAGAAACTCCATATGTGACATAAATATGATGACAATAGTTTCTCCAACTCATTATTACGATAATACGAATTATACTCACTCCCAAACCTCTGATAGTCTGCAACACTACATCCAATCTATTGGGGAACGAATGCAGCAGTCCCTGGTCAACCTTCATCTTGTCTATATGAGGAGAATGTCTAGGAGTCATAGCCAAATCCATAACCATATGTTGAGGATCCATATTCGTATCCTCGTGTGTCATACCCCGATCCATAATCATATGATGGAATGCCATATCCAGAACCATAACCATATGAAAACGATGAACCATAATTATGGTGTTCACTTTTACTTCCACTTATACTCATAGTAGAAAAACCATCATTAATCATATCAGCTCCATGCCTAATAGCATCTATACCATGTGGAGTGATCGGATTTTGAGTACGCTCACGTTGACGATCTCGAGTTGATTTTGTCGAGAGCCATGATCTTCATCTTGTGTAACATGTGTAAATCCTTCCTCTACAGTGAATATAATTTCATGTGGACTTTGGCTCCCTGTACCTCCATCACCATCACCACCACCTCCATCGCCTCTATGTCCATGACTATCACCACCTCCGCTGTCACCATCTCCACCACCACTACCACCACCACCACTATCTTCATCATCATCTTCACCACCATCATCATTGCTACCATCACCATTGTGATCATCTTCAGTACTACTAGTGACAGTGGAAGATTGCTTACGTCTTGGTGGACCTCTCATTAGTTTGTTAAACTCTTCATCATCCATTGCTTTACTTGATCCTTCTATACTTATTTTGGATTTTGATTTTCATGGTGGCACAACACCTTGACTTATGCCAACTCCTCCATCGTTATCGAAAAAACGATTTGCCCACGTTGTCAGGAAAGTGTTTGGTCTTGTTGGTTGCCCATCATCATCAAGTGCATCTAAAAGTGCATCACCAGGATCATCTAACCGCTTCGAAATACCTTCATCTTCCTCAAAAACAGTGGTCAAGTCTATAGGTCTGAATTCTTACCCTTTTTTGTCCTTTAACTTCAACCTTATGTTATATTGTGCAAACACCAGCCTTTCTAGCTTTTGATAATTGAGTCGATTCCCACTTTAGTATGAATGAGAGCAAATGTGCTCCAGTTTCTCTCACAACCACTAGATGAGGTTGTTTGCGACAATATTCTCATAGCAATCTTTCTCAAATTTGGAGCATCAGTACCATACATAAACCACCATTCAGCTGCATAATAATAAGAAATATATTAAAATCTTAAAGAAAAATATAAATAGAAAATCATGAGAACAAAATATAAGTGTGTAAATAATCTACTTAATTACCTGGATCACTTTTTGTTCTTCCTCTAATTGCTGCTTGGTCAGTAAAACAATACATGACCTCCTGAAATATTTTTACCTAAATATTATGGATATGCTAATGTTATATATTAATTTAGCACATTTGTAAACTGAGATTGAAATACTAAAGTATTACTTTTGCAAGTGCGTCAACAACCTTGTTTGGATTTGTCTCTAATTTAGACATAACTATCCGAAACGAACCTAACAAACTTTCTAAGACACCAACATCTTCTTCATAATGGTATGTAGGGTTCAAGTAATAAGCTACACAATATAAATAGTAATAACACTTATAAATGATAACATCCAAAATGATAACACTTATCAATAATAAAAATATAAATTGGTAAACAATAAGTTTACCTGCTATATGAATATGTTGAATGATTTATTTTTTCCATTGAGCATCAATGATGTCAAGATATTTTTTGCACGATTTAGGAGCCGCGTCTTTGACAGATTGTCTTGCTCGTTTCATTGTTTCATATACATATGGAATTGTTGCTTTTCTTTCCTCATCCACCATTCTGAGAACTCTTGCAATAGGTGTATGCATATTCAACACATTTTTTGCGGTCTCCCAAAACTTAGGATTTCGAAGTGTCCCTTGAACTCGCTTTTTAACTTCATCTTTTGCTGTCGTAGTCCTAGACCAATCTTCTAAAGTAAATATCTTTTGCAAGCCATTTTTCTGCTCCAAAATACTTTGTAGGGCAATATCATTAGTGTCAATTCTTGTTTGCGCAGCCCGAATCAATTATCCCGAACAAAATGTTCTCATTATATCCAAGACTCTATCATGACTATAGATAAAATTGGTCACTCTTTTAGCTTGTTCTAACACATTTTGAACAGTTTCAATTTGAAAAAATCATGCAAAATCATATCTAGAGAGTGGGTAGCACAAGGAATCCATTATAAGTATGGTCTTCTTTCTATCAATATTTCATCAGCTTTTTTGTACGCACTGTCATTGTCTGTAATAATCTGAACCACATATTTCTCTCTAATCTCCTCAACAACAGCATCAATCAACCCCAAAACATAGTTAGCATCCTTGTTATGGCCAGAACTATCAATGGGCTTGTGTAAGACAACTTTTCCATCACAATACATTAAGAAGTTAATGATAGATAATCTTGTGGTGGATGTCCATCCATCACACATGATTGTCACTCCATAAATCTCCCACTTCTGTTTGAACTGGTCAATATACTCTTTAAGCTCATCTATCTCATTATCTAGTAATGGCCCGCCAATCTCATATGGGGTTGGCCCATGGTTTAAAGTATCAGCCGATACCAATACGAGTCGACCGAGTCGTATTCGTCTCGATATTTTCGAAGACAATACCATTATACAATACGTATAAACCCCTAATCTCGCACAACTCGGCCGAGTTGTTCGAGTTATATCCGAGTCAATCCCGAGTCATCGAAATATCGTCACTGAATGGATTGATATGGTTCTGCGATACCGTGATATGTCCTGAATTTCTCATCATGGTCAACATTTTCTTCTAAATCGTATCGTCCGATACCGCGCCGCGATGGCGAGACTGATGTGTCTCAAAGCTCTCCGAGTTGATGACCGATACCGCGACCTTGAACAATGGGTTGACCCTCTCACACCCACTCCAGCTAAAGTAATTTTATCGATCATCAATTGGTAAAAATGACCTTGAGCTTTGGTTGGTCGAATATTCTCATAAATGAAAAATTTTGCAATAGTATGTTTTGCCGACTTTGACCGCTTTTTTGGAATTCTACATATGAGTTAGCTTGACTTGCTTCACTTCCCTATTCCGATACATTGAAGGATCTATCTCTTCTATCGGGAGATCTTTTTCTTTGCCCATCAATTTTTGTGATTTTTTTGAGAATTTATCTCAAGATTCCTTCACACTATGTGATCGCATCAAACTCCTAGATGTACTACCTTTTTGGATAGATGGTCTAGAACTTCCTCCTCTAAAGCTTTGCTCGACCATATGTATATCGTGAATAGACTGTTGTTTTGCATACTCAATATCAACTCTATATTCTATATCCATATCATCATCTAAATTCTTATCGGAAGAATAAATTTCGATACCACTCCTCCGCCTTGATCCACCAATTAAATTCTGTCTCATTTTTCTCCATTAATCAGTCACTTTTACACTTTCAGTCTTGTTGCGATTCAAGTAATCCCTCATAGCTCTCGCAATTTTAAGAGAACACTTATCACATTGTTCCACATTATTATAACCGCCTGCCAAATGTTGCTTTAATCGTGACACACCATCACTCATTATTTTTTTATGGCAAAAACTACACATCACAAGTTGTCGATTATCCTCAATTCGTTCGCCGTAGTTCCATCCAATAGCATGTTCTTTTTTCTTTTTCTGGGATGATTCATCAACCACATTCTTCCCCTTTGATGTCATATCTACAATAAATGTCATTACATTATCAAACACATTATATTCATTATACAAATTAAATATGACATGTATAACACTTTTAAATTAAAATATTATTCAATTAATAATACTATTTTATTGTAATACTAATAATAAAGGGTATCAAATTAAATTAATAGTACTTATGTATACTTAAAAATTAAATGTAATTGCAGTGGGTATTAAATGTAATTACAGTGACTATTAAATATAATTACAGTAGGGTATTAAATATAATTATTCATTATTATAACAAAAACATTATAACAGGTAGAAGAACGATAGAGAATTAAATGTAATTATAGTGGGACATTAAATATAATTACAGTGGATATTAAATGTAATTGATGTGGGTATTAAATATAATTACACTGGAGTATTAAATGTAATTATTCATAGTTATAACAAAAAAAATATATATAAAAGCAGAAGACTTGCACAATTCAACCACACGAACGAACAGACGGACAGAGAGAAGGGCGAGAGGCGACAGGCAGAGGCGTAGGCGATCGCGATTGCGATGTTGTTGCTGGAGAGAGAGAGAGAGAGAGAGAGAGAGAGGGGAAGAAGTAGAGAAGAACATACCTGTGGACCAGTGGTAGCTCGTGGTTGCAGCGATGAAGATTGGACAACTCCCAAGCCCTAGATCTGCGTGGATAATGATTGGATCTGCTCAAATCTGGAGTCAAGGAGGTAAGTTACCGTAATTTCTCCTTCAATTTCTAGTTCGTCTGGTGCTTTTCTCTCCCTCTTCTCTGTTTTTTTTTTACTTAGGGCTGTGAACGATTTTTGAGACATACATGTGATTTTTGAGAAGGAATCTTCTTTCTGCCTTTTTTTTTTTTTGGCTTGGAGCTGTGAACGAATCTATTTTCTGACTGAGCCTCTCTTTTTTCTTTTGGTCTAGAGTGAACCGAATATATCATTGTTTCTTGAAAACGGTACTTTTCGACAGAAATGGTCTGAAACAGTGCTGTTTCGACCGAAATACTGAAATTTTGTGTTTCAACCACTGTTTCATGTCATAGTGTTGAAATTTCGAAACGTTTCGGACGTGTCGACACGAAATTTAGATCCTTGACCATAACCATATGAAGACGATGATATGTCCTTATCCTCTGTTTTATTTGTTCCTCAGTTTTTTTTTAGTTTACTTTCTATTAACAAGATTACCCGCTCCCTTAATTGTTCAGTAACCTTTTATCCCTCTTATTGTATGTTTTAGGATCTCCAAACGAAGAGGAAGATTGGTACAGGGCATGAAGCCAATGGTCTCTATTACTTTGACATTGATCCAACTACTCGGGCACTCCAGATTTTGTCATCTCTTTTTCAGTGGTATTGTCGTCTTAGCCATCCCTTTCTCTATAATCTGAAGCGTCAAGTTTTAAACCTTAGTTATGTGTCGTTTGTGTCTTGTGAAGGTTGTTAACTTAGTAGGCATCACCGTTTATCCTTTCAGTCTAGAGTTAATATTCGTGTGTCTAGTTCGTTTAAGTTAGTACATTTTGATGTATGGGGTTCAATAAAGAATATTTTATCTAATAAATATCCTTATTTTGTGTCATTTGTGGATGATTATTTTTGTGTGACTTGGTTATTTCTTTTGAAAGCTCGTTTTGACTTATTTTCTATATTTGAGACCTTTCGTAAAAAAATAAAAACCCAGTATATTGTCGCATTTGTATTTAATATTCTGATAATGTTCGTGAATATGAATCTGATCCCTTTTTAGCTTATCTTGATAAAATTGATATTATTCATCAAACTTCTTGTGTTTACATCTCTCAGCAAAATCGTGTCGCTAAGCGTAACAACCGTTATCTGTTGGAAGTTACTCGTGCATTGTTATTCAAGATGAATGTTTTCCATTATTTTTGGAGTGAGAATTACTTGTCACCTTATTAATTGTATGTCATCTTCTGTATTAAATGGACAAAATTCATATTTTGTCATTTTCCTTGATAGGCTCTTATTTTCTTTAACTCCTAAAGTTTTTGGGTGTGTTTCTTATGTTCACAACTTGAGCCTCGGGTTTGATAAACTTGATTCTCGTACTACCAAATATGTCTTTCTTGGATACTTCCACGTACAAAAGGCGTATCGTTGGTATAGACCTATTCTTCGTCCTTACTTAACTAGTGTTGATGTCATTTTTGATGAATCTGTTATGTATTTTTGGCACTTGCTTAGCCTTTGGATCTGGACTTTGGGTCGTCTCTTACACCACTGCCTCCTCCCTTACTGTCGGTTATTCTATTGTCTATTGTGCTATCATCTACTACTCTGATCCGTATATAATGTCATCATTCGCGTTCGTCGACTGAGGTGCCCGTACCGTCTTTTTTGTTGTCTTATGATCTTGATCCCTCAGGTAATTTTAACTCTTTACCAGTTGCTTTTAGGAAAGGTACTCGAGCGTGTGTTACTAACCATCCTATTGCTCATTTTTTTTGTATGATGCCTTATCTCCAGTCTTTTCTTGTTTTACCTCTCAACTGTCTACTATATCTATTCCTAAGCACTTACAGGGTGCATTGTCTGATCCAAGGTGGAGGAAAGCTATGAAAGTGGATATGGATGTGTTACATCATAATGGGACTTAAAATCTTATTATTTTACCACTTGGTAAATGGACTGTTAGTTGTCATTGGATGTATACAGTTAAATTTAATTTGGATAATTCTGTTGGGCAGGCGTCTCAAAGCCTATCTTGTTACTAAAAGTTTTACTCAAACCTATGGTGTTGATTATGAGGAGATTTTTTCTCCTATTGTCAAAATCTCTTATGTTCGTATATTGATTTATTTGGTTGTTAATCTTGATTGACCCTTATTTCAGTTAAATATCAAGAATGCTTTCTTACATTGTAACTTGCTTGAAGAGGTCTACATGGAGCAGCCACATGGGTGTATTGCTCAAAGAGAGTACTGTAAGAGTGTGTGTCGGGTAAAGAAATCTTTGTATAGTTTAAACCAGTTGTCGAGGGTATTGTTTGGTTTGGTTATTTTTTAGATGCAGTTTTAGAGTTTGGTATTTTTCAGATAGACCACTCTGTGTTTCATAGACAGACGGATGCCGAATATATTCTATTGGTGGTTTATACAGATGATATTGTAATTATTGAAAATGATTATGAGGGGATGACCAAGTTAAAAACCTTCCGTTGAACCGATTTCACACTAAATACCTAGGAAAACTCAGGTACTTATTGGGTATTGAGGTTGCTAGATCTAAATAGGGTATTTGTTTATCCTAGAGGAAATATGTACTTGATATGCTAGAAGAAGCAGGTTTACTGGGTGGCAGACCAATTGATATTTCTATAGGTTCGAATCATAAATTGATGGAGGATGATGATGCACTTTTTGAAAATCCAAGTCGGTATCGCAGGTTAGTTGAGAAGCTTAATTATCTCATTGTTATTATACCGGATATTTCCTATGCAGTTAGTGTAGTAAGTCAGTTTATGAGATGCCCTAGAGTAACACATTGGGAGACAGTCACTCATATTCTTCAATACCTCAAACTTGCTCCTAGTCTTGGGTTGTTGTATCGAGCTAATGGACATCTTAGAGTGGAGGGGTTTTCAGATGTTGACCGAGCTGACTCTCCCTCTAATTGGAGATCAACCACTTGTTATTGTACTTTCTTGGGAGATAATGTTGTCTCATGGAAGAGTAATAAACAAACAGTGGTAGCAAGATCCAATTTTGAGGGTGAGTATAGAGCAATGACACGTACAATTAGTGAGTTGACGTGGCTACTACACTTTTTCCAAGAAATTGGCTTTCCAGTTTAACCACCTTTACAGTTGTTCTGTGATAATTAAGCTGTTATCCATATCGCGCCAATCTAATATTTCACGAGAAAACTAAACTTATTGAGGTTGATTGTCATTTTATTCGAAACAAAATAATAGCGGGGATATTACAATTCTATTTGTGAGATCTGAGGATCAACTTGCAGATATGTTTACCAAAGTATTGAGTTGTATGCATTTTACAATAATTTGTCCCAAGCATGAATTATATGATATATATAGTTCAACTTGAGGGGTTGTTAAGAGTATTAGATTATTATTATATAAATTCTGGTTGTAATAAGTATACCATAAAGAGGGTATATTTGTCTTTTGTATGATTACGAGATAACTATAAATACAAATAGTGTGTGAGTGGTAGGTTAAGTTTTTGACCACTCTTAGTTTCTCTAATAATGTGCTAATTCTCTAAACTTAACAAGACTCTTTGGAATTGTGGGTCATTGTGATATCTTGGTGTATTTGGCTAGGGAGGAATGCAAGAATCTTCCATGATCATGATCTTCCACCAAACTTAGTATAGGATAGAATTGTGGTCGTTGCTTCTTTGTGGACCAAGTCCACCGGAAAATTCAGAGCAGTGCCTTTGCCAGATTTTTAGCTGGGGAATTTGAAAGTAGTTCTATTTTGGTTTTCTTTTCCCTGTTTTTTGTAGTTTCCTTGTCTTTTTTCTTTTTTGAGGATATCTTGTCCTCTACAGTGTATTTCTTTTACCTCTTATCTGTCTTAATAATATTCTTATTTTATTAAAAAAAAAAAGAGAATAAGTGGCCCAAAAAAGGGAGACAAATGCAAGTTTTCAAAAGTTGGATGCTGAAGTAGTTTTCAGTTGCAGCCACTTCTTTAATGCCAAAAGTGGGGCGCCATCACTAGGACACTATAGTTTGCATATGTAAGTGGAAGGAGAAACATCAGTCTGGCTTAAATTTAGAAATCATTTTTCCTTTTAGAAAATTTTGAATGTAACTGCCTAGGGTAGCTGTGTGAACTTGAATTGTCATTACTTGTATTTTACTTACCCGGGTTTGATATTAGCTTATGCAAGCCAACCAAAAAAAAGGTGGAATGCATTTCACTTGTTGGTCAGACTTCAAAAAGATCATTTCATGCATTATTACTCAAGGCTATTTTATGTTCTTCTTACCATAATTAATAAATTGTTGAGAGAATTCTGGAAAGTTTTATGATAGAGGGCATCCAAATTTTCTCTCTTTTTTCCAGGCGGTATCTGGCATACAACCTGACACCTGTTGCTGGAGTTGCAGCACACATATCACGTAATGGCCACCCTGCTGACACTTATTTGTCAAGCTCCATCATGGCCCCTCTTCCTTTGTCTGGTGTAATAAACATACCAGTCACTGTTCTTGGATGTTTCCTCGTGCGTCACAACCAAGGTCGTTACCTCTTCAAATACCAAGACACTGAAGGTTTGACAGAGGTGCAGTCTGATGCTGGAAATCAGTTGATTGAAGCTTGGAACAGAGAACTGATGTCCTGTGTTCGGGATTCCTATATTAAAATGGTGGTTGAAATGCAGAAGTTAAAAAGAGAACCTTCAATTTCCACTCTTGAGTCAAATGCAGGTCGTACTGTTAGTGTGGCTTTGAATGCCTATGGTGATCAAATTTATTCCTTCTGGCCTAGGTCCAATGAGCATTCACTGATTGACCATCCTGGTGACGGCAATCATGTAATTCCAGTGAAGGTTCTTAAAGCAGACTGGAAATGTTTAGTTGAACAAGTAATAAAGCCTTTCTATGCCCGCCTTGTTGACCTTCCTGTGTGGCAGCTATACTCAGGAAATTTAGTCAAGGCTGAAGAGGGTATGTTCCTTTCACAACCTGGAAGTGGAGCGGGTGGTAGCTTGCTACCAGCCACAGTTTGTGCCTTTGTGAAGGAACATTATCCGGTGTTTTCAGTGCCATGGGACTTGTTGACTGAGATCCAGGCGGTTAGAGTTACAGTACGAGAGATCAAACCTATGATGGTTCGCAACCTTCTTAAGGTTTCTTCAACATCTATCGTTCTTCGATCAGTTGATACATATGTGGACGTCCTTGAGTACTGCTTGACTGATATTCAGTTTCTGGAGCCACTGATTCAAGTGGTCCCAATACATCAAAAGGTCTCAGCAGCTCTGATTCTGTTCACAGATCAAGTAAGGAAGAGGGCAGCAGCTCTGCTATCCCAAATGTGCAGAGAGTTCATGGGGTGTCCACCCCGAGCCCAATCAGTTCAGGAGGAGATGCTCTTGAAATGATGACAAGTTTAGGAAAGGCCTTATTTGATATTGGCCGGGGAGTTGTTGAAGATATTGGCAGGGCTGGTGTTCCCTTGTCTGAGAATAACGTCTGTGCAGGTAGTAACATTGATGGCATCAGTAGAAACGGCGCCTGGAAGCTTCAATCTGTAGCTGCTGAACTCAAAGGCATACCATGCCTGACTGCAACAAATCATCTAACAAAGTTGGGGGTTACTGAACTTTGGGTTGGAAACAAACAGCAACAAACACTAATGTTTTCTTTCGCGGCAAAGTTTATCCATCCAAAAGTATTAGAGCGATCAATGCTTGCTGATATTTTTTCTGACTGTACTCTTCAACCATTATTGAAGCTGCAAAGTTTCTCTCTTCGCTTGTTGGCTAATCATATGAGGTTTCTATTTCATGAAAACTGGGTAAATCTTGTTTTTGACTCAAATATGGCTCCATGGTTTTCATGGGAGAACACTGCGAATTCTGGTGGTAAAGGGGGTCCTTCTCCCGAGTGGATTAGGCTCTTCTGGAAAAGTTTTAGTGGATCCTTGGAAGACCTTTCACCTTTTTCTGATTGGCCCCTTATACCTGCTTTTATGGGCCAGCCTGTATTATGCCGTGTAAGAGAGCGTCATTTGGTCTTCATTCCCCCCCTCCTTAATGATTCAGATTCTGCAAATGCTGTTATGGGTACAACAGAAAGTGACCTTCCTGGATTATGTAATGAGTCTGGATTGATACAGCCCTACATGGTAGCTTTTAAAGTTGCAAAAGCAAAATACCCTTGGTTGTTATCGTTGTTGAACCAGTGCAACATTCCTATATATGATGCTGCTTTCTTGGATTGTGCTGTTCCATGCAACTGTTTCCCTACACCTAGCCAATCATTAGGGCAAGTTATAGCATCCAAGCTTGTTGCAGCTAAACATGCTGGCTATTTTCCTGAACTCACTTCATTTTTAGCTTCAGATCGTGAAGAACTCTTTACCCTATTTGCTTCTGATTTCTCTTCTAATGGCTCCGAGTATGGAAGGGAAGAACTTGAAGCGTTGCGTGATCTGCCTATATATAAAACAGTTGCTGGGACGTACACTAGATTGCACCACCCAGATCTATGTATGATCCCTTCAAATACATTTCTCAAGGCATATGATGAGCGGTGTCTTTCTTACACCACAGATTCAGATGCAAGTTCATTACTCCGAGCTCTTGGGGTCCCTGAGTTGCATGATCCACAAGTTTTGGTAAGGTTTGGGTTGCCTCGGTTTGAAGGGAAACCTCAGTCTGAGCAAGAGGACATTTTGATATATCTTTATACTAATTGGCAGGATCTCCAACAAGATTCTTCTGTAGTTGAAGTGTTGAAGGAGACTAATTTTGTGAGGAGAGCTGATGAACTTTCACTAGTTCTCTCTAAACCCAGAGATCTTTTTGATCCTAGAGATGCCTTATTGACATCTATATTCTCGAATGAGAGAGAAAGATTTCCGGGAGAAAGGTTTGTTACAGATGGATGGCTGGGGATATTAAGGAAAACCGGCCTTCGAACATCAATAGAAGCAGATGTTGTACTTGAATGTGCCAAAAAAGTGCAGTTTCTTGGAGCTGAATGTATGAAACCTATGGGGATTCTTGATGACTTTGACACAGCTCTCTCCAACTGGCAGAATGAAATTTCTTTGGAAATTTGGTCACTAGCTGAAAGTCTTGTCAAAGCAATATTCTCAAATTTTGCTATCCTTTATGGCAACAATTTCTGCAATCTCCTAGGCAAGATTGCATGCATACCTGCTGAAAAGGGCTTTCCAAATGTGGGGGGCAAGAAAGGTGGAAAGAGAGTGCTCTGTTCATATAGCGATGCTATTTTATTGAAGGATTGGCCGTTTGCTTGGAGTTGTGCTCCTATTCTTTCCAGACAGAGTGTAGTTCCACCTGAGTATTCTTGGGGAGCACTCAATCTGAGGAGTCCTCCAGCTTTTTCTACTGTTTTGAAACACCTGCAGGTAACAAATTCAGATTCATGTCATTGTAATTGACAGGTACTGCCGGATTTGAATAAACATGCAGCAAACATTTTCCACAGGTTATTGGAAGAAATAGTGGTGAAGACACTCTTGCATATTGGCCAGCAGCATCGGGCTTGATGACTATTGATGAGGCTTCTTTTTCTGTCTTAAAGTATTTGGACAATGTCTGGGGTTCCCTATCTTCTTCAGGTATCTTCCTTTTTTCTTCTTGCTATGCATCATTCTGCTTTCTTGTAACTCAACAATTGGGTTCCCGTTGTTTTAAGCCTTTCAAGCCGTCCTGTGGCTCTCCCAGCGTAGTGTCAAAAAGTATCTGAATTTGGTGCAGCCTTGAGAAGGGGCTAGGACATTCATGAATGCTGAAAATTTCATGAATGCACCGGAAACAACTTTATGTTTTGCCTCCTTTATCTGATTCTGTATTCTATGCAATCTAATTGCAATATTTAATCTATGCATTAAATTGTCTCTATCAAACATTTGGGACTTATATATGTCAGTCCACCTAAGCATTTTTTTTAAAAGCTCGGCACGCCCTTTGTATATCCTGTGATGAAGTTATCAATCAATAGATGATAGATTTTGCTATGTCCTTAACCCTTCTTTTTTTCATGCATGACCTCTGTAATCCCTACAATCTATGACTAGTGCACTTTTTGGGATTTCGAACAGAAAGGATATTGCATAGCAACAGTTATACTACAAGCTAAGATACCACAATCGACGGATGTTTAGAATACATAGAGGATATGCAGCCGATACATTTAGGATATGCAGGATATGTCAAGACTAAATATGTGATTTTTGTTTTTTACTTTTAAAATACTTCATTGAAGTAAAATAAATAAATATTTATTTAGACAAAGATACTGTTAGAGTATGGTTTGGACATTTACTTTATTCTTTGTTGCCCTACTATTTAAGGGCCTACATTGTGTATTTTATGTTAAGTTGTATTACAGACTTGTTTAGCAATAATAATTTTTTCTCTAATTCCTTTCGCTCTTCTTTCTTTGACCAAAGTTTTCATGGTATCAGAGCATGGTTTCGATCCAAAACATATTGTAGCACCACAGTAATTTAGTTAGAGAAAGAATATGTTCTTGGATTAGGGTTGACATCATCTATGGGGGATTTCTTGCTATTTTCTTCGATTTCTTTACTTCAAACCAAGCCTAAGTGGTGCAATTAGAGGTTCTTGGTGCTTGGTTATGTGATTTGAGGGCTAGCGGTTGATGGTTTGCTTATTTTTTGTGGTTCTAAGTGATGTGAACAGTACCAAAATTCAATATTTAGTGTCATTTTGCTATATTTTTTGTGTAAAAAACTTTATTTGATTGTGGGTATTTGATTTGCAAAGCTGTTAAAGTTGATTTGTGACAAACTTTTGATTGTTTGGCCTCTAGCAATTTGATTGTTGTATGCTCTGTTGGTCTCGAACTCTACTGGTGGTTTGCTCTATTTCTTCGTCTTGTCATTCAGCTTCTGTTTTGGCTTTTGATCACATTTGAGCGTTATTGGGCCAACTGAATATTGGATTCATTATTATTTGGTTGTTGGTTATTGACCTTAAATTTGACATTGGGCTTAATTGTTGGTGTGGTTTCTAGCTGCCTTGGTTGTTGGTTTGGACTGGTCTTTGCTTGTGGACTTTGATCTTTTTGGATTTTGGTGGTCCTTACATTGGGTTTTGGAGCTTTGGGTTAATTGCAATTTGGTTAGTGGAAACACCGACTTTTTTCAGATTATGATTTTTAATCAATTAAAGAAGCTTCTCCAACAACCTAATACTTTCTCAGTCTCTCATTCTATAGATTTGTTCACTTCGGGTCTTTTAGGTATATCTCGAACCGCTTGGGTCTTTGACTCAGGTGCTACACATCACATGACAAGTGATTTTTTCTTATTTGCATCTACTTTCTCTCCTCCCTATAAATCTGTGCTTGCAACTAATGGTACTCAAATAACTTTTGCCGGTGTTGGGTCTATTATTTTATCACAACTAACACTTCCAGATGTTTATTATATTTCACAGCTTACCTTGAATTTGATTTTAGTTTGTTAGTTATTCGACTCTTAGATTTTCGGTTCATTTTTCTTTCTCTAGTTGTGTTGTGTTGGATCCACGTTCCAATAAGTTAATTGGGACAGATAGTAGAAAGGGTGGGTTGTATGTGTTAAACGAGTTACATATTCCATATATTTGTTGCTTCTTCTATTGATATGTCTTCTTTTCATTTGAGTTCACAGTCTTCTTGCTTTTATTTATGATATTCTTGTCTTAGTCATGTTTCTCATTCACATCTGAAGTTTTTAGCCTCTACTGATAGTTTGGGTAATTTAGAGGGTCATAACATTTTCAGTTATAGTGGGTGCAAGTTAGCTAAATTCACTGCATTATCCTTTAAGAAAAGTTCGACTAGCTCTTTTGTACTTTTTGATCTGGTCCATTTAGAAGTATGGGGACCTGCTCCTATTTCCACTAAAGGAGGGTCCAAATGTTGTATTTCTTTCATTGATGACTATACCAGGTATTGTTGGGTCTATATAATGAAACATCATTTTAAAATTTTTCATGTTATGATCAAGGATCGAAATTTCGTTTCGAAGTACCGTTTCGGTCATCTAAAAAACGGAAAAGTTTCAGAAACGCAATGGAAACGCAGAAAAAATATGGAAACGCGTGGAAATACAAATACAATCTATTAATCTATAAAGATAAGCTAAATAATTGATTAATTCAACACATTTATTGACTTAACATCCATTTATACAAGAATAAATTTAAAATTGGAGGAAAAAAAAGGCTTGACATGAGGTGAAAATCACTTAAATTAGTTTTAAACACTTAATTTTTATCAAATAAACACATTTTTATATAATATTAAGTTCAAGGATCAAAATATCGTTTCGAAATGGTCGAAAACGTTTCCGTTTCTAAGGAGACCGAAATGAAACAGTGATGAAATCGAAATTTTAATATTTCAAGGTATTCCATAATGTTTTTAAATATATTATAATATCTCAATACATTTGCATAATTATTTTAGAATATTTTAAGATATTTCAAGATACTTTGATATATTTCTATCAATGTTTTAAAAAAATAATTCTTAAATTTTTTATTTTTTTCATTATGTTTTCGAAACGGGTTGAAACGTTTCCAAAACACGTCGAAACGTTTTCATTTTCTAGGTAACCGAAACAATACACCGAAACGATATTTTGATATTTGATTAAGGTCTCGTAATACACATGAAATGCTAATGAGTACATACTTACATGGCTACATCCATCCCCCTGTGGAGTGTCGAGCAGGCTCATACATCGGTGTAGGCTCTGGATAGCTACTTAGAGAAACTCCATATGTGACATAAATATGATGACAATAGTTACTTCAACTCAGATTATTACGATAATATGAATTATATTCTCTCCCAAACCTGTGATAGTCTGCAACACTACATCCAATCTGTTGGGGAATGAATGCACCAGTCCCTGACCAACCTTCATCTTATCTATATGAGGAGGATGTCTGGGAGTCATAGCCAGATCCATAACCATATGTTGAGGACCCATATTCGTATCCTCGTGTGTCATACCCCGATCCATAATCATATGAGGGAATACCATATCCAGAACCATAACTATATGAAGACGATGAACCATAATTATGGTGTTCACTTCCACTTTCACTTATACTCATGGTAGAAAAATCATCATTAATCATATCAGCTCCATGCCTAATAGCACCCATACCATGTGGAGTGATCGGATTTTGAGTACGCTCACGTTGACGATCTCGAGTTGATTTTGAGCGTCGTTCATATTGAAGCATTCGTTGAGAGCCATGATCTTCATCTTGTGTAGCATGTGTAAATCTTTCCTCTACAGTGAATACAATTTCATGTGGACTTTAGCTCCCCATACCTCCATCACCACCACCACCACTATCTTCATCATCATTTTCACCACTATCATCATTGCTACCGTCACTATTATGATCATCCTCAGTACTACTAGTGATAGTGATAGGTTGCTTACGTCTTGGTGGACCTCTCATTAGTTTGTCAAACTCTTCATCATCCATTGCTTTACTTGCTTCTCCTCTATTTATTTTGGATCTTGATTTTCGTAGTGGCACAACACCTTGACTTAGGCCTACTCCTCCATCGTCATCGGAAAAACGATTTGCCCACGTCGCTAGAAAAGTGTTTGGTCTTTGTTGATTGCCCATCATCATCAAGTTCATCTAAAAGTGCATCACCAGGATCATCTAACCACTCTGAAATACCTTCATCTTCGTCAAAAACAGTGGTTAAGTCTATAGGTCTGAATTCATACCCTTTTTTGTCCTTCATAAGGTGCTTTAACTTCAACCTCATGTTATATTGTGCAAACACCAGCCTTTCTAACTTTTGATAATTGAGTCTATTCTGCACTTTAGTGTGAATGAGAGCAAATGTGCTCCAGTTTCTCTCACAACCACTAGATGAAGCTGTTTGCGACAATATTCTCATAGCAATCTTTTTCAAATTTGAAGCATCAGTGCCATACATAAACAACCATTCAGCTGCATAATAATAAGAAATATATTAAATCCTTAAAGAAAAATATAAATAGAAAATCATGAGAACAAAATATAAGTGTGTAAATAATCTACTTAATTATCTGGATCACTTTTTGTTCTTCCTCTAATTGCAGCTTGGTTAGCAAAATAATACATGACCTCCCGAAATATTTTTACCTAAATATCATGGGTATATTGATGTTATATATTAATTCAGCACATTTGTAAATTGAGATTGAAATACTAAAGTATTACCTCTGCAAGTGCTTCAGCAGCCTTGTTTGGATTTGTTTCTAGTCTAGACACAACGATCTGAAGCGAACCCAAGAAATTTTCTAATACACCAACATCTTCTTCATAATAGTATGTGGGGTTCAAGTAATAAGTTACACAATATAAATAATGATAACACTTATAAATGATAATATCCAAAATGATAACACTTATCAATAATAAAAATATAAATTGATAAACAATAAGTTTACCTGCCATATGAATATGTTGAATGATTTGTTTTTTCCATCGAGCATCAATGATGTCAAGATATTTTTTGCACGATTTAGGAGCTGGATCTTTGACAGCTTGTCTTGCTCGTTTCATTGCTTCATATATATATGACATTGTTGTTTTTCTTTCCTCATCCACCATTATTAGAACTTTTGCAATAGGTGTATGCATATTCAACACATTTTTGGCGGTCTTCCAAAATTTAGGATTTAGAATTGTCCCTTAAACTCGCTTTCCAACTGAATTCCAACTGAATCCTTTGCTGCCGCAGTCCTAGACTAATCTTCTGAAGTAATAAACATCCTTTGCAAACCATTTCTCTGCTCCAACATACTTTGTAAGGCAATATAATTAGTGGCAAATCTTGTTTGCCCTGGCCGAATCAATTCCCACGAACAAAATGTTCTCATTATATCCAAGACTCTATTATGATTATAAATAAAATTGGTCACTCTTTTAGCTTGATCTAGCACATTTTGAACCGTTTCAATCTTGAAAAAATCATGCAAAATCAAATCTAGAGAGTTGGCAGCACAAGGAGTCCAATATAGGTGTGATCTTCTTTCCATCAATATTTCATCAGCTTTTTTGTACGCACTGCCATTGTCTGTAATAATCTGAACCACATATTTCTCTTCAATCTCTTCAACAACAGCATCCATCAACCCCAAAATATAGTTAGCATCCTTGTCATGACCAGAACTATCAATTGACTTGTGGAAAATAACTTTTCCATCACAATATATCAAGAAGTTAATGATAGATAATTTTGTGGTGGATGTCCATCCATCACATATGATTGTCACTCCATAAATCTCCTACTTCTTTTTGAACTGATCAATGTACTCTTTAAGCTCATCTTTCTCATTATCTAGCAATGGTCCGCCAATCTCATATAGGGTTGGGCCTTTCACACCCACTCCAGCTAAGCAATTTCATCAATCATCAATAGGTAAAAATGACCTTGAGCTTTGCTTGGTGGAATATTCTCATAAATGAAATACTTTGCAATAGCATGTTTTGCCGACTTTACCCATTTTTTGGGATTCCACATGAGTTAGCTTGACTTGCTTCACTTCCCTATTCCGATACATTGAATGATCCATCTCTTCTATCGTGAGATCCTTTTCTCTGCCTATCAACTTTTGTGATTTTCTTGAGAATTTATCCCAAGATTCCTTCATACTATGTGATCGCATTAAACCCCTAGATATACCACCTTTTCGGATAGATGGTTTAAAACTTCCTTCCCTAAAGCCTTGCTTGGCTATATGTATATCACGAATAGATTGTTGTTTTGCATACTCAATACCAGCTCTATATTCTATATCCATATCATCATCTGAATTCTCATCGGAAGAATAAATTTCAATACCACTCCTCCGCCTCGATCCACCAATTAAATTTTGTCTCATTTTTCTCCGTTCATCAGTCACTTCTGCATTTTCAGTCTTGTTGCGATTCAAGTAAGCCCTCATAGCTCTCGCAATTTCAATAGGACACTTATCACATTGTTCCACATTATTATAACCGTCTGCCAAGTGTTGCTTTAACCGTGACACACTGCCACCCATCATTTTTTATGGCAAAAATAACACATCACATGTTGTCGATTATCCCCAATTCGTTCGACATAATTCCATCCAATATCATGTTTTTTTTTTTTTTTGCGATGATTCAGTAACCACATTCTTTCCCTTTGATGTCATATCTACAATAAATATCATCACGTTATTAAATATATTAAATTAATTTTACAAATTAAATATGACATGTATAACACTTTTAATTAAAATATAATAATATAAAAGAATAATTACAAAAATGAAAAAAAATAATGAAGGGTATAAAATTAAATTAATGGTACTTATGCATGCAGTGGGATATTAAATGTAATTGCAGTGGGTATTAACTATTAAATGTAATTGTAGTGAGGTATCAAGTGTAATTGTATTGGGTATCAAGTGTAATTATATTGAGTATCAAGTGTAATTGCAGTGGGTATCAATTGTAATTACAATGGGTATTAACTATTAAATGTAATTGCAGTGGGGTGGTAAATATAATTACAGTATATATTAAATATAATTATAGTGGGGTATTAACTGTTAAATGTAATTACTGTTGGGTATTGAATGTAATTACAGTATGTATTAAATATAATTATAAGGGGTATTAAATATAATTATTCATACTTGTAACAAAAAAAAAAAATATATATATATATATATATAAGGTAGACGACCCACCATTGTGGACGACTCAGACACACCACAGACGACTTCAGACAAAGCACAGAGAGGCACGGCGATCGCGATCGCGATGCCGATGCCGGAATGGGAGAGAGAGAGAGAAAGGAAGAAGAAGAAGATACTTCGGACTCATGGTCGCAGTGATGAAGAAGGCTCTGCGTGGAAAATTTGAGCCCTAGATCTGCGTGGAAAATCCAAAAATGGCTGGATCTGCTCAAATCTGGACTCAAGGTAAGTTCCTCTAGTCTTCTCCTTCAATTTCTCTGTCTCTTCGAGTTCCTGTGGTGCCTTTCCCTCTCTCTTTTGTCTATTTTTTTTTTGCCTCAACCTGAACAGTCTCTTTTCTCTCTCTTCTGTCTATTTTTTTTTTGCTTGGAAGACCTATACTATGTGATTTCTGTGTTTTATTCCCGATTTTTTCTCTGTGAAATTTGACTGACTTGTGGAAGGAATCTACTTTTTGTGCCTCATGTGATTTCTGTGTTTTTTCTTTGTGAATTCTGACCGACTTGTGAAAGGAATCTGCTTTCTAGCATCTCTGTTTTTTTCTTTTGACCTGGAGTGAACCGAATCAAGTCTGTACTGTTTCGACCAAAACGGTCCGACACAGTGCCGTTTCGAACGAAAGATTGAAATTTTAGTATTCATCCCCTGTTTCGTGTCGGTGTGTTGAAATTCCGAAACGTTTCGGATGTTTCGACACGACATTTCGTTCCTTGGTTATGATATGTACTCAAAATTCGTCAATTATCAAATGCTTTAGATGTGACCAAGGAGAAAAATATTCTTTCAATTCTTTTTGTGGTTTGTTAAAATCTGATAATACTGTTTGTCAATCTTCTTGTACTGACACTCCTGAACAGAACGGGGTGGCATAGTGCAAACATCGAAAAATTATAGAGACAACACACTCTCTCTTGTTGTTGGTAAATGTGCCAAGTTCTTTTTGGAGAAAATTAGTTCTTACTGCAGTTCATTTGATTAATTGCATTCCCACTATTCTTACTGGCTGTGTTTCTCCATTTGAAAAGTTGTGTGGTAAGTGTTAAGAGTATTAGGGTACTATATGTAAATATTATAGGGTATATACGTCTTTTGTATTATTACAAGTTAACTATAAATACAAGTGATTTGTGAGAGGTAGGTTAAGTTTTGACCACTCTCTGTTTCTCTCTAATATTATGTTGATTCTCTCAACTTAACATGATATCAGAGCATTGCGATCCTAAATACAAATATTAACCCAGGTTGCCGAAGGGCTCGGTGTGGTTACTACCGAAGTTCTCAGTGGTGGGGTGTATTCACGGCTGTGTGGCTACTGTTGAAGTCATCTATGTTAGGGTGTTGTTGTAGTTGTGTGGTGAGCTATCGTCGTGGTGGTGTGGTGTTGCTATCGAAGTCCCTCGTTGTGTTGGTGGTGGCCGCTAGTTGGGTGTGAGGTGCCGGCGAAGTTTGGTGGCTTTTGGGGCAATCTAAGTGGTGTGGTTGCTGGTCATCGACAGCAATGACATTGGTGGCTTCTGTGGTGGTGTGGCCGTTGCTTGTTTCTTGGCGCCATCGACATCGAAGGAAAGAAATAGGGAGAAGACGACCCACACGAACTGGGTTCCATCAACTTTTTCTTTGGTTCAGTGGTCCAGCGAACTTCCCTTGTTCGGTTCAGTGGTCCAACAAACTTCTCTGTTCCGGTTCAGCAGTCCAACGAGCTTCTCTTGTCCAGTTCAGCGGCCCAGCGAGCTCCTATTGTCCAGTTCAGTAGTCTAGCATCGGAACCTTGCTTGGTTCAGTGGTCCAATAAGTCCCTCTTGCTTAGTTCAGTTGTCTAGTAAGCCCTTTTTACTATTTGCTACACAGTTATGGAACCCAACTAAGATGCTACCTCTCTTACTCCATCATTGCCACTCACCTTTGCTCCCGTGGTTCTGTTTAATGGTTCCATGACTTTCGTTAAGCTCAAAGAAATTAATTATATTTTATGGTCAAGATTTGTTCAAGTCTTTCTTAAAGACAAAGGATTTAAGAAATATTTGGTGAATCCGAAACCCAAGGTGGATACTTTTGGGCTAAGAAGCACGGATACGGACACGGGTGTCGTATCCGATACGATACGGACACGGCGATACGGCAAAATCCCAAAATATAAGATACGGGTACGGTGAGGATACGACTAATTAAAATAATTATATATATTTTTATATATATAACAACATTAATAATAACAAATAAGACATAGCAAATATTACTTAAATTGAAATAGATTAAAATTCAAAAAATATATATAATTTTCAAAACCAGTAGGTAGTAGCACACTAGCACAGAAGGCAGTAACACAGATGACAAAAAAAAAAACTAGCTAGAAAAGCATAACAAAAAAAGAGAAGACTGAAGCACAACAAAGAAGAGAAGACCAGCAGATAGCAAGCAACACAGCACCGAAAGGCAGTAAGCTGGGAAAGTAATTTTCAGTATTTAAAACCAGTTGGCAGTAGCACACTAGCACAGAATTGCAGCAACACAGATGACCAAGACCAAAAAAAAATCTCTAAGGCATCAAGCAACACAACATTGGACCAAAACAAAATTCCCAAATTTTGAAAATCCTAAAAATTCCCAATCAAATTAACCTAATCAAATTTTTTGAAAGTCCACAATCCACATAGACCAGAAGATGAAGAGGTAAGAGCAGCAGTAGATCTGAAAAAAGAAAAATAGAAGTAAAAAGAAGATCGCAGTCACACAACGCGATCGCAGCCGCAGGTGAGTCGCCCTTCCTCTTCCCTCTCCTTCTTCTCCTCCTCTGGTCCTCTCAAGCTCCTCCTCTTCTCTTCTCTCCTCTCTCTCTCTCTGTCGAACACACCGAATGTCGATTGGAGTCGGTTCACGGATCAACGATGCTTTAGTTTTTTTTTTTCAAGCCAAAACGACGTAGCTTTGGCCTTTTTTTTTTCTTTTCGACCCACCTAAGTTTTTAAAATAATAAAAGTACACCGCCATATCCCCCAAGTATCTGAGACTTATCCGACCAAAAAAAATGACAGTCATTGTTCAGGACACTTCTACAAGTGTCGGACACTTATCCGACCGTCGGACACGCGTATCCGTGTCGAACACGTGTCCGACACTGCCACGGCGACCCCCCGACAAGTATTTGTGCTTCCTAGCTTTTGGGTATGCTCAGTGGGAACAAGAAGATGCTCAGATTATCTCTTTACTGTTGAATAGCATTAATCCCAATATTAGTTTTACTATGCTCTATCTTGATACTGCCAAAGACATATGGGATCATTTGGCCACTATGTATTCGAGCACAGGTAATTTTACTCGTGCTTATGAGGTGTGCAAACAATATTTTCACCTAGAGCAGGTACTCTGAGTCTTGAGAATTATTACTCTCACGTTCGGGGAGTTTGTGTGGAGTTGAAGCTCTACCATACGTTCGCTACTAATGCAACGGTTTGGCAGAAGCAACACGAGGTTTTGAATGTTGTTTGGTTTCTAGTAGGTTTGAAATCTAAATATGAGTCTATTCACTCTCAAATTTTGGGTAACTCCAGTCTTACATCTCTACTTGAGGTTTTCTCCCATTTACAACGTGCTACTTTGTCTATTAGCCCTTCAGGCATTGATCATGGTATTTTTACTGACCATTTAGCACTAGTGGTTCCTAGTAGCCACAGTGATGGTCATCGAGGTGGACATGGTAATTGTGGTGCTCATGGAGGTCGGGGAGGTCATACTGGGCAGTCGTGGGGGTCATAGTGGATCTTGGTCCTGTATTCACTGTGGTCATGGAGGGCACACTGTTGATTTTTGTTGGGATTTACATGGAAAGTCTCCCAGTGCTGCCAATCAGGTTTTCTATCAAGATGACACCTCGGTTGTTGCTTTTATACCTCAGCCAACACCTTCTGACTCTGGATCAGTTACTATTACACGTGAGCTATATGCTCAATTCTTGTCCCAGCAACAAGTTGTTCCATCTTTCTCCATTGTTACTCTTGTCCAGTCAGGTACTTCTTCTACTTGTTTATTATCCTCCACTTGTAGTCTCTGTATCATAGACTCTGACGTTTCTGACCACATGACTAGTGCGTCTGGTGTCTTTTCTACTTATCAGTCTGCTACTTTCACACATAGTGTTCCTCTTGCTATTTGTACTTGGTTTAAAGTTTCAGGTTTGGGGATTATTCAGTTGAGTCCTGATATGACCTTATCCTTTGTGCTATTTATTCCTCAGTTTACTTTTCATTAGTAAGATTACCTGTTCTCTTAATTGTTCCGTAACCTTTTATCCCTGCTATTGTGTGTTTTAGGATTTCAAGACGGAGAGGAAGATTGGTATGGAGCATGAAGCTGGTGGCCTATATTACTTTGACCTTGATTTACTTACTTGGGCTATATAGACCTCGTTATCTTCTTTTCAACGGCGTTGTCGTCTGGGACGTCCCTTTCTCCAAAATTTGAAGCGTTAAGTTTCCAGTTTTAGTTACGTGTCGTTTGTGTCTTGTGAAGCTTGTCAACTTAGTAAGCATTACCGTGTGTCCTTTTAGTCTAGAGTTAATAATCAATGTGTCTAGTCCATTTGAGTTAGTACATTTTGATGTATGGGGTCTAATAAAGAATATTTTATCTAATAAATATCCTTATTTTGTGTCATTTATGGGTGATTATCTTGTGTGACCTAGTTGTTTCTTATGAAAGTTCATTCTGAATTATTTTCTATATTTGAGACATTTCATAAGGAAATAAAAATTCAATATAGTTGTCGTATACGTATTTTATGTTCTGATAATGCTCGGGAATATGAATCTGATTTTTTTTCAGCTTATCTTAGTAAAATTGGTATTATTCATCAAACTTTCTATGGTTACACCTCTCCGCAGAATAGTGTTGCTGAGCGCAAGAACCGTCATTTGTTGGAAGTCACTCGTATATTGTTATTCCAGATGAATGTTCCTCGATGTTTTTGGAGTGATGTTCTTACTGCTTGTCATTTTATTAATCGTATGTTATCTCCTGTGTTAAATGGGCAAAGTCTATATTCTGTCATTTTTCCCGATAAGCCCTTATTATCCTTAACTCCTAAAGTTTTTGACTATGTCTGTTATGTTCACAATTTGGGCATTGAGTTTGATAAACTTAACCCTCAGGCTACCAAATGTGTATTTCTTGGATACTCCCGCACACAGAAGGGGTATCATTGCTATAGTCCTTCCCTTCATCGGTATTTCACTGGTGGTGATGTCATTTTTGATGAATTTGTTATGTATTTTTTGGTTACTGCTCAGCCTTTGGATTTAGACTTTGGGTCGTTTCTTATACCATCGCCTCTTCCCTTACCGTCAAATATTTCGTTGCTTAGTGTGCTACCATCTACTTCGTGTATACTCTCGTTGTCCTCGACCATCGACTGAGGTGCCCGTGCCATCTTCTGATCCGCTTCTTCAGGTAATTTAGACTCTTTATTTATTGCTCTTAGAAAAGATACTCGCTAGTGTGTTACTAACCACCCCATTGCTTATTTTATCTCATATAATGTCTTGTCTCCTGTCTTCTCTTGTTTTGTCTCTCAATTATTTACTATCTCTATCCCCAAGCACTTACAGGATGCATTGTCTGATCTGGGTTGGGGGAAAGCTATGGAGGTGGAGATGGATGCCTTACATTATAATGGGAGTTGAGATCTTATTCCTTGACCTCTTGGTAAACAAACTGTTAGTTGTTGTTGGGTGCATACTGTTAAATTTAATCCGGATGGTTATGTGGAGCGTCTCTAAGCCCGTCTTATTGTTAAGAGCTTTACTCAGACCTATGGTGTTGATTATGAGGAGCCATTCTCTCATGCTGTCAAAATCTCTTGTGTACATATATTGATTTATTTGACTGTTAATCTTGGTTGACCATTGTTTCAGTTAGATGTCAAGAATGCCTTTTTAGATGGTGACTTGGTTGAAGAGGTCTACATGAAGCAGCCACCTGAGTTTACTGCTCAGGGGGAGTACTGTAAGCATGTTTATCGGTTAAAAAAAGATTTGTGTGGTTTGAAGCAAACATCGAGGGTATGGTTTGGTTAGTTTTCAGATGCAGTTTTAGAGTTTGGTCTTTTTCGATTTCAGACAGACCACTCTGTGTTGCATAGATAGACGGATGTGAAATATGTTCTATTGGTGGTTAATTTAGATGATGTTGTGATTATTGAAAATGATTTTGAGGGGATTGACAAGTTAAAAATCTCTCTGCAAGACCGATTTCATATTAAAGATTTGAAAAAATTCAGGTATTTTTAGGTATTGAGGTGGTTAGATTTGAACAGGGTATTTGTTTATCCCAGAGGAAATATGCACTTGACACACTAGAGGAAACATGTTTGCTGAGTGGTAGGCCAATTGATTTTCCTATGAATTCGAATAAAAAATTGTTAATGGATGAAGGTGCACTGTTTGAGAATCTGAGTTGGTATCACAGGTTGATTGGGAAGCTCAATTATCTCACTATTACTCAGACTGGATATTTTCTATGCAGTTAGTATAGTAAGTCAGTTTATGGAATGCCCTAGAGTACCACATTGGGAGGCAGTTACTTGTATTCTGCGATATTTCAAACGTGCTCTTGGCCTTAGGCTGTTGTATCGAGTTATGGACATTTTAGAGTGTAAAGTTTTTCAGATGCTGATTGGGCTGACTCTCCTTTTGATCGGAGATCAACCACTGATTATTGTACTTTCTTAAGAGGTAACATTGTCTCATGGAAATGTAAGAAATAACCCATGGTAACGAGATCCAGTGCTGAGGCTGAATATAGAGCAATGACACAAACAACGAGTGGGTTGATGTGGCTACTATACTTTCTCCAAGAAATTGGTTTTCCAGTTCAACCTTATTTATAATTATTTTGTGACAACCGGGCAACTATCCATATCGTTGCTAATCTAGAGAAAACTAAACATAGAGGTTGATTGTCATTTTATTCAAGACAAGATTATAGCTGGAGATATTACGACTCTATTTGTGAGATCTGAAGATTAGCATGCGGATATGTTTACTAAAGCATTGAGTTGTACACGCTTTAAAGCCATTTGTTCTAAGTTTGGATTATATGATATATAGTCCAACTTGAGGGGGATTATTAAGAGTATTCGGGTACTATATGTAAATACTAGAGGGTATATATGGTTTTTAAATTATTACAAGTTAACTATAAATACAAGTGATTTATGAGAGGTAGGTTAAGTTTTGACCATTCTCTGTTTCTCTTTAATATTGTATTGATTCTCTCAACTTAACAGTAAGTAAGGATCAAAATTTTGTTTCGAAATGGTCGAAACATCCGAAATATTTTTGTTTTCAAGGAGACTGAAACGAATCAGTTGCAAAATCGAAATTCTAATACTTCAAGGTATTCCATAATGTTTTGAATATTTTGTTATATTTCAATGCATTTGCACTATTATTTCAGAATTTTTTTAAGTATTGTAAGATATTTTGGTATATTCCAACCAATATTTTGAAAAAATAACTTTTTATTTTTTTCAATCTATTTTCGAAACGATCGAAAACGTTTTCAAAACATGGCCAAACGTTTCTGTTTTTTAGGTGATCGAAATAATGCACCAAAATAATATTTTGATTTTTGATGGTAAGCCCCCTAATTACTTCTCCTTACGTGTCTTTGGTTGTACTTGTTTTGTCTTGCTCTCCAGTATCCTACGTACCAAGCGTTCTGCTTGATCAGCCTTATGTGTATTTCTTCATTATGGTGAGGATAAAAAAAGGTATATTTGTTATGATCCTGTTGGTCACAAACTATGTCTCTCACCATGTTGTCTTTATGGAACATATTTCTTTCTTTTCGATTTCCTCTTGTTCTTCATCTATGCATAAGTCTAATTTTATATACATTGATCTCTTCCCAGTTGATGTTCTCAAGGATACATATGTTAGTTATATTATTGTGTTTGATTTGTTAGTTACGCACCCCCTATTGTGCATACTTATATTTGCAAGATTCTTGTTGTCTTTCCAACGAATGCAGTGCCTCCCTCTTCTACTTCTATCACTCAACCAGGTTCTGACATTGTGGATCATGCTTTGTGCTATCCTCAACACTTTCAAAAATGTCCAAATAGGTTTAGTTTCTCCAACTTTTGTTATTCTTCTGATTTTTGTGTCTTTCTCATTTCTATTCACTCTTTGTCTGTGTCCACCTCCTATAAAGAGGTTATACTTGCTCTCGTTTGGTAACAAGCTATGGATGTGGAGGTATCTACCTTACATAAGACATAAGCTTGGTGGTTAGTTCCTTTACCTCTTGGGAAATACACCGTTGGCTGTAAATGAGTTTATAGATCAAACCAAATCAGATGATACTGCGGAAAGATACAAGGCTCGGTTAGTAGCCAAGGGTAGGGGTGTCCATGGGCCTTACCCACGGGTCCCGTTACTCAGCCGAAAAAAAATAGGCCTGAAGTCTAATAGGCCCGATAGTTGGCCCGCCCGAGCCCGAGCCCGAGCCCAATGTCCTTAAAAAGAGGGCTTGAGTTTGCCCCCAAAACCATTACTCGGCCCGAAACCCGGCCCAAGAGCTCACCCGAAAGCCCAACCCACCTACCCTTCATTTGAAAAAAAGTTATACTTTTAGACCATTAAATTTAAAAATTTGAAATAAGTCTCTCAATATCGAAATTTGAAGTTTTAAAAATTTAGATATTATAAATAATATATTATTTTCTTTTTCATGTATTAAGCATATAAGTTTTAAATGGTAAAGTAATACAAATGATAGATAAGTTAGTAAGTGTCAACCTAATTAGAATTTATTCATTCTATTGGATGTAGTTTATTATTTTATTTTTATTCATTTTGACTTTATTTTTGATTCAAAAATATAATTTACACAAATATTAAGTTACAAAAATATTCATTATTTTTAAATAAAAATGTATATGAAAAAGCTTGCAAGCAGGCGCGCCCAACAAGCCCGCCCAATAGGCTCACGGGTTGGGCTGCGCGTAGCCCTACCCCTACCCGAAGTCCGGCCCAGCCCGCCCAATAATTCACCTGGGTAAGGGCTTGGACTTACACTACCCAGGCCCGGCCCGAAAAAAAATTTCGCGGGTCGGGCATAGACATTCCTAGCCTAGAGATTTACTTAGGAATATGAATTAGACTACAATGAGACTTTTGCCCTTGTTACCAAGATGGCCACTATTCGTATTGTGATTGCTGTAGGTGTCATTCGTCAATGGCACATGTCTCAACTTCATGTGAAAAATGAATTTTTTCATGGAGACTTATTAGAGAAGGTTTTTATGACTCCACTTCGATTGTCTCATAATCCTGGTCAATTATGCAGACTTCACAAGGTATTATATGGACTTAAACAGGCTCCTAAGGCATGGTTTGCCAAGTCCTTCTCGATCATTTGTGATTGGGGTTTCCATGCCAATGGTCACAACTTTGCTCTTTTTCTACGGTCAATTTCTTTGGTTTTATTGTTCTCCTACTTTATGTTGATAATATGATTATTATAGGTGATAATATTGTTGTCATTAACCTATTGAAAACTCAGTTGCAGGATCACTCTAATATTAAAGATTTGGGTCTGCTTTGATATTTCTTAGGGATTGAGGTTGTTTCTTCTCCCAAATGTTATCTTTTTCAATCCAAGTATGCATCGGATGCTATCCAACAAGCTCGTTTATCAGATAGTCGGACAGTTGAGACACCCTTAAAGCTCTATTTTCGGTATTCTTCCTCTGATGGTACTCCTGTGCCTAATCCTACCCACTACCACACTATTATTGGGAGTCTAGTATATCTTACAGTTACTCGCCCAGATATCTCTTATACAGTTTATATTGTGAGTCAGTGTGTTGCTTCATCAACCACTATTCACTGGGCTGTCGTTCTCTGTATTCTTCAGTATCTTCATGGTACTCTACATCAGAGTTTACTATTTTTTTTCAATACAAGTGCTATACAAATTGCTCACAACTCAGTCTTCCATGAGCGCACATAGCACATTGAGATTGATTGTCACTTTGTATACCAACATCTTCAGTTGGGCACTATTACTCTCCCTTTCTTCTTTCCACCATGAAGATAGCGAATTTTTTCACAAAATTTCACACTATAGCACGTTTGTGATTTTTTCTTGATGAACTCTTGATACTTTCCACCACATCATAAGTTTGAGGGCAGGAGTTAGAGTATTAATATTACAGATAGTTTGGGCATTTATTTTATTCTTTGTTGCCTTACTATATAAGGGCCAACATTGTGTATTTTAGGTTAAGTTGTTTTACGGACTTGTTTAACAATAATAATTTTTTTTTCTTTCTCCTCTCTCTCTTCTTTCTTTGACCAAAGTTTTTAGATACGATTATTCTCTCATAAGAAAAAAAATAAAATTAAGAGTTTTGATATCGAAGTGGTTGATTTATTTAGTATGTTGTTTACTGAATAGGACCCTCTTATAACATATCATAACTCATTAATTTAAAATTTGACCCAAGAAAGTGAAAACTAAAGACTAACTTGGATATATCAAAGTACTTATTGTATATTTATGTTTTTAGATGATTTATGCATTGAAATACCTATGTAATGATGTTTATATTATAGTTTAGTCTATTAGGATCTAAAAAGTGATATGAATATGATATACATATTCAACACAACACAGGCGTGTGAACACGACATTCCTCATAAAAGTAGTACATGGACATGTCAGGACATGTTACTAGTTCTACTATTTTTATATGTCTAAGTTGTATAAAGGATCACTCTGTAGATATAAATGTGTATTCTACGACACAAGAATTATTTTTACCAAAATGTTTACAACAATTTATTGACATGTCTTTCCAATTTCATATCCTATTTTTTAAAATTTTATTGTATCGATGTATCTGTATCATGGAGTATTCATATTCCGGATCCATATTTGTATCCATGCTTCTTTTCACAAGAGGTTGTAACATTTGAAGTGTAGAAGTTTTATTGGTTTAAGATGTTAGAGCTTGTCTCACTTGATAAAATAACACCTCCCAATTCTTATATGAGGCTTATGGGCTTTTACAACTCATTTCCAATTGGTTTGAATTAGATGCTTTGACACGGTATTAGAGTGATTGGATGATGTTCCTAGGTGAACTCTCCTAGTAGCGGCATCGTATGCAAGGATCATAATTTTGTTTTAATACATTGTTTCGATCAGCTCGAAAACGGAAACATTTTGAAAACAGAATGAATACAAAGAAATAAGTTCAAAATTTGTTTATGAAACATTGGTTGAAACATATCGAAACACTTCAAAACATTTTGAAATATAGGGATTTCGGTTCGTTTTGGTGGAAACGAAGGAAAATTTTAATCATTGTTTGCATGTCAGTTTCAGAATGGCCTCTTAGGATGACGATATTGCTATGTTCTGATAAAGGGGAGCTACTAGGCTTTGCTTCCATGGAATGTTGAAATGAGTGATCATTCGACCCTCAATAGAGTATAGTAAGATGCGGGGCAAGGTGTAGGCTCTTGATAGAGTGGAACGTTGTGACTCATAAAAATTTTGGAGAGTGGACGACAAAAGGATTGAGAAGCAATACTTGTGGAGAATGGTGGAGCATATTCAAGGGGAGTTAAAAGCCCGATGCATTCACCCATGAAGGGGAGATTGTTGGGATATCACGTGGGTTTATCCTAAATCGAAAGAAGCAAGAATCAAAAGAGGCTTAATAGACTATGAATGAACTAAATACCTATAGGTGTTAGATTTTCAATGGGTTTTGATTTTCAAACATGTATATTGGCCTTTGTTGTTGGGCCTCCTATCTCCCAACTTAAGAAAGGGGTAGAGGTTGAGTTTGTAATTGGCAAAGAGAAGCAATGCTTTGGTTCTATTCTGCATTGTTAATAGTAAGAAGTGTAGCTTTATGTTTTTGGATGCTTGAACTGATTCAAAAGGAGGAGGAATTGAGGTTACTAAATTAGGATTGAAAAGGGTTTACTAAATTAGGCTTTTTATGTGCCTTTTTGTCACAGGATCTTTTTGGTTGGATGCTTGCCTACCTTTCTTTCTTATTCATTTATTGCCCCTTAATTAATAATATGGTTTCTTGTAAAAAAAAAGGGTAGTTTTTAATATTGCATTGCATATTTAAAGGCGTAGAACAATAGAAAAACAAGAAGAAGAAGAAGAAGAAGAATCTGTGCATCAAATTTAGAGTTAGAACCGGACATGTATAACCTTTATGGTGATGCTAGGAGAAAGTAGAGGCTAAAATTAAAATGAAATGGGAGACTGGAGTATGGAAAGATATTGCGTTTTGTTTAATAGAGAGTATTGATCTTAATAGAATAGAGTGGTGAAATAGGATTCATACAAGTGATGTGAATGAGTTTAGAAAATACTTTGTTTAAATGAGTTGGCAATTCTCTAATCTCTTGAAATGAGAGAACTTTATAGATTTTCTAAATTACAGTATTTAGATTAGTGATATTCATATAAACCTAGGCCTTTACACCTATAATGATTCTCCCAATCCCTCCCCCCCTTCCCTTTTTCTGAAAAAAACTAGGGACGAAAAAATACTGGATCCCAATATGACACTTGGGTAATTACTACAAGTCATCTGGAGCAAATATGGAATTCCGAAATAGCTGTGTGGGCAACATTTGTGAAAATGCAAGTGGCTAAATAAGATAAGACTGCACTAAGGCTAGAACATAATAGTGCAACTCTCTCTTTCTTTTTCAATATATATATATATATAGTTTTTTTTGTGGAGGGTTTTGGAAGTGAACTAGATTTGGTGATTTCTCTATTCATTTTTGTTTCTTTTCATGAGCTTCTTCTGTATTCCATTAAGAACTCTAGTTTGTAGTCAGAACTGTGAGACCAAAAAGGTAAAATTAAATGTGTAGGTATTTATCAGGTGAAATTGTATTATCATGAAAGCTAATTCACTTTGTTCAGGGAAGTTCCATTTTTGAAAGTTATTTAATATTGATATGTGAACTGAAAATTTTTCTTCAGCAATCTTACCTGGCTGCTTCAGAAACGTCCAAACTTTATAGGCTGAGAGAATACTGAACCAAATTAACATCATTTTAATGGCCATTTTGTAATGTCTGAAGAATCTATTAATCTCCTTTCTCTTTGTTTTGCTTGTCAGACATAGCAGAGTTGCAGCAGGTGGCATTCATGCCAGCTGCAAATGGTACGCGCTTGGTGACAGCAAGCTCTCTTTTTGCGCGTCTGACAATAAATCTTTCCCCATTTGCATTTGAACTGCCTACTTTATATCTTCCTTTTGTGAAGATTCTAAAAGACTTGGGGCTTCAGGACATTTTGTCTGTTACTCATGCGAAAGATCTTCTTTCAAATCTTCAAAAAACTTGTGGATATCAACGCTTAAATCCAAATGAACTCCGTGCTGTGATGGAAATTTTGCATTATGTATGTAATAAATCCAATGAGGCAAACTCATCAAACAGCTCCTACTGGGAATCAGATGCGGTAGTCCCTGATGATGGCTGCAGACTTGTTCATGCCAAGTCATGTGTATACATTGATTCCTATGGCTCTCGATATGTCAAGTACATTGACACTTCCAGGCTAAGATTTGTCCACCAAAATCTTCCAGAGAGAATATCTATGGCCTTGGGCATCAAAAAGCTCTCTGCTGTGGTTGTAGAGGTATCAGGATCCGCAAAAAGTTTCCTCATTCAAATTCCTTTTTTAGGTCCCTTTCTGGATATGTGTACATTTTTGTATTGGTGTCACTATATGACATAATTCTGCTTCTATACGTAGGAACTGGAGCATGGGAAACATCTACAGCCTTTGGAATGCATTGGTTCAGTTCCACTAGCAGCCATCAGACAGAAGTTGTTAAGTAAATCATTCCAGGATGCAGTATGGAGTGTTGTCAATAGTGTAGCCACTGACATTCCTGCCTTTGATAATTCAGTTGTGGAAGATATATGCAGTTCATTGGACTCGGTTGCAGAAAGATTGCAGTTTGTTCGGAGCCTATATACTCGTTTTATTCTCCTACCAAAGTCTTTAGACATTACCCGTGTTGCCAAGGAATCCATTATTCCCGAGTGGGAGGGTGGATCCCTACATCGAGCTCTTTATTTTGTAGATCGTTTGAAGACTTGTATGTTGATTGCTGAACCACCAAGTTATATATCTGTTGTTGATGTTGTTGCAGTTGTTGTAAGCCAGGTTTTGGGTTCCCCAATCCCACTACCCATTGGATCTTTACTTCTATGTCCTGCGGACTCTGAGAGCTCACTTGCTGATGTCTTGAAACTTTGTTCTGATAAGAGAGCAACTGAGGGTGCCGGTGGGAGAAATGGTTTGGTAGGGAGGGAAATACTGCCCCAAGATGCTGTACAAGTGCAATTTCACCCATTAAGACCCTTTTATGCAGGAGAAATAGTGGCTTGGCGGTCTCAAAATGGAGACAAGTTGAAGTATGGTAGAGTCCCAGAGGATGTAAGACCAGCAGCGGGACAAGCACTCTACAGATTCAAGGTGGAAACATCACCAGGAGAGACCGAACTGCTTCTTTCCTCGCACATTTTCTCATTTAGAAGTATATCAATTGGCAACAGGACTTCTTCAGCAACTGTGCTGGATGGTGATCATAGAGTTACTGAAACCAGAATACTCGTCGAGGAGCCACAAGGTTCTGGAAGATTCAAATCAAAATTTTCTCAGGTACATGCTTTTCTGACTTGCTGATTTATCTAATTTGAATGGCTTGACGTGACAAATATCTGGCAGAGTATAGCAGTCTAATTGTTGCAGCCATGAGATAGTACATGCAATGTTGTACCATTGAACTGGACTTCTGTATCTTTCAATGTCTAAACTCCTGAATACTATTAAGTTCAGAAATAATTTTGGGATGGCGGAGTTGAAACAGAGACACACTCTCAGATTTAGCATGTTGCACTTTATAATAGCCGAATGGGCACTCGCTCGTGCACCAGTGCCCTTTGTACAGTCTTATCCCTTGAAATTTGTTTTGGCCATTTTGGGTATGTTGTTACTATATGCAGTACTTTGGGACATTGGTGGTTGATTCTTAGAGAGATTAATCGGGTTAATTATTGTTGGGAGTTGTCCAAATCTTTACTGGCTAATTATTCATTCAAGAGGCGGTTTGATTGTTGACGTTGGGGATACTTATTCTCATTTTCTGGTGCATATTCCATACAATAAGTGCTGATATTTATTGCTTGGAGCCCACTGAGATATTCTGTTATTCTCTTTGTATTCTTCAATTAGTAGAGCTTATGTATTAGGTCATCTTCTTCTTTACCTCCTCTTTTTTCTTGTTTTATTTTTTCCAGTGACCTTTTTTTCTTCCATTTAAAATTTTTAATTATGCTTATAAATATTATCTCCCAAATTTTGTGCACCTTCTGAAATTTTCAATTGTTAACATTCTTATGTAACCATTAAATAAGTCATACTTTTTAGATCGAAAATTTAACAAAATACTAATGAGGCTTCAAATTTGTTCATCTCTTGGATAATGTTTTTTTTATGAGTCCCCATTGCCCAACAAGCTTTGAGATACTATCCTAAAATTCTTTATTGGTTTATGGAATATTAGAACCAGTGTATGTATCTAAATACCATCACATATATGAATATATATTGAAATAGGAAGGCTGATGTAGTTGGGAAAAGCCTTAACTTAGAACAGGAAAATAGAAGCTTGTTGAGATTGTTTGTGTGAGTGAACAGTGTTTTTTTTTGGGTGCGCGTGGGTGGATTTGTTTTGGTGTAGTGGGTTATGGTTTAGAAATTGGAAAGGTGATGATTTACGAATGTCCAATCTGATAATTTTTAGATCCAAGAAAGCAAAGAGAAAGAGGAGGAAAAGAAGGAAGAAATATTATTATTGTGCTCTAACTTGCATTACATTGTTCTTGATAAAAGATGCAAAGAGAAACCCTCTTTAATAGGTTACTTATGATGTGGTAGGAGCAACATCAAAAGTTTGTGAAGAAGAAAACGAAAGCGTATAATAGTGAGAGACTTTGTAAAGAAGTCTGCCAACTGCATTGTAGAAGTAAGGAAGGGAAAAGAAATAGTGCCCATTTGAAGGTGATGACACACAAAATGGCAATCAATGTCAATATATTTTGTATGCTCATGAAATATTGAATTGCGGGCGATTTGAATTGTACTCATGTTGTCACAATACATTGGTGTAGGAACAGATAGAGATGCCAAGACCAGTAAGTAACCAACATAGCCACACTATCTTAGCTCTGGTGAAAGTCGTAGTACGATACTTGACCTCAGTAGAAGAATGAGCAATGAAGGTTTGATTTTTGCTCTTCGAGGAAATAATTGAATCACCGAGAAAGAGATAAAAGTCAGTAGTGGACTTGCGATCTATTGAGTTGCCAGCCCAGTTAACATTAGAGTAAGCCCTAAGGTCTAATGAAGAAGAAGAAAAAAAAAATAATAGACTTCAAATATACTGAAAAATGCGGAGAACATCGACCTAGTGAACAGAGTAGGTGAGACAACAAAATGACTAATTTGAATTGACAGCCCAGTCAAGTATTTCTGGTTTTCAGTATTTTTTAATCTTTGTTGATAATTTCTCTCGTATAACTTGGTTGTTTTTTATAAAAGATCAATCTGAATTGCCGAAGGGTTTTGCCACTTTTTATAATGAAATTCCGGCTCTGTTTGATACACGTATTGAAGTTTTTCAGTCTAACTACGCCTTTGAGTATACTCAATCATTTATGAATAAAACCTTTATGCTGACTATGACATTATTCATCAAACTACCTTTCTATATACCTCCCAACAAAATGGCGTTAGTAAATGTAAACATCGTGATTTGTTGAATGTTGCTTTCACCTTGATGTTTAACATGCATGTACCAAAATTATATTGGGTTGATACTATTGTTACTTCAATTTATCTTCTTAATCGCATGCCTTCTTCCTTTTTGTAAAACAAGTCTCTTTTCTTTTTGCTATATCCTAATACACCTCCATTTAGATTGACTTCTTGTGCCTTTGGCAGTGTTGCCTTTGTCCATCTGTTTGGTTCTAGTCGTGATAAATTGCCACCTTGCTTACTCAAGTGTATCTTTTTGAGATACTCTCGTACTCAGAAAGGTTGTTGAAGCTATGATCTTGTCTCTTGTCGCTACCATGGTACTACCAATGTTACCTTCTGAGTCATTTCCTTTTTTTTTCTGTGTTTGGCCGTAACCTTGTGCAGATTTGGTACTCCTTAGTTCAAGGGGAACTTTCGTTGCATCCTATTCTAGGTTTTATGCCTTCTTCTCAACCACTTTAGGTTTATCATTGCTCCAAGGATAGATAGGTTGTGCCAAGACCAATTTTTACTAGGGCGCAGCCTCTTGAGTCATCTATTACTCTATTGTCTTTTGATCTACCATTGCATTACGAGAAGGTCCTCGTAGTTGTACACAACATCATGTTTTTATTTTTTTCTCATTTCATTGAGTTTGTCATCTTTTCGTTGCTTTGCATCATTTTTATATTTTACGATCTCTTGGATGGATGAAGAAATAAAAGTTTTTCATAAGAATCAGACATGAGACCTCACTCCATTACCTCTTGGTAAGCAACCTGTTAGTTATTGGTGGGTGTATGTTGTGAAGTATCTTCCCAATGATTCTATTGACCACTTAAAGGCGCAATTGGTTGTCAAGGGCTGCACTTAGACATGTGGTGTGAATTATTGTGAGATTTTTTCTTGTGTTGCTTGTCTCAACTCTGTTAAGGGTTTTACTATTTATTGTAGTTAGTTTAGATTGGCCTTTATATAAAGTAATGCTTTTTTGTATAGGAATCTACAGGAGAAAGTACATATGGTTTAGCCATTAGGATATGTTATTTCTAAAAAGGAACATTGGTATATTGGCTGAGGAAAGAATTGTATGGTCTGAAGCGATCACGACGTGTTTTGATTAATAAATTTAGTGCAGTTGTATTTCAGAAAGACTTTTAACATTTTAATTTAGATCATTTTGTGTTTGCATGCAAATCCACCATAGGTGTCATTGTTCTCATTGTTTATGTCGAAGTTATTATTATCAATGGCAATGACGCCGCTAGTGTTGCCCATTTTGAGACCTATTTGGGATGACAATACCACACCAATGGCTTAGATCTCCTTCAATACTCTCTTGGCATTGAAGTAGCCCAATTGAAGGTATTAGTTTTTGCAACGGAAGTATGTTAGATTTACTCTCTGAAACTAGTACCCTTGGTGTACATCTTGTGATAGCCTAATGGATCCAACAGTTAAATTGGATGTTGATGGTGGAGATGTTTTTGCGAACATGGAGCATTATCAGAGGTTGGTTGGTAAGCTAACTTATTTCATAGTTACATGTCGTGACAGTACTTATATAGGTATTGTTAGTTAGTTTACGCATTCTGCTCGTAAACCTCATTGGGAAACTATGTCGTATTCTTCGGTATTAAAAGAGTGATAGGTAGAGGATTGGTATATCAGTCATCATTCTCCTTAACTGTCACTGGATTTTCTAATGTTGATTGGGTGAGCTGTTGTGGTAAACGGTCTATTTCTGGTAATTTTATATTTGTTAGTGGTAATCTTGTTATTTGTCGTAGTAAGAAACAAAATGTGGTGGCACGTTCTAGTGAGTCCAAATATCGTGTCATGACTAATATTGTAGGTAAGGTGTTTTGGGTTTATTTTCTAATTCATGAGATGGGTCTTGATCAAGGGCGAAACTACCCTTGGGCTAGGGTGGGCATATGCTCCCCTCAATTTTTTTTTCCTTCATATCATATATGAACTTTTTGAAATAAAATTTAGACATATTTAATTGTGTCTACCCTATTATTATGTTTTGATAATATCGATTTGAATAGACTCCTACCTAAATGATTGTTAACTTTTCGAACAATATTATTAAGACCTAATTTAAAGATTTAGTGCATTGTGATATTAATCTAATAGTGAGTCTCAATATTTAATAAACTCCATTATCTATCAAATGGTTACAAACCATTGGGTCTCCACCAATTAAATCTCAAATTAGATACGCCTAATATTATTGTTAACTTTTAGACACCATTCAAACATATCCGAATATGTTTTGAATATATTGAGGTTTTGTTATAATTTTTTAAAATTGTAGAGTTATTTCATTATTGTATAAAAATGTATGTTGTTATATAGTAAACTATAAGATCATAAATGAAAGATTGTTACTACGATTTTATATATAAAAGAAGTATTGTTGATAAGATTGATTTGTTACTCTATCAAATAATAAAAACATATTAGGGTCAATTGTAAGTGATAATAATTAATCTCATTCTTAATAAAAAAAATTAATTATTATTTTTTGTTCATGTTATCGAATTGATTTTTAATTTTCTATGTTTACTGAATTTTTAAGTATTAAATATAATTTTAATAAATATAAATTTATGAATTTCAATGGTCAATTGAAAAAAAAAATTAAAACAAATTAACATACTCACCCTGAAACTCTTTTCTGGCTCTGCCCCTGGTCCTAATGTGTCATATCCTATGTAGATGCATTACGACAACTAGACAACCATTTTTTTAACCAGCAATCTATTGTTTGATGAGCGTACCAAACACATCAAAATTGATTGTTATTTTCTTTGGGATCTCTTATGCGAAAGGAGATTATCACTGTGTTCTTACCAAATCATTGGCGCTATCCTCCCTTAGTAACCTTTGTTCCAAGTTGGCATTTTTTATTTGTATGCTTTAGCTTGAGAGAGGGTGTTAGAAATTTGCTTTCTTATTATGTCACTTTCATATTGTTAAAGATTTACTTTCGTATTTTATGTTTCTATTATGTCGCTTTCCTGTCATGTTTTATTCTTATAATATTGTAGTTGTCTTCCATATCTATCTAATATAAATAGGTGATGAGATGTTGGCAACCCATGTCGTCCTCACACTATTATTCGTTAAACTCTCTCTATTCTTCTCCTTCTCTTTCTTTTCCTAAGCCCTAATATTCAATTATTCAAGTTTGAACTTATATATATATTGAGGGGGAGAGGCCAATAATTTATACTCTATTTTTTCGGTTCTATGAAATTCTTTCTCTTCTCCGAACCCTATATCTTTAACCTTCACATGGTATTAGAGCATCTGTTGTAATTGACTCAACCCCTTTTCTTCTTCTTTCTTTGTTCTTTTTTCTATTCTTTCCAATTGATGTGATTACTAATAATCCAACGATTAGGCGCGACTGTGAGTAGGTTGGCAAATCTCGAGCCTTGTTAAGGGGTTGTTGGTGGAGTTTTCGTACTTGTGGTCATTGTTCATCTTCAATAGAACCTGTTGTTGTTGTTGCTCACTTGGTCGTGATCGTTGCAAGAAATTTGTGGTGGATTGTTGGTTCAGTGGATTTAGTGTGAGTTTGCGATTGGGAGTTGCTATCAGCATTGCTGTTAAGCTTCTCACTTGGTGGCGAAACTCGAAAGATCGAATGTCTCTGTGAAAGAACAGTGTTGTTTGACTATAGTGGTAGTCATTTCTATCCCCGTTTGGCGTATTCAGAACCGGAGTATCAAATCCATGATTTGGATTTAGTTCGGATCAGTTCAACGCATCTAATCATGGTTCAAGGTCATGGTATTAGCCATTGACTGAGAAAGCTAAAGATGCATCGGTCGCAATGCGGTATCGGGCGATATGACCCAAAAAAAATGTTGAACATTAGTGTTAAGTTTAGAGAATAGTAATGACCTAGTAATACTCTCAACATCCCCCTCAAGTTGGACTATATACGTCATGTAATCCAATCTTGGAACAGATGAGTGTAAGACAAGTACGACTCAATGCTTTGGTGAACAAATCTGTAAGTTGATCCTCAAATCTCACAAATGAAGTTGTAATATCATCAGCTAGTATCTTGTCTCAAATAAATTGACAATCAACTTCAATATTTTTGGCCCTCTCATGAAATACTGGATTGACATTAATATGAGGAGTTGTCTTATTATCACAGAACAACTGTAAAGGAAGTTTAACTGGAAAGTTAATTTCTCGAAGAAAGTGTAATAATTATATCAACTCACTAGTCATATGTGACATTGCTCTATACTTGATCTTAGCATTAGATCGTGCTACCACTATTTATTTCTTATTTTTCCATGTGACAACATTACCTCCTAAGAAAGTACAATAACCAGTAGTTAATATCCGATCCAAGGAAGAACTAGTCTGATTAGCGTCTGAAAAACTTTCAACTTTTTCAACTCTAAAATGTCCATTAGCTCGATACAACAACCCCAAGATCAGGAGCACAGTTGAGGTATCGAAGAATGTAAATGAATGCCTCCTAATGTGATACTCCAGGACATCACTTACCACACTAACTGCATAGGTAATATCCGGTCGGGTAATAATGAGATAATTGAGCTTCCAACCAACCAGCGGTACTGACCAGGAGTCTCAAAAGGTGCACCATCATCCATCAACTTCTGATTTGGATCCATAGGAACATCAATTAGTCTGTCACCCAGGAAACCTGCTTCCTTTAGCATGTCAAGTATATATTTTATTTAAGACAAATAAATACTCTACTTAGATCTGGCAACTTCAATACCCAAAAAATACCTGTTTTCCTAGGTCCTTAGTGTGAAATCGATCATTTGGGAAGGTTTTTAACTTGGCAATACCCTTATAATCATTATCAGTAATTATAATATTATCCAAATAAACAACCAATTGAAAATACCCGGTATCAGTCTGTCAGCGGAAGACTAAATGGTCTATCTGACATCGACGAAGTTCAAAATCTAAAATTGTATCCGAAAACTTGTCAAACCATGCCCTCGATGACTGTTTCAAACCATGCAAAGATTTATTTAACCAACACACTCTTACAGTATTTCCCCTGAATAGTAGACTCAGGCGGGTACTCTATGTAAACTTCCTCGGTCAAGTCACCGTGTAAGAAGACATTCTTGACATCTAAGTGAAACAAGGGTCAATCAAGATTAGCAACCAAAAAAAGCAATACACGAACAGAGAAAAATTCTACTCATAATCAATACCATAGGTTTGAGTAAAATCCTTAGCAATAAGACAGGTTTTGAGGCACTCAACAGAACCATTTGGATTAAATTTAACGGTGTACACTCATCGACAGCCAACAGTCCTTTTACCAGGCGGTATTGGTACAAGATCTTAGGTCCCATTCTAATCTTCACTTCCATAGCTTTTCTCCAATCCGAATTAAATAACGGATCTTGCAAGGTCTTAGGAATAGAAATAGTAGACAAGGGAGGTAAAGTAAGAGAAGACTGGAGAAAATGCATCATAAGACACAAAATGAGTAATGAAATGGTTACTAACACTAGATCAAGTATATTTCCGAAGAGCAATAAGTAATGAGTTACAAGTACGGAAGATGGTAGGGACTCCTTAGGCGATGATCACAAACAACGGGATTATACACGGAGCGGGTTGGAGGTGGAAGTGGGTAGTAGGCCACGAAATAATCGATGATAAGAATATGGGTGGGGGTGGAGTTGACACCCCAAAGTTAAGATCCAGAGGCAGAGCAGGAACTAAAAAATACGGATATGATTCAGTAAAGGTAACATCAGCACTAGTGAAGTACCGGTGAAATGTAAGACTATAACAATAATACCCCTTATGTGTGTGAGAGTAACTAAGGAAAGACACATTTCGTAGCACAAGGGTCAAGTTTATCAAATTCGGGACTTGAGCTGTGAACATAACAGACACATTCAAAAATCTTAGGAGTTAAGTAAAAAAAGGGAGTATTAGGAAAAAGAACAGAATATAGACTTTACCCATTTAATACAGAAGATGAGATACGGTTAATAAGGTGATAAACAATAAGAACAGTATCACTCCAAAAATATCGAGGAACACTCATATGAAATAACAGTGCGCAGGTAACTTCCAACGGATGACGATTCTTATGCTCTCAATGACACCATTCTGTTGAGATGTGTAGGCACAAGAAATTTGATGAATAATGTCATTTTTACAAAGATATGACAAAAAAGGATCATATTCATATTTGCGAGCATTATCAGAACATAAAATATGAATACGACAACTATACTAGATTTTGATTTCTTTACGAAAGGTCTAAAAAATATAGAAAATAATTCAGAACGAGATTTCATAAGAAATAACCAAGTCACACACAAATAATCATCTACAAATGACACAAAAAAAAGAATTTTTATTTAATGAAATATTCTTTATTGGACCCCATACATCAGAATGTACTAAATCAAAAGGACTAAAAACATGGTTATTGACTCTAGACTGAAATGACGCACAGTAATGTTTACTAAGTTGACAAGCTTCACAAGACACAAACGACACATAATTAAGGTTAAGAATTTGACGCTTTAGATTCTAAAGAGATGGATGACCAAGACGACAATGTCACTGAAGGGAGATGACGAGGTCTGAAGTGCCCGAGGAAGTGGATCAAGGTCAAAATAATAAAGATCATCAGCTTCATGTCCCATACCAATCTTTCTCTTTGTCTGGAGAGCCTGAAACACACAATAAGAGGGATAAAAGGTAACGGAACAATTAAGGGAATGAGTAATCTTGCTAATAGAAAGTAAACTAAATAAAAACTAAAGGATAAATAAAACATATGATAAAGACATCAGGACTCAATTGAGTAGTCCCCAAATTGAAAACCTTAGAGGAAGTACCATTAAGCAAGAGTGAAACTGTGTGGGGAAGCAACAAAATGATAAGTAGAGAAGAAACCAGACGAGCCACTCATATGGTCAGAAGCGCTAGAGTATATGGTCTAGGGACTGCGGATAAAGGACAATAAATAAGTCGAAGTGGTACCTAACTAGGCAAAGGTAGAAATGGAGGAAAATGGAACAACCTGCTGCCAAGACATGAATTGAGCATACTCCTCTCGTGTAATAGTAACTAAATCTAAGTCTGGAGGAGCCGATCGAGATATAGGAGCAGGTAGAGAAGCAGTGTCATCCTAATAGGAGACATGATTAGCAGCAACAGAAGGTTTGCCATGTAAATTTCAGGAATAATCATTAGTTGCCATGATTGCCACGATTGCCCCGAGGACTATCACTGTTGCCATTAGGGACAACAAGAGTCGAGTGGTCAAGGGACAAACCATGATCAATACCTGAAGTAGAAAAGCTAGTAGAAAAGCCAATAGATAAGGTAGTACGCTGTAAACAGGAAAAGACCTCAAGAAGAGACAGAAGACTAGAGCCACTTAAAATCTGATAGTGAATAGGCTCATACTCGGGTTTCAAACCAACAAAAAAGCAAACATCTAAATCCTCATACCGTCGCTGTAGTATTGCATGCACCATCAGTGGTGAACGGGTGGTAAACCTTCAATTCCTCACAAACACCTCGAACTTGGGAGTAATAGCCTTCTAAACTTAAAGTACCCTTCTCAAAGCAAAAATATTATTTGCAAACCTCGTATGCACGAGTAAAATTACTTGTGCTAGAATACATAGTTGCTAAATGATCCCAAATCTTCTTGACAATGTCAAGATAAAGCAACGTAGAGTTGATATGAGCATCAATGCTCTTCAACAGTAAGGAAATAATATGTGCATCCCAATGGGTCAACATGAACCACACCCAAAGCCTAGGCTTTGTATTCCCCACGTGGGATTCAATAGGAACCCTAAATCAACAGGAAACAATGGTGGCGACACTCAATAGCCGCCACTCCAGTCCTCCGGTAGCAACAACGGCAGCCCCCTGTCCTCGTCTTCTTCACGCAAGGTTCAACAAAAACCCTAGGTCAACAAGTGACGACGGCAAAGACTTCGCAGCCATCACGCCTAACCTCCAGCAACAATAACGGCAACCTCCTTACCACCAGCGACTACCATAAGCCAACAACGCCAGTTTTACTGTGACAAACGATTAGCCAACCCAATCATCCACATCTCAACATCAACACAACAACATACATAGACACAATCCACAAGGAAGCATCAACACAATCACCACCCACACTCTTAGACCATGGGCATGGATTACACGGCACGGAACATAATCAAAATCGAGAACGAAATAAGAGAAAAGAAAGAACAATATTACTTGGTTCAAATTTTCAATCTAAAATAAAAACATTCAAGTTTAATATTCGGATCAATGTCGCTCTAATACCATGTTAAGTTTAGAGAATAGAGACAGACTTAACACAATATGAGAGAGGCAGAGTGTGGTTGAACTTAACCTACCTCTCACTAACAACTTGTATTTATTGTTATCTTATAAACATATAAAGGACGAGGATACCCTCTAACTGGTATACCTCTTACAGCCATATTAAATTCTAATAACATAGTAACACTCTCAACAAATACAAAAGATTTAGTTATATCGCAGCATCGCGGAACCATATCAGCCGATTCGGTGACGATAACTCGGCAACTAGGGATTGACTCGGATACAATTCGGACGACTCCGCTGAGTCATACGAAACTTGGGGTTTATACGTATCGTGTAACGGTATCGTCTCGGAAGTTGCCGAATCGGATTCAACTCGGCTGACTTGTATTGGTATCGGCCTATACTTTGAACCATACATCCGATCGAGGCTCTCGTTAATTGGGTTAATCCAGTGGTTCCAGGCCCAAAGTTTCAGACCCAATTGCTTCGGTTGCAGCCCAAAACATTCAGTTCAGGCCCTAAGGTACTTCAGCTCAGTACGGTTCGAGCCCAATCTTGTTGGGTCAGTCTGGTTCAAACCCAGGTAAGTTGTGACCAGTTCAGTCTACCCAGGCTCGGTTCAGGCTGTTTTCGCGTCGGTTCAGGCTTGTTTGGTTATTTTCTTTACCAGTTCAGTATTCTAACATAAGTAGAATTGCCTCTTAGTATTATTGAGTAGACAGTTGTTTCATGTTTCTTTCGAGTTAATCGTAGGATTTGTTGACCTCAAATCCACCTATCCAAGAAGCCCTGCTTTGGCATGTGTTGAAGGGACAAGACGATTTGGTTTCTTTTCCTTTGAATTGTGGAAATTTGTGATTACTTAATGCACACTGCAACCTGTACAGATTTATTTCAGATGGTTGGCTTATTGTGCTTCAGACTTGTGGCCGCCTTATTGTATTTTACACAATGTTAATGGGAACAACAACAACTAAAGGATACTAGTGATAACAATATGATAGCAACATCACTGGTAACAATAGCTGGTGGCACCCTAGTGGTAGGCCTTGAGGTACAATAAAAGAGACCCTGATACTAATGTAATGGCCAAAATAATAAAAGATTAATGGCATTCCAACACTGTTGTGGCAGACTGTGAGGATACCAACGGTACAAATGCCCAAAATCAGGCATTTTGTTTCCCTAAATTTCTATGATACTTAGCACTTTCTATTTTATTGAATTGCTTCAAGTAATTGTGAATTGGTTACTTGATGTTTGGAGTCGTGTTGTCATGACTGATTACAATAGTTTGATATTGCAAACTACACCGTGTATCTTGTGAATCACCTGCCTACCAATGTTCACTACTGATTGGATTGGCTTTAATACTCGTGCTCTGGAGTTTCATCATGTATAAAAAACTGAGCAAGGTTTTCATTATGGGCAGCAGGATCCCGTAAAAGAGCTAGAGCATGGTCGAGTTTCAGCTGCAGAATTGGTGCAGGCAGTTCATGAGATGCTTTCTGCAGCTGGGATCAATATGGATGTGGAGAAGCAGTCCCTCTTGCAAACAACGTTAACCTTGAAAGAACAGCTGGAGGAGTCTCAGGCTGCACTCTTGCTTGAACAGGTCTGCTTTTTGTTATCCTTTAATATACTTATTACTATCCTTTAATATACTAAGGTTACGTCCTACAGCTAAATCTTTAGTGGAATAAGCACATTTAACTAAACTAATCTGGGACAGAAAAAACTAGATTGACCTCGATACGCTGAAGCAACATAATTGACCTGAAGAACAAAAGGGGGGGGGGGGATGAAAACATCTTATGCACTCTAACGCTGCCTTTATGCTCAAGCAAAACCTATCTGACTCAATTACAAGTTGTGTGTAGAATATGTGTTGCCAACACCCTATTTATATCAGATTGACATTGAAGACAATTAAAACATTAGGAAAGTACAACATGATACGCAAACCACATAATAGGCAAGTAGAATAATAGGAAATTAATACTTTAACGCTCCCCTTCGAGTTGGAGCATAGAGATAAAAAACCAGCAGGAGTAGAGTTGAATCAGCCATAAAGAGATTGAGCCGGTGCTGAAAATCACAAAACAATTATTGAACCGGGCTAAAAACTCTACAATTGACACCGCTCCAGGTTGAAAACGATTGAATCAGTCTCGAAAACCACTAAACTAGACCGAAAACAATGAACTAAAATTGAATCAGGATGAAAACCAGTAAACTAGCACCAAATTGTGACAAAAACCACTGAACCCACACTAACCGGGCTGAAAACACTGAACCGGAATGCGAACTACTAAACCAGCACTAAAATGGTCCAAAAACCACTAAACCAACACTAAGTTAGGTTGAAAACACTGCACAGAATTGATCCAACGTAAACTGGGTCGAAGAATACTGAACTGATACTAAACTAGGTTGAAAGCCCTGAATCAGAATCCGATCCAGGATAAAAATCACTTAACCAGTATCACACTGGGCCGAAAACCACTAAACTATCATTGAACCGAACTGAAAGCAACTAATTTGGGATGAAAACCACTAAACCCACACCAGCTGAAAACTACTGAATCGATGCTAAACCAAAGACACATGAACATAGATTTGGGCACCCAAAACAACTGATAATGATAAGCCGATGAACTACTGATGAAGACACTGACAATAGGAAAACTACAACTCAGAGTGATTCTAATAACAACAATTAACGAACACAGAGACGACTGCAACTTGATGTGCACAAGGTCAGGCCCAAATGCTAGGCGAGTGAGACGCTCACCTAGGGCCAGGGCCCACACACCCAAGTGACTTGCACTGATACTTGAATAATTGTATGTTAAAGTTAAGGAAAAGAAAGGGAAAAAAAGAGGAAGAGAGAGAGTATGAAATAATATTGTGTGCGAAATATGTGTTGCCAACACCTTATCTCCTAGTTATATTATATTGATATTGAAGACAATTATAACATTTGGAAAGTAGATCATATAACCTAACTCAACTCAACAAAGGCTTATTTCAACATTTTTGTTTTTAGCTAAATGAATCCTGTTTCAACATTTTTGAAACACATGAAAAGGATAAAAGGTGACAGGATAATTGCGACACCGATTAATCTTGTTAATACACATCAAACTAAAGAAAAATTTTGGGACAAATAAAACCAAAGATAAAGATATAGTGGGACCCAACTGAGTGTGACCCAAACCTGAGACTTGAGATGAAGAACCATTAGCAAGAGTAATGCCTTGAAAGTGAGTTATAGGTTGATAGGCAGAGAGGATACTAGACGAACTAGTCATATGATTGGACATCCCATAATCTATGATTGAAGGATTGCGCGAGGAAGACATGAAGCATTCAGAAGCGATACCTGACCATGCAAAATTAGCAGTAGAGGAACAGGGAATCATATGCTTTTGAGAAATGAGCTGGGCATATTCCTCGCATGAAATGGTGATCCACTGAGTTGGCCAGTGTAGAATTGGATGCTGATACAGGCAACTGAGGAGCACGGAGGAAAGAGGCCGAAGGGGGAATACTTGATTTAGTATCCTCGAAGCAATTATAATGCAGAATCAGTCAGAAAAGTGCTGAAAATATAAAACCAAGGCTGAACGAGCTGAAGAATACTGAAATATATCAGAAATAAACTTGTAATACACTGAACCGCTCTAGAAATAGGCTGTGGAAGCTTATTGGGCCTCAACAGGCCAGAATTAGGCTGCAGACCACTGAACGATGAAAATAAGCTTGAACTGGGCCAAAAAATTGGCTTAGCACACTGATCCAGAACCGAAACAGAATGCAGAAGGCTGAACCGAGGTGGATTGAAGCTATAGAACACTGGACCTGTCCCTAACCGACTGGATTGAACTGGCGGTATTCTGAACTGATGTTAAATTGGGTTGTGAAGAACTGAACTGGGATGAATTAAAGGGGAACCTGATTGAACCGGTCCAAATTAAGCGGGAACCAGACCAGATCTGTGCCAATCTGAACCCACGCTCTCTAATTGGTAAATTAGATGGACCATATCCAGACTAACACGCACTTGGGCTGCCCAATATCCAATGGGTTAATTAATGACCCAATTTGACTGAACAACAAAAGGCCCAGTTATACCCTAACCAAGCAGGATGTGTTCCTCTTCGTTGAAGAGCAGAGATGAGCCACTAACACAGACCACTTCAGCCAGCAACGGTGATGACAGAAACAACCAATGATGATTTGTTGTCGGCATCACGACAACAGTCACAACCAACAAGGGCGGCTTCCGCGTCCAACTTCAGCAACAACAAATCAAGACAATCGTAGATTCTGCCGACAATGACAAACTCAACAACAACCGTCATTGATGATACGCGGTTCATTTCAAGAGCTTCTTGGTGTGAGAATGAAAAATCCAATACTTCGACAACAACAATTTAATTCCTAGTTATTTACCGGAGTGCAGTTCTTTTAAAACAAATATACCAAAATACGGCATTTTTGAACTTATTTATCAAACTGCGGCACTTTTAAAAAGCGGATTCAATAGCGGAGTCAACAACCCCGTCTTTTAAATTAAAAAAAAAAAAGTGGGCAGTGGAAAAAGCGTGTTTAGTAAACACGCCTTCTACGTTTTTTCTTAAAAGTGTGTTTACTAAACACGCTTTTGCAATATACTGGCATAGAACTTCAATCTTCTGGACAGTTTTATCGTCCACCGGCTTGAGTGGGGGTGGAGGAAAATCCAACTTTATAGTTTCCCCTGATGGAAAACTATCTTCCACTAGAGAATCCACCTTAAAGCTAGTATCTCCTTCATGATTTGAAAGGTCACCATGTACAGGAGCATCATTAATAATCTGCTGGGGTACTAAAGCTCTATCAGCAGAAACAGATGGTGGTAGAGTATGTTGAAGACCCTGCACGCCACCAGCCAAAAATCCCCCACAAGCCAAAAAACTAACTCTAATAATATCACAAACCCTTTCCTAGTTTCCTATTAAACCAATCCTCTTTACCGTCGGTTTTAATGGATGGGAAGGCAATTCCGACGAATGGCAGTTGGAAAAGTCTGGCGATAATGGATTGGCAATGGCTAACATTTCTGGACTGAGACTGGCTGCACCGTAAAGGCCTCCTAAACTAAAATGCACCCACCTTCGATGTGTGTGTGAGAGAGAATTCGACTTTTTGTTGCAAAGACAGTCGTTTAGTAGGGAAATTTTCAATTGCCTAAAACGCGTGGTTACTAACCACGCTTTTAAGTGATGTTAAAAATAATTTTTATTTAAAAGCGGGGTTGTTGATCCCGTTTTTTAACAAAAGCGGGGTTGTTTGGTAAATAAGTTTAAAAGTGCCGTATTTCGGTGATTAACTCATTTAATTCTGGCCCCCACAACCACCAATAGGGTTGTTCTTCACTTACAACTTGTTAATTCAGATTCAAATAGCAAGCCCTAAGATCATTTGCACTAATACCATGTTCAATCAATTGTTAGAAAGAAGGAAAGAAGAATAAACGAACTAAAAAATAGTGAGAAAATATTAGACATGTGAGCACTAGCTATTGAATTAATAATGCAAGATAACAAATCAAATTGGGCAATCACATAAGCAGAATTACCTACAGTAGCCAGAATAACAGTGAAAGTAGACAACTAGCGAGGAAGGAAAAACAACTATTGGATAAGTGACTAAATTGGGAATTAAGGTTTTCATGACAAGTAGAGGTAGATGCAACAGCCAATAGGACCATGGGTAGAATGTTTGGTATAATGGAGAGGCTGAACCATCAAAAGCATGATTAACATGCATTGGTCTCCCATGCTTATCTCAAAAATAATCCCCAAAATGTCCTATATCGGCACAATAAGAACACTTCCACTTAGGACAATTACCATGACCAGTACTCCCACCTCGTCCTCATCGGCCAATGCCTCTAGCACCTCGACTGATACCTTGGGTTTGACGACGTCCACCACCATGACCACCATGATTTGTCACTAGAGATCAATATACTCTTGTATGGGTGAAGAAGTTAAGGAATTAAGGCAAACATAATGAAGACTCAAAGACAAGAGTAAACATTGGCAATAGTTGGTAGTGTTTCACTAGCCAAAATTTGTCTTAGAATATTAGGGTTTCTATAAAGTTTTGTAATTCTTGTGATAGCAATGTTAAGTTTTCAGTTCACACCATTAAATTCTTTTTGTAGATTCATCTATAATTCTTCGATGAACACACTATAATCAGAGTTAAGGATGACCAACAAGAAACCAACCCAAAACTCTTTACACTGCCATTGTCATATTTCAAACATGTGCATAATGGCCGATTAGGCATTAGTTTTCCCCCCAATATTTCAAATCACCATATGTTCAACTAGAGATTTATCATCCTAATTAATATTTAACATACACTAAGCTAATAAATACACACCACATCATGTTCTTGTGAATATAACTCCTCAAATGAATCTCATATCTTCTTTAACGTGTCAAGGAGTTGAACATTTGAGGCTACATACCTGCCAGAATTTCTCCTTAGTGAAGTGCTCATAGAAGTCTTTATATATGGGGGCTAACGCCCTCTTTTCTCTTAGATATTGAACGAAGGCGTTGAGTATTCCTCTAATAGATGTTGTTAGGAATGATGCATAAAACTGAGAGATTTAACTTTGATCTTCAACTTGAACATTCCATACTAAGTTGCAATCAAGTCATCGCCAAAGAACTCTCAGTGAGTGGTGACCGGTTATTCTAATACTATTAGCTCATTTGTTCTCAGTTTGTTGTATGCTAGATTCTGGGTTTCCCAATGGCAACCTCAGATGATGTATATGTCATTCAATGGATAATCAAGTGACATATCACTTTCGTGAAATTGAATGGCAACAATTCCTACTTTGATCTCATGCCATTAAAATTTCCCTACTTACCACGAATTTGGAGAGTACCAAAAAAGAAGCAAAAAAGAACCCTAGATGCTTTAAGCAAAACCCAAAAACAAGAAAACAAACTAGAACAGTGACAAGTAATCTCGCTGTGAGTTCCAACTAATGATTTTAATCATGAGTCAAACAAAAACCACCCCAACAGGCCCGGACATAATTGTCAAATTGCGATTCGTATCGTGAATCAGAATCCTAAATTTGAAAATCGTGAAACGTAAGATTTGACCCAAAATTTAAACAAAAATAAAAATAATATTACATATTTAAAATAGACAAAATATTGAATATTGAGCATTATTGCATTCAAAAAATAATCAATTGACATAATCACATCGTCTAAATAGAAAGACGCTAGCTTTTTGCTTCATTTTCATTTTTTTGCCTAACCATTTTTAAACTCAACAACTTGAAAAAAAAAATCATTAAAGAACCATGGCTATTGAAGAACCAAAATAGTAATACCCAATATAGATTAGATTACAAATATGAATAAAAAAGGGACAAATAAAAAAATTAATTGGGAGAGAAAATTGATTGAGAGAGAACATATGAGCCAACATTTTGAAACAAAAAATTAGAACCTAACAAATTACATATGAAATAATTGAGAGCAAAAAAAACTGATGATGCGAGAACGTTAGTTGTGACCTTTAACTTTAGACATCATAAGATGGATTTTAGACGACGTCAGAGAGAGAACGAGCAAAGAGGTTGAGTTTTTATTAGAACGTGAGTTCCTCTACAAACAGAACAACGTTTTACTGTTTAGCGGACAAAATGACGTCATTTTTTCCAAAAATTTGGGTTTTAAAAAAAAAGTGATTGAATCATGCGATTCGTGCAATACGAATCGAATTGTACGAATCGTACGATTCAGGTGCGATTCAACTCTAAAACGATTTTCATAAAAGAGACGAATCGTTTTGTACCTGTATCGAACTGAATCGTATGATTTTAATAACTATGGGCCCGGATTTCTTGGATCACAACCCATAAGCAAGGGAACAACCAAAAAAAGAACCAACAGAGGCATTTGTGAGTGCCCACTATCAATTTCATCCACTAATCACACACAAAGAAGCCAAACAAGGTTGGGTATCTTAGATTACTCCTACATATGCCTAGTCACACACCTTGGATAAGGATTGAAGCATAAAAAAAATCAAATTGTCTGAAATCAATGAATCAAAACTATTAGCAAAAAATTTCTAGGAAACATTCGAAAATAGCAAAATATATCCAAATGGATTCAAAAAAATTAACAAAAATCACTACAGTTATCAACACCTTGAGTTGAGTTTGGTTGTGGGTTTTGGTCGTTAGAACATGTTGATGTCAACACAACGTCAGCCCTTCAGCGATGCCATTAGCTTCACTGCAGAATCCTCTATATTTTATTTTTGATGATATCTTGACTCATATCAATGCTCTGATATGTAGTTAAAACAATAGCAATGAAATATCAGGGTTTGGAAGAAGAGAAAGTAAGAAAGAGAGGAAGAGAAAGATTGAAAAGTAATCTATTATTCCTGTTGCCTTGGACCCGACCCCATTAATTATATTAGACAATGGGATAGCTACAATATTACACCTTACATTGGGTTATTATGACTAATAATAGTAAAAAAGGAACTTAACAAAGGCAACATATATGTTATATGTCGACTCATCAGCAATGCTAAACAGTCGGAACAAAAAAGGAGCCACTTGGCTTAATAGTTCTGGCCCCCACATGACAACTTATTCTACTTCATGACAAAAGTGTTCTATTAAAAGGAAAAAGTTTCGAATCTCGAGATTTGTTTCATTAAAGTTTGAAAAAGCTTTACTTCTAAAGTGTGGTTGTAGGGAACTTTGGATTATGTTTGCAGGTCAACGGGTTTAATTTAACCCCTTATGATCCAACCTTCATCCAATTATTAAGCAGGTTGGGATTCAATTAGACCTAACATGTAATTAACCCATCCATTAACTCAATCAATCTATCTTTTTCCTCTTCTAAGAGCTATACATGATTCTGAGGCCTTTGTTGTGAACATTAACTGTGCCCTCTGTTCTAAATTCTGCATAGATGGTTATTCAATAGTGTCATTCACAGAGAGATTGGTGCTGAGTTTGGATGGGAAAAAGAACTGGATTTTGGGATCCTATTTTGTAGATTAAGTAGGATGCATCTATACTTTTTTGCCCCCGTTTAATACAAATGAACAAAAAAATTTCCAACAATGTAACTGGAGAGCATTCACAGGATTTTGCTCATTGTGGAGCAGGGCTTTCCAAGTAAAATATTTCCCAAAAAGCGATGTGTTCCATTTCTAATCTGGAAAGATATTGTTTTGCCATTATTACAACCATCAATATGTCAAGATGCTTTTCAATTAGCTTTCCTTCAAAAAATTCCCTATTAAAAGCTTCAAAATGCAAGAAAACATTGAATGATTATTAAAAATTTAGTAATTAACTTAATTAAAGGATATGAGAAAAATGAAAAAAAAAAAAAAGAATATACGACTATTTTCTACTAAAAATTTAATAGAATGTTGAATTTGCAGGAGAAGTCTGACATGGCTGTGAAAGAAGCTGACATCGCGAAAGCAACTTGGTTGTGTAGAGTCTGTTTGAGCAATGAAGTCGATATTACAATTGTTCCGTGTGGTCATGTATTATGTCATAGATGCTCATCCGCTGTTTCCAAGTGCCCATTCTGTCGGCGCCAAGTCTTGAGGACAATGACAATCTTCCGGCCTTGATGGCCTGTGGAGCTTGAAACAAGTACAGTAATCCTAGCAACTGCAATTGCTCCTCCTTTTTAACTTGACAGTTCAAAGTATTTTTTATTTTTTTATTTTTGTTGATTTCCCTTGTGCGGGAAACGGTTGTAGGCATTGCAGGAAAAAGTAATTTGGACTTGTGTCGCTGCAGATGCAGAAGAAATGAAGTATAAATGGAAAACCAACAATACTTTTAAGATTTTATGGGGTTGTTACTCTATATCAACCCCCTTGCGTATACTGAAATCTCTTCCTGTATAAAGCAATTTGATAAATTCGTTGTATAGTGATTAGTTCCACATATTAATGTTCGTCTATTGCAGTTTTGTTGATTTTAATTTCCTTTTATTTCCCAATGTTGAAGAAAGTGAGCAATCAGATTCTACAGAGCGGGAGATTTTCAAGGCTGTTATATTAGTGTAAATATTGTTATCATAATTGTTCTTCTCAGTATTGTTCTGGTTCTTCCCGTAGTAAGAAATGGATGACAGTAAATGATTTGATGAGATCAGATGGTATGAAAATATGACTTCAATAGTTGTCTCCTGAAAAAAAGAATATTACATTATAAGAAATTATATTTAATGCGAGATTAATGTTTACCACAGTTTTCGGAGAGTAAGTTAAGCAACACTGTACACCATTTTTGTTCTTTTTTTCAAATCATTCTATGCTTACGAGGTGGGGGAACAGGGGCTGCTTCTAGGCTGTATGAGATCCCACCCCATCGCAGAGATATAAGAGATCCTAGTTTTAAAATTTCAATGGAAGAATGGAAATTCACACCGATGATTGTTGGAACTAGATTCAAATATATTATATATATTAGTTATTGTCTGTACCTGAAAACACTTTGTAACGAAAAATAAATTAACAACTAAAAAAATGAACATTAGCTACAGCAAAAAGAGATGCACACATAATGATAACAATAAGTATTTAGAACCGATGAATATATAAAAAAAATGAACAAAATTACCTACAAAAACATAAATCAAAAAATTTGAAAATGTATATATGTTATCATCTAACCTTAAAAATTCACAATAAAAAAACTCTTGGTTGTTTCTGAGATTTTTTTGATTGAGGCAGTACCAACAATAAAATTGAAAGAATAACCACAAAAAGAATGTTTTCATCATTTTTTTCGTTGTCTTTCTCTCTTTCTCTCACCCTCGATTTTAGCTACAATTGCATCATCAAGCACGACAATGTTGAGTCTCGATTGGCCCGTTACCTTGGCTTTCGAATCAAAACCATCACCAATGACCTTGTTGACGATCACCCTCGCACCGGCGAGCGAGTCATGTTCATTGTTCCTTCTTTGCACTCAAGCAAAAACCTCTAACAATAAAGTATTTCTTAGAAATAATTGTACTATCTATACGTAATTCATTGCTATAAATGTATTTAAGTAGGAGACTCCATCCATAAATAGTCTCAGCTACAAAACGGAAAACGAAGAAATTAATTTGAATATCACCTTCAACTGAGCAAGTAAATCAAGGGCACTATACTACTATTTCTAGATGCACAATGCAAAAAAAAAAAAAAAAATTCAAACTTCAAACAATATCGAGTATTAGGGATGACAATAGACGGGGGCGGGGTGGGCGGATAGTCTCCACTCCCGTATCCGCTTCAAAAATATTTGTCCATCCCCAGTAGCATGTGAAATTTTAATCCCTGTCCCGCGGGTAAATTTTGATCCCGGTCCCCCTGCCCATAACAATTAAAATAGGTTTAAAAAAAATTGACCAATGAATTGGAATTGGATGAAACAAAATGTACATCTAAATACATAATAAAACCAATAACAAATAAAAAGTGTACATCAATTCTATAGAGTTTATTAAGAAAGCCATAATAAGCAAATGCCCTCTTCCTGCATCACTGTAAAGGCATAGAAATCATGAATTAATCTCATCTATACTACTTTTTATTTTACGTTACACCATCTAAAGCATGACCTTAGAAAATACTTAAACATCTTTATTTCTTTATGCTCTACCAATGAATTGAAATGTAAGTACAACACTGCTAGTCAAAATAAATGGTCACTGGGATGTTTGACAAAATAGAATGCTTAAAGGAAAAGCATCAGCAACAAAGAAAATATTATATCACCCACAATTAGTATCTAAAAATCTAAAAGCATAAAAATCATGATCCCAAAAAAAAAATTCTATTGTTTTTTCTTGTATATCCTATCCAGTGAAATGCTATAAATCACAAAATTAAAATAAAAATTCTTTAGACTCAAGACATATAGGTATTCAACTTGCAAGCCAAATAGTTCAGACACCTCAATGTTTATCACATATGAAAGAAGATCATAAACCAACTTGTTCGATACATGGATTGTGCTACATGCCTTGATCATCATTCCAACTACTACGAACAATTGTATGCTCGCGAATTTTTTTGTCAGCAAAAGAAAATTAAAGAATGGGCAGCCAACTTTGGTGCTTCAGGAATGTGTCAGCCCAATTGTTTAGTCACCACAATGTTTGTCACAGCTTGGTGACGCAAATCTAAAATAAAAACCTATTGTAACTTTATCTACCACATAATTACAAAGAAAAGAAATGTTGAAATATGTAACAAAAGGCTAAAAAGATCACTAAAATTGACACAACTATCTATTGTAGTGCAGTTTCTATCACCCCGATAAATTTATAGCCTAAAGAGAGAGACATTTTTACCTAATGATGATCTTTGACAGATCATAGTGCACTGTAAATCCTTGCCGGTGATAAAGAATATAATAGTTCAACGAAGGTGGAATTGTTGGGAACAATATCCTTTGAGAGCCTGAAATAATAGGAAAAACTTTCATGATCACACAATGTAAAGAAAATGTTGCATAAGATGAGAAAAATACACACCGAAATGAGACGTACACAACATATATTTTTGGAAGGACATAATTAGCAAACTAATATACAAACTCCTCAATGGTAAAAAAAATTCATTAATAAAATCAAATGAAACATAAAAATAGTTTTGAAAGTGGTATGGCTAAATCAAATAGAAACCTCATAACAATCACAATTGTGCACATTCCAATTTAAGAGGTGAAATGTATAATATTTCTGAAAGGTATCTTAAAACAACAAAAAAATGCTACACTTTCAAGACAAAAACAGAGGCTTACACATTCATGCGGACCCAATTTAGAATTAGTTAACCAAACAATTAAACAACACTTAACCTTTAAATAGAGTTGGGCTTCCCGACCAAGTTAACCTTTAAATAGAGTTGGGGTTCCCGACCAAGTTCGTCATTGATATTTGGGTTTGACTGTGGGTCTGAAGTGGTGGTTGTGATTGTCTACAATTCTTTGAGAAATTTCATCGAATATGTGGTGGATGTGGTACAAAATGCAACCCAATACAAAATAGTTCAGATACCAAAAGTAAAAAAATGTGAACTCAATTCTTTCTATCATACAACCAAACTCACATCAAGTGAATCACAAAAAAACTTCAACATTAATAACCCATACGCAAGAAGAAAAAACTAAAGAGCTTAATAATTTTACCTTGTTGATCGCTAAACTTTTCCCTTATACCAAGTTGCCCTGTTTTGCAGGCCAATAGGAACCAATTCTTTCTTCTGTACAATCTCTGCTTTGCAAAGGAAACATGAGAAACATAACTTAATGCCTACAACTAAAATTTTGCTTCAAACATTCAAGCAAGGAAGAGGGAGTATGACTAGAGTAAGAGCAATGGGTATTGGCTTTGTGAGTGTGTATGTGTGGTGTGCGTGAGTTGAACATCTATGTGCATAGGCTGGGAGGAACAGTAATAGCACTTTTGGGTGATATAGAGAAAGAGAAAAAAAAGGGAGATAAGAAGTGTAAGAGAGATACCTAGGCAACTGTTGGCTGTTGTTCGTAGTGGTCGTGGCAGTGGCGTTGCTTCGCAGAAGAGGGCTGTAACGCCCCAAATACCCCCTCGGACGGCATTACATTCTAAAACCTTTCACAATCATGAGAGCACTAAATAAATCCATAAATAAGAAATTTTTATCCATCAACCATTGATATTTTAACAAAATTCGGGCAGAGTCTCCTTTGTACGGGGAGCTCTACCACAAAATCCAACCTGTGCAATTCTACTATAATGACCACACCGGGTCCAATTAACTACTATATAATCAATCCATCAAATTTACATGTTAACCCAAAAAAATATGCCCACAATGGCATGTACATTCCCAAAGAATTAAACTATGATAAGCAGCGGAATTTCAAAAGATAACTAGACTTTACAATCTTTCAAAAAAACATAGCCTAGTCTAGAACAAAATAGAAGGGCCGCTCTAGGCGTCCACCTCGGGATCTACGCTCCCGTCGATCGGAGTCTCCCAAAGAACGGGCTCCTCGACTCCTGGCTCCTCCTCAAGGATATAGTCTGAAAAATGTTAACAGTAGGGGATGAGCACTAGGCTCTGTAGCAAAATCTTCCCAACTCCAACAAGGTTTATAAAATACAAAACGGGTCGGTCACATTTCATAAATAACATATATGAATTTGAAGTAAAACGGGACATTTTAAATAGATCTCAAGTTTAAGCCATACAGTAGTTAAGGAGAGAAATAAATTAAGTTTAACCATAGCAAACCATTTCCAACATTAAGTCAATTAGGAGGGGCTCCCTCCGATGCATCGTCCCATACCAATGCACCGGCCAAGCCATTCCAGCCAATCATCACATTTATGTTGGTTCATCCCCGTACCATGTATGTTGATTGTTTCTCATGAATCTACCCAACGATTATACCTAGTCCACCCATTTATAATCACAATCACAAGTACTTAGGGAAGGGGCGTCTACCATCCCAATGGCAGTGACGAGTCCCTCCCCAGGAATGGTATACCAACCCTAGTTCGAACTCCAGGCGTACGATAGTGGTCGCATTACCAAATGACAACTCACTACAAGTGCAAGAAACCATCTCCCCCCCCACTGGGTTCAACTGACATTTACACTCTACGGCATATCTCGTAGGTAATCCAAGTCCCTCCCAACCACCATACAATGAGTAAACCAACATATTCTCAATCAATTCACATTTTACCAATTAATCGCAAAATACCCAAATTTCACAAGTAAAGCGTCATAGCAAGATGGAATTAAAATGAGCAAAAGATCAATATAAAGATCATTTTCGTTGAACAATATCGAACACTAAATTTATAAAGTGAGAACCAAGGCAATATATGGAGAAAACTCAATTTTTCTTAAAACCAAGTTTGGAAGATGAAAAAGAGAAATTTAATGGTTACCAAACCATCCCATTATTCAAACATAGCATTTATTACAAGGAGAATTAAGAATCATACAAATCATATCAAATAAATATGGATGGGAGTGGAAAACATATGTATATACATAAACCCTAGCCTCAATGTAAGAAATTAGGAAGAAATCCCCTACCTCTTGGTTGTAGCTTCAATCTAAGACCCAAGATTCAAAATCTTCCTATTCTCCTTCCTTTTCCTCTTAATTTCGTCCTCCTAGGGTTTCTAGAGATTTGGGTGTGAGTGGTTGAGGAATAGAAGCAAAAGAAATGGGTGGAGAAGAGAAAACTTGAGAAATTCGGTTTTGATCTTTATGAGGTGGGAATCTCTCTTGACCTTGGTGTTTTTCTCTCCCTTTTCTCTTCTCTTAGGGCTCTAAGGTATTTAGAGTGGAAGGGAAATGAAGAATGGGAGAAATAGGGCTTGGAATGGGTGTTTTAAAACCCAAAAATCCCGACTTTTACTGTTCATCGTCTGTTTTGGGGGTTTTCCAGACTTACTGTTTTCCTTATTTTTGATCATGATAAACTTTGAATCTGAAAAAGTGCAAAACATGAAAGTTGTAGATCTAGATGTCTTCTGCATTGTGTCAAAATTTCAGCTCAATCGGACCATTGTAGCAAGAGTTATGACGATTCTACGACAACTGGTCCGGAGTAGGCAATGTACCCGGAGCAGCGCCCCAGCGCCCATTTGGGCGCCCCTTTTCACTTCCAATCCTTCCAACTTTAATCCTAACTTATCCTACATACTTTTCTACATCGACCTAATTAGTTCAAGTTCTTTTATGATTTATTTTGTACATTTTCATACCGAAACTAATCTTTTAACTACTCTTTCCTTGAGTTATACTATTTTATCATTTCAAATGAAATAATTACTGAACACCTATGTCTTTTATTTTTTTTTTTATACGCATGTGGGGTATTACAATCCACCCCCCTTAAAGAAAGTTTCGTCCTCGAAACTTACCTCCAGTAACGAACAGAAATGGATACTTCTCCCGCATTTCCAGCTCCGGTTCCCAAGTAGCTTCTTCCACTCCATGATGTTGCCACAAGACTTTCACCAATTTGATTACTTTGTTGCGAAGCACTTTCGCCTTGGCGTCAAGAATCTTCACCGGTTGTTCTTCATAGGTTGCTCCGTCTTGAATCTCAATGTCTTCCAAGTCTACGACCGGCGTTGCATCCGATTGACACTTTCTCAACATGGACACGTGAAATACGTCGTGTACTCCAGACAACTGAATTGGTAACCGCAACTGATATGCCGCTTTGCCCACAACTTTGATCACTTCAAAGGGTCCGGTATATCTTGGTGCTAATTTCCCTTTCTTGCCAAATCGAAATACTCCCTTCTTGGGGGACACCTTAAGGAATACATAGTCCCCCTCTTGGAATTCTAATGGTCTTCGTCTTCGATCCGCATAGCTTTTCTGTCTACTCTGTGCCGTGCGTAGTCTTTCCCGGATGAGCTGAATTTTCTCTGTAGTCTCCCGAACAATCTCTGGCCCAAACAAGCTACTCTCGCCCGCTTCTAACCAACACGTCGGGGATCTACACGGTCTTCCATACAATGCTTCATACGGTGCCATCCCAATGCTTGCCTGATAGCTGTTGTTATACGCGAACTCCACCAACGGCAAATGGTCACTCCAACTCCCCTTGAAGTCCAACGCACATGCACGTAGCATATCTTCCACAATCTGTATCACCCTCTCAGATTGGCCATCTGTTTGGGGATGGAACGCGGTACTGAAATGTAACTCTGTCCCCATGGCTTGTTGTAGACTTTGCCAAAATCGCGCCACAAACCGAGAGTCACGATCCGACACAATAGAAAGCGGAACTCCATGTAACCGCACTATCTCACGGATATATAACTGGCTCAAGGTCTCGAATGTATCCGTGGTCTTCATACTCAAAAAGTGAGCAGACTTGGTGAGTCTATCCACAATGACCCACACTGCATTATGCCCGCGCGACGTCCGTGGTAAACCCGACACGAAGTCCATAGTAATGTGATCCCATTTCCACTTGGGAATAGGCAAGGACTGTAGGACTCCTCCTGGCCTTTGATGCTCAATCTTCACCTGCTGACACACCGCACATTTTGCCACATATTTGGCCACATCTCGCTTCATTCCCCTCCACCAGTATTGACGCTTCATGTCCCTATACATCTTTGTGCTACCGGGGTGGATAGCAAACTTGGAGCGATGGCACTCTCCAAGTATCTCCTCCTTTAAGGACGAATCATCGGGAACACATAGCTTCTCCCCATATCTCAACTCTCCATTCTTCCAAGACCATCCTTTAATAGCTTCTCCATTCCCCAATCGGACTCTAATCAAATCGAGTTCCGAATCTAGGCATTGCAACTCTACCACCCGTCGTCGAAGCGTCGGTTGAGCTACAAGGTTGAATAAATATGGTTGGTACTCCGGTCCATCCACCCATAGATCGTACTCCTCCAAAGTATCAATCATTTTCCACCTATTTATCGCGAGAGAATTGATTTCACCCCGAGACTTCCTGCTAAGAGCGTCTGCAACTACATTGGCCTTCCCCGGATGGTAGTTAAGTGTGAAATCATAATCTTCTAAATACTCAATCCACCTTCTTTGCCGTATGTTCAAGTCTTTTTGGGTGAATATGTACTTGAGGCTTTTATGGTCCGAGAACACTTGAAATTTCTCGCCATACAAGTAACACCTCCACAACTTAAGAGCAAAGACCACCGCGGCAAGCTCCAAGTCGTGAGTGGGATAGTTCTGCTCATGAATCTTGAGTTGCCTCGAGCCATAGGCAACTACCTTCCCTCCTTGCATTAGAACACATCCCAAGCCTCGTAGTGAAGCATCAGTGTATACCTCGTAGCCCTCCCCACTGCTCGGAATAATGAGGATAGGTGCTGTCGTCAATTTCTCCTTCAAGGTGCGAAAAGCTAGTTCACACGCTGGAGTCCACAAGAATTTCTCCCCCTTCTTTGTAAGGCGAGTCATCGGCATCGCTAGCTTGGAGAACCCTTCCACAAACCTTCGATAATAACCGGCTAACCCCAAGAAACTCCGTACTTCCATTACATTCTTCGGTGGTTCCCATTTCATCACAGCCTCAATCTTGGCGGGATCAACCGCTACTCCGCGCTCGGACACAACATGGCCAAGGAATTTCACTTCCTTCATCCAAAACTCACACTTGCTCATCTTCGCGTATAGCTTATGTTCTCTCAATGTTTGTAGCACAATAGAGAGATGACGAGCATGTTCCTCCTGAGTCTGTGAGTAGATCAATATGTCATCAATGAACACAATGACAAATTGATCGAGGTAAGGCCGGAAGATTCTGTGCATCAAATCCATGAATGCTGCGGGGGCGTTAGTCAATCCGAACGGCATCACCGTATATTCGAAATGACCATAACGGGTACGGAAAGCAGTCTTAGGAATATCCTCCTCCTTAATTCGCAGCTGATGATATCCCGTGCGAAGATCAATCTTGGAGTAATACTTCGAACCCTTCAACTGATCAAATAAGTCATCAATTCTCGGCAACGGATACTTATTCTTCACGGTAACCCGATTCAACCTCCGATAATCCGTGCACAACCGTAGGGTCTCATCCGTTTTCTTCACAAAGAGGACTGGGGCTCCCCAAGGTGAAGTGCTTAGACGGATAAACCCAATCGCTAACAAGTGATCCAATTGCTTCCTTAGCTCCTTCAACTCCAAAGGTGCCATCCGGTAGGGAGCAATGGACATAGGTTCGGTTCCAGGATAGAGTTCGATCTTGAACTCAATTTCCCTATGTGGCGGTAATCCGGGTAATTCCTCGGGAAAAACATCCGAAAACTCCGATACAATTTGCACTACATCCGTATGAATTTTATCCCGGTTTTCTCCCATTAAGCTAGCTAAGAAACTCAAATGACTTCCCGCTTTCGCTTTTAAGAATCTACTACCCGTCGTAGGGAATGGATGAGAAGAATCTCGGTTATTAATAAAACTGAAAACGACTCCTCCCGGTAACTGAAATGTAATCCGTTTGCGGAAACAATCCATTACCGCCCGGAAAGCGGACAACAAGTCCATTCCGAAAATCACATCATACCCCTTCATTTCTAAAGCAATCAAGTCCACAATTAATTCGTGCTCCCCAATACGAAGCACACAACCCTTGCAAACTCGGCTAGTACCCAACTGTCCTCCCGTAGGCAAGTCAACCGTCAAGGCATGCTCTAACTTCTCGAAACCCAATCCCAAATTCATAGCATATGCAGTACGTATAAAAGAATGAGTAGCACCGGGATCGAATAAGATTCGGGCCCAAGAATTATAGAGGAGAATTATACCATCAACAACTGCGTTGGAGGCATCCTCCTCCGGTTGGGTCAAGGCAAAGACTCTCCCCTGAGTGGCGCCACCTGGGGCTGGAGCTCCTACAGGCCTCTGCTGCTGTAGTGGCTTATTTGCAGCCACTTGTCTTGTCACCTGGTTGTCTCTCGGTGGGAGAGATGGGCAATTGTGTCTGAAGTGCCCCACTCCTCCACATGCGAAGCACTGACGGGGGTCGGTGGCTGTCCTCCCCGATACGCCTCCTGCTCCTCGACCCATCTGGGGTCTCTGTCCCCCTGCCTGATCCGAGCGACGGTAGGGTGCCGCCCTCTGTGCTCCACTGCTACTAGCACCCGTCCGGATCGGACCTCCCCTCATAAGGCCCTGTCGTCGCTGAGTATCCTCCATGTCCTTCTCTACAAGTGCAGCTCTGTCCACCAAATCCCCGTAGTCCCGGATCCTGAGAGCCACCAGCTTCTCCCTAATGGCAGGCCTCAATCCCTGCTCAAAGCGTTTGGCCCTGTTGGCCTCCGTAGATATGAACTCCGTAGCATAGCGGGATAGCTCATCAAACTTCCTCTCGTATTCAGCTAAAGTCAGGCTGCCCTGTCGTAGAATAAGAAAATCGGTCTTCATTCGATCTCGGACCGATTCCGGGAAGTACTTGTCTTGGAAGACTTGATCAAACTCCGCCCAAGTGAGAGCATCCGTGTTCATTTTCCTTTTCACCGAGTCCCACCAATGGTCGGCTTCCCCCTCCAACAAATAGATAGCCAAGCCAACCCGCAAGTCCTCGGCCACTCCCATTCCGTCCAACATCTTCTTCACACGGCGGATCCATTTATCCGCATCCAAGGGATTGGAGCTCCCTTGGAAAGTAGGTGGGTGTTGCCTCAGAAACTCTCGGAGAGCTACCATTCTCCTAGTCTCCTCTCCGTTGCCCGGTACTTGGGCTAAAGGATGTGCTCCACCATTATGGTTGTGGTGGTTGTTGTTACCATTTTGGTTTTGTACCAAAGTGGTGAGCTCCCTCAAGCATTGGTATATGCCATCCATGGCATCGGGAGGTGGTGGTGGTGGTGGATATGTTTGACCTCCACGGCCACGGCCACGCCCACGTCCACGTCCACGTACACGTTCACCGTCCATCCTGCACATCAATTCACAATTTAGTTTCATTGATGTACAAGACATACTAAAATGATATGTAGGATGTCTTGATTTAAGCACAAGGCATATACAAAAATTAACTCAACCATTTCCTGCACCCTAAACCTACATCTCTAGTGGTAGTCCATAACCTACAGCTCCCATGTAAGACCTAAAGCCTAGGCTCTGATACCAAACTTTGTAACGCCCCAAATACCCCCTCGGACGGCATTACATTCTAAAACCTTTCACAATCATGAGAGCACTAAATAAATCCATAAATAAGAAATTTTTATCCATCAACCATTGATATTTTAACAAAATTCGGGCAGAGTCTCCTTTGTACGGGGAGCTCTACCACAAAATCCAACCTGTGCAATTCTACTATAATGACCACACCGGGTCCAATTAACTACTATATAATCAATCCATCAAATTTACATGTTAACCCAAAAAAATATGCCCACAATGGCATGTACATTCCCAAAGAATTAAACTATGATAAGCAGCGGAATTTCAAAAGATAACTAGACTTTACAATCTTTCAAAAAAACATAGCCTAGTCTAGAACAAAATAGAAGGGCCGCTCTAGGCGTCCACCTCGGGATCTACGCTCCCGTCGATCGGAGTCTCCCAAAGAACGGGCTCCTCGACTCCTGGCTCCTCCTCAAGGATATAGTCTGAAAAATGTTAACAGTAGGGGATGAGCACTAGGCTCTGTAGCAAAATCTTCCCAACTCCAACAAGGTTTATAAAATACAAAACGGGTCGGTCACATTTCATAAATAACATATATGAATTTGAAGTAAAACGGGACATTTTAAATAGATCTCAAGTTTAAGCCATACAGTAGTTAAGGAGAGAAATAAATTAAGTTTAACCATAGCAAACCATTTCCAACATTAAGTCAATTAGGAGGGGCTCCCTCCGATGCATCGTCCCATACCAATGCACCGGCCAAGCCATTCCAGCCAATCATCACATTTATGTTGGTTCATCCCCGTACCATGTATGTTGATTGTTTCTCATGAATCTACCCAACGATTATACCTAGTCCACCCATTTATAATCACAATCACAAGTACTTAGGGAAGGGGCGTCTACCATCCCAATGGCAGTGACGAGTCCCTCCCCAGGAATGGTATACCAACCCTAGTTCGAACTCCAGGCGTACGATAGTGGTCGCATTACCAAATGACAACTCACTACAAGTGCAAGAAACCATCTCCCCCCCCACTGGGTTCAACTGACATTTACACTCTACGGCATATCTCGTAGGTAATCCAAGTCCCTCCCAACCACCATACAATGAGTAAACCAACATATTCTCAATCAATTCACATTTTACCAATTAATCGCAAAATACCCAAATTTCACAAGTAAAGCGTCATAGCAAGATGGAATTAAAATGAGCAAAAGATCAATATAAAGATCATTTTCGTTGAACAATATCGAACACTAAATTTATAAAGTGAGAACCAAGGCAATATATGGAGAAAACTCAATTTTTCTTAAAACCAAGTTTGGAAGATGAAAAAGAGAAATTTAATGGTTACCAAACCATCCCATTATTCAAACATAGCATTTATTACAAGGAGAATTAAGAATCATACAAATCATATCAAATAAATATGGATGGGAGTGGAAAACATATGTATATACATAAACCCTAGCCTCAATGTAAGAAATTAGGAAGAAATCCCCTACCTCTTGGTTGTAGCTTCAATCTAAGACCCAAGATTCAAAATCTTCCTATTCTCCTTCCTTTTCCTCTTAATTTCGTCCTCCTAGGGTTTCTAGAGATTTGGGTGTGAGTGGTTGAGGAATAGAAGCAAAAGAAATGGGTGGAGAAGAGAAAACTTGAGAAATTCGGTTTTGATCTTTATGAGGTGGGAATCTCTCTTGACCTTGGTGTTTTTCTCTCCCTTTTCTCTTCTCTTAGGGCTCTAAGGTATTTAGAGTGGAAGGGAAATGAAGAATGGGAGAAATAGGGCTTGGAATGGGTGTTTTAAAACCCAAAAATCCCGACTTTTACTGTTCATCGTCTGTTTTGGGGTTTTCCAGACTTACTGTTTTCCTTATTTTTGATCATGATAAACTTTGAATCTGAAAAGGTGAAAAACATGAAAGTTGTAGATCTAGATGTCTTCTGCATTGTGTCAAAATTTCAGCTCAATCGGACCATGGTAGCAAGAGTTATGACGATTCTACGACAACTGGTCCGGAGTAGGCAATGTACCCGGAGCAGCGCCCCAGCGCCCATTTGGGCGCCCCTTTTCACTTCCAATCCTTCCAACTTTAATCCTAACTTATCCTACATACTTTTCTACATCGACCTAATTAGTTCAAGTTCTTTTATGATTTATTTGTACATTTTCATACCGAAACTAATCTTTTAACTACTCTTTCCTTGAGTTATACTATTTTATCATTTCAAATGAAATAATTACTGAACACCTATGTCTTTTTTTTTTTTTTTTATACGCATGTGGGGTATTACAAGGGCAGTGTGTGAGAGAGGTGTGAGAGAGAGCTAGGTATGAGAGAGATATTTGACAGAGGGGGGATATTTGGAAAGCATATAAACAGAGGGAAAGATTTGGGAATTGAGATTGGCAGAAGATTCGAGATTGGGAGAGAGAGGCAGAAGTGAGATTGAGATGGATTCCATGAGAGAGATTTTGGGGATGAGTTTGGAAGGTAGGGATAGAGGCATGAGAGATTGGGAGAGAGAGGTAGATGTGAGATTGGGGAAGATTTGAGAGATTTCGGGGGGAGAGAGAGAGGCGTGAGTCAAGAAATGTTGTTGGGCAAAAAATCAAAATTTAGTACTCACTGTAGATCGTCAGATTAGTAATTATTAGATAATCTGAATCGTCTTTTATATTAGGATTACATTGTCTATTAGATGTATTTATGTTTCGTCTCAAAACGATCTAGACCTCTCTTTGTCTCCAAAATTCAAACTCAGCTTTATTTTATTTTATATATATATACACTTAAGGATCGAGGCAATAATAAGTGAGAAATAAGCGAAAAATTGTATTTAATAGAGAATAGAAAATTACAAGAGTTACTTATAGAGGATGCGGAGAGAATTGAAGAAGATGAAAATTTTACAAGACAGGAAGAGATGTAGAAGGAAGAGAGAAAGGATATCTGAAAGGTGTGTCCAACAGGTTGGACTAGCATCGGTATATATAGAAACTGGACATGAAATCCAAATTTAAAAAAAAAATATATTTACTATTCACAACTTTAAGTTTATTTACTGACGTCATTACTTGTGTCATCATCACTATTTGTGACGTCATGACTTACGTCACTTATCTCAATAATTTTCTGATGATTTCATGGTTTGTGTCACTCCTTAAGGTCGTCTTTATCCGGTTACCTGTAGATCAGATCATATAATTCAACATTATTGTTGTCCTAGAGATTTATCTCCATATCTTCATTTTCAGGAATATAACCCGTGATAGGGGTATATCCCTATAAATCCATAAAGTCATCATCTGAGTTGGTGGGAGTGTTGGATTTCCTATCATCTTCCTCAACTTTATTTTTGCCCTTATATCTTATGGCAACTGTTGGATTATTGACGAGATTCATCTTCTCAATTTTGCCCATGCCGAATGTGGACATCATTTGAAGACGCATTTCGTCCATTATTGCTGCTTTAAGCTGCTCAGTGGATAGATGAGGTTTTTTTTTAAGACTTTTTGTTTTTTAAGAATTTCAATGGGAATAAATCCAGTGTTTATACTAGTATTGGGAACAATTTCTTTGGAGGTTAAGTCCTCCTTTTCCAAGCCTTTAAGACACACCATTAAAATTGGAATTTTTATATCAAGGGGGTAATTATTCCAAATCAAACTTGATATTCCCTGATTAATTTGGGATGTCCGCTGTGATTAAAGTCACAAGCAAGAGTCCACACCCAAATCTATGGAATAAAGAATTTGAGTGAGAAATTAATTAGAAGTTTAACCTCGATTGTATTATCCTTTAAAGATGGAATTTTTTTCTTTATATAAATCAAATAATTTTTTCATTCCAGTAGCATATATCCCTTCAATAGCACCACGAGTGTAAAATTCGGATAAATTTTAATTTTTATAAAAAATAGAAAAAACAGTAATTAGTCACTATGGAACGGGTTAAAAACTATGATTTTTCTAGAATTTGAATGACGAAACGAACCTCACAATTGGATTCATCTCCCGAAATGTAGTTACCCAGTCAATTTTTGTTAAATTCTTAGAAAGTCAGATTTTTTTCATGTTTTACGATGTGATCGGTGTTGCGTGACCTAAATAAACGAGACTGAAAATTTAATTTTAAAAATTAGAAAATAATTTAAATTTAGTTCAAATAAAAATATTTCAAACTTGAACCGAGACGAAATTTAATTGATTCGGGACAAAATCGAACCCAGGAATGGAGGACGTGTGGTGTAACGAGGCCTAAACAATTAAGGGGTATAAATAGGGGAGAAAAAAAAAACAAATCTCCCCATACCCATCAAATTTCCGAAAATAGAGAGGAGGGAGAGAGAAAGGAGTAGAAAAATCAAGATCTTCAACTTCTCTCTATGAGCTATGACTTTTTGTTCGTCAAATCGACTTGGGCTAAGAACTAAAGTTCATCTATGTGATAAGGCTACACCTACGTACCAAAAATCATGAATTTTTACAAAGTTCAAAAGACAGAATTTGGGGAAATCAAGGGCTAAGGCTTGATTTGGGTTCTTGAAGGCTTCTACCACTTGTTTTATGCTTCAAGAGGTAGGGTTCCTTTACTAATTAGATTTATTTCCAACCTAGTGTTGATATAAGGAATGGGTGGGGTGTTAGAGATGTAATCTCATGTATAGCACATACCTATGGTATTTGAAATGTGAAAAATGGGTATTAAGAATGGTTAAAATCAATTCTAGCATGAATTGGGTATGTAGAAATTACTTGTTTATGATTTCTTGAGAAATGTATTGATTGGGCATGCTATGTGTTTACATTTATGCCTTGGAGGTGTTTGATGAAATGCCTATGTGGATTGAGAGTGTTAATTGCATTGATTGTGTTATAACATACTTAGGAGTTAATGTTGGTATATGCATATGATATATTGACATTGAGGTTGTTGATGGTGGTTATATGTTTTTGATGTAATTGACCATGGAAAAAGATTGATGGATATTAATTGTTCATATTGTGCTCATGACATGTTGAACATGATGATGAAATTGCAATTGTACATTACATTTGCATATACACGGAAAGCATTGCATTTGTGAGCATTTGACATAAGTGTGGATGTGTGTGCACACCATTCTTGATGGTTGAGGCGTGGACTTGGGAAGGTTGGACCTAGGTCCGGCTAAGTTGCACAATTGCATAAAAAACTTGTGTCCGGTATAGTAAAAAAAGCTAGATTCTCCCTCGGGTGCAAGACACAGTTACTAGTTTATACACTTACGACGGTGCAAGTCCAAAAAAGTGTATCGATGTGCGGAACTGGCGGTGAGAGACCAAAATCCGTGTACCCAAGAAAGACACATGTTTATTTTATAAAATGGTCATTGGATTTGTAACATCAATGGTGGGGGCTTAGAATGTTTGGATTCATATGCATGACATTGTATGTGTTGAGGGAGCCGGTGGAGGCTTGGGTTGGGTTGCATGCATGAGTCTCATCTCATAATCTGGCATGACATAGAGGATCCATTATGAATTGCATATTCTTGAATGGATTATTTGTTGCTTGTTGAATAGCATGTGAACATTTCATATACATCTAGGTTGGGAAGTAGCCTATTTAGGAGATACCTATTGAGCGTGGCTCACCTTTTATGAGAACAATATTTCAGGTGCGGGACATGTGTCGGTGGAAGGCTCTTACTCGATCCCTCATTGATGAAGAAAAGCAGAGATGTGGCTTTAAAATCATGTTTTGTAAAACAATTATGTAAATTAGTTTTGGACATGTAATTGTATGTAAGAGATTGTAATCAAACTCGTATGAACTGTGTTTAATGTAAAATTTCGTGTTTTATGAGTTTGGGTTGATGATGTATGAGGTTGTAATGAATTGGAATTGGAAAAGGATGGAATCGGAAAAAAAACTGGGCACTTCTATCGGTAGAACGTCAAATACCTACCGGTAGAACATTTCCAGTAGACACTTCTACAGGTAGAACGTCGAGTTTTACGGTAGAACATTTTCAGTAAGTTTTCCTGCCGATAGAACATTTCCTACCAGTAGAAGAATTCCAGTGAGCTCTTCTACCGGTAAGACTTTGAGTTCTTCTATCGATAGGTTTTGTTAATTTTTCAAAAATTTAAAATGTTTTGCTAAACCTCTGGACACCAACTCTTTTGGCTCAAGGGAGGTATATGGGGTAATAATAAGCATAAATTGATGTATATTGGACCAGGGATTGGTCAAGTGATTGAATATACACAAGATATGCGTTTGAGAGTGCCCGGTACAAGAGAGAATCTATCCAAACTCAGTATTTGTTGTGACTCTGATAATGGGGATGTCGTGTTGTAGTGTCTGGTAATGCGACACGCACAAGTACCTCCACGGGTTGATGGCGATCAACTGGTTAACAAAGGACCCCCAGTTTTAGGGGCGTCACAGTGAGTATCCCACCAGTCGTAAAACCAGCTAGGAATCTCAGTACAGGTTTATGTGAATGTAAAAAACCATGAGTGCCCTAAAGGTGGATTTATTATAGAGAAAGACATTATACCAAGCATCGATATAATTGAAGTAATTATACTCTATATAAGGAGATTTTGTTAAAGTTCTAGGAATTGTTAAATTTAAACCCCAGTCTCTTGGAAATATTATCATTAATATAGATGCTTTACTATAAGATGGATTTTTAGGATCCTCTCTATTTGTATAAATATTTTTGAATTCAACATAATCCATTTCTTTAAGAATATTCTCATAATATATTTTGTATTTTTTACCAGAGACTAAAAAGGCTTTATCCATGGTCATAAATTGTTTACCAATATAATATGGATCAGTCATCCAATTAATATATTCATTTTCCAAGGTCATTATACTGCTATAAGCAGGCAGAGTATTTAACTCAATGTAGTTTAATTTTGGTTTAACTATTAAGGCCTCCTTTATTGATTTTTTACTTCTTACAACAGTATAACCTTCATCATCAGTCTTATTTGTTTGTCATTCTTTAAGAAGTTCGTTTACTTACAGCTTTAAGCTGTTTGGATTCATTAAGTAGAGGATAATAAGCATTGATCTAGGTTTTTCCTCCAGATCTTCCTCTCCCGCGACCTCGGCCACGATTACTACTCTGTCCTCTGTTCATGAGAAACCTGCAAAAATTTCCTTGTTAAAAAATTAGGGAGAGAATTTAATTCTTCTTTAACATATTCAATCTTAAAATAGAAGACCGAAAGAATGGTCTGCTATCTTGCAAATATTTGTTTAGAAGCAGTGTTCTTTACATTCTGTTCAAGAACATTTTTAGTAGAACTACAATCAATCATTAACAAAAATTATTGATTTAACAAATTATATTGAAATTTACTAATGCATTTAACAATTGACAAGATTTCTTTTTAATAGTAGAATAATTTAATTGAGTAGAACCTCATTTACCTGAGGTAAATCTAATAAGTAATTCTTTATTAGTATTGGGATGTCTTTGTTTAAGAATGCCTCCATAACCTTTATCTGAAGCACCGGTTTCAACGATTTTATACCATTCTGGATTTACCAAAGAAATGCATGGTAAATGTTTAGCTTTAAACTTAATATTTCTTATTGCTTTAGTGTGAAGATATGCCCATGGGGATGGATTCTTCTGAAGTCTGGAATATAAAATAGCAGTGTCTTAGGCTAGATTTTTACAAAAATCTATTAAGTAGTTTAAGCTTCCCAAAAACCTTTGCAATTGCTTCTTATCTTTAATTTCATTAGAAAATTTAGATACAAATTTAATATTTCTTTCAATTGGGACTATACTTCCTTGCTCAATATAATGTCCTAAAAAATGGATTTTTAATTGGAATAATTTCATTTAATAGCAAAAAGGACTAAACCATTTTTTTCTTACTACATGAATAAATTTATTTAAATGCTAAATGTTGATCAATAGAATCAGAAAGGACTAGTATATAATCAATATAAACAATAAAAAATCCATGATAAGGATTAAATATGTCATTCATTATATTTTGAAATTATGATGGGATATTTTTAAGCCCGAAAGGCATAACATTCCATTCATAATGACCAAAATGTACTTTGAAAGTAGTTTTATACCAGTCTTCCTCAACAATTAGAATCTATCAATATCCTGATTTTAAATCAAATTTGAAAAAAAATCTTAGCGTTATATAATCGAGATAATAAATCCTTCTTATTAGGAATGAGATATCTAATCCACTACAACACCTTATTTAAAGGTTTGAAATTAATTACCAATCTAGGAACTCCTCATTCCTTTTCTGCATTATTATTAACATAGAATGCTGCACAACTCCAATGAGAGTAGCTTTTACGAATTAATGATTTTTTTTTTACAGAGTTCTAAATATTCTTTATTCATTTGCGTTGGCCTTGTCTTAGTAGGAATATCTTTTTCATTAAATTTCTTGATATAAGGAAGATATTTTTTCCTATCCCAAAAAGCAGTAGGAATGGTATCACATATTTCTTTAGTTATTTTATTTTCAATTTCTTTTAATTTGCTCTTAAATTCATGAGTGTTAAGTTTATCATATATACTTAGTATTTTAACTTCTTCTTTTAAAAAATTTAATTAATTTTCTTTATGAATCAAATTTTCTTTTATCTGATTTATCATTTTTATTTGTGGTGGATTTATGAATTCAAATAATATTTGTTGACCTTGTAAAGTAGTTAAAATTCCTTTGGAATCTATTCTTTCTATGGGTTCTATCATATATAGGAATGGTGTTCCTGTGACACCCCCAAAATTTGGGTGTCCATAATTACCCCGTTAATCACCCATTAACCCGCGGAATACCAGTGGATATCGTGTAACTCGATACCACGCTGTTATGCCCTATTTACTGGGATCCATAACTTAACAAAATTCGGACAGAGTCTCCTTTGTACGAGAAGCTATACCCAAAACGAAACTTGTGCAATCATATAACATTGACTATACTGAGTCCATTTATCCATACTCATATAACAGCAATCCAAACTCATATAACATACAATTTTACACAAAGTACAATTCATATGAGTTTGTTTTGCAATTCCTTGCACAATATTACATGTCCAAAAATATTTAAACATGTGTTTTACAAAAACGCAATTTAAAGTCACATCTTAGCTTTTCTTCATCAATGAGGGCCTAAGTGAGAGACATCCATTGGCGCATGTCCCGCACCTGAAATATTATCACCATAAAGGGTGAGCCATACTCAATAGGGTATCTCCTAAAGAGACTACTTCCCAACCTAGATGCATGTGAAATGCTCACATGTGATTCAACAATCAACAAAAAATTCATTTAAGAATATGCAATTCATAATAAAATTTTCTATGTCATGTCATGTCATGAGATAAAACTCTCACATACAACTCAACCCGAGCCTTCACCGACTCTCATAATACATGCAATGTCATGCGTATGAATCTAGGCATTCCAAGCCCCCGCCACTGATGTTACACATCCAATGACCATTTTACAAAATAAACCATGCGTCTTTCTTGGGTACACGAATTTTGGTATGTCACCGCCAGTTCTGTGACACCAATACACTTTTTTGGACTTGTATCGATGGAAGTGTATAAACCAGTAATCGGGTTTTGCACTCGAGGAAAAATTTAGCCCTTCTTGCTATACTTGACACAACTTTTTCATACAGCCATCCAACTCAGCCGGACCTAGGTCCAACCTTCCCGAATCCACGCCTCAACCACCAAGAATGGTGTTTGATCCAAAAACATGCACACACACTCATGTCAAATGTCCACGAATGTGATGCTTACCGTGCATTTGCAAATGTAATGTATACTTGCAATTTCATTATCATGTCCACATGTCATGAGCTCAATATGAACATCTTAAATATCTTTCAACCTTTTTATATGGTCAATTACATCATAAGCATGTGACCACCATCATCAACCTCAATGTCAATATATCATAACGCATATACCAACATCAACTACCAAATATGTCATAACATAATCAATGCAAATAACACACTTAATCCACATAGGCATTTCATTAAACACATTCAAGGCAAAAATGTAAACACTTAGCATGCCCAATCAATACATTTCACAAAAAATCACAAACAAGTAATTTCTAAATACTCAATTCATGCTAGAATTATTTTAACCCTTCTCAATACCCATTTTTCACATTTCAACTACCATAGGTATATGTCATACCATGTTCAACATGTCATGAGCACAATATGAATATTTCTAATTCCTTAATATAATCTATATCGTAAAGCATATAATTACATTCAAACATCATCATATTCCCAAATTGTCAATTATATCAAAGGCATATAATCACAATCCACATTTTCACCAAGCATGTTATAATATTTTCAATGGAACCAACATGCTACATCAATACAGGCATTTTATCAGACACCCAAAAGACATACAATCATGTAACACACAATCATACCCAATTTATCAGATTTCTCATGAATTTACTAAATAAGTAAATTCTACAGACTCAATTCATGTAAAATTGGTTTAGCATATTTCTACACCCATTTCTCATACTCTAGTTACACTAGGTGTACATCAAACAAGAAAATTCATCTCAAGTAATGCTATCCATATCATATGGAACCCTAAGTTGAAAATAAACCTAATTAGGAAAAGAACCTTATCTCTTGAAGTGTAAAACATGTGGTAGAAAGCCTTTCAAGACCCAAATCAATCTTTACCCCTTGATTTCTAAAAATCCCGTCCTTTGAACTTTATCAAAATTTTCGGTTTTTGGTGTGGTTTGTAGCCCACATCGAGTAGAACAATCTTTGTTCTTGGCCTGAGGTGATTCGACCAAAGGAAAGTCATAGATCATGGAGATAAGCTTGAAGAATTCTTTGATTTTTCCTCCCCTCTTTCCTCTCTCTTTTCTAGCGAAAATCTAATGGTAAATGGGGAGAAATCTGATTTTTCCCCATGTTTATACTCCTTGGACACTTGGCCCACATTGCGCCACACGTCCTCTTTTTTTCAGGTCTGGTTTTATCTCAAATCAATTAAATGTTGTCCCGGTTCAAGTTCAAAATATTTTTATTTAAACTAAATTGATAAATTATTTTTCACTTTTTTTAATTTAATTCTTGGTCTCGTTTATTTAGGTCACGCGACACCCGATTGTTTTGTAAAGTGCAAAAAATTCAACTATCTGAGAATTCGACGAAAATTGACTGAATAACTAGATTTCGCAAGACAAATCTAATGGTGAGATCTGTTTAGTCATCTGAGTTTTGGAAAAATTTGGGTTTTCAACCCGTACCGTAGTAACTAATTACCGTTTCACCCTTTTTAAAAAAAATCAAATTTACCAGGGTTTTACAATTCCTAAAATTACTAATTGATTGAAATTTGCTATAAGCATAAAGGTGGCAGGAATACAAATTCCTTGATTACAAATGTAAACATTTGAAAGTTTAAATCTTATATTTAATTTTGAACCATCAGTCGTACTTAATGATTAAGTAGTTTTCTGAAAATATTTTTTAGGAATTAATTCATCTTTAATGCAGTTCATATCTACTTCAATGTCGATTAACGCAATTGTTTCGACAGTGAGTTCTACATTTATTACAAGTATAATTTTAACATACCATTTTTGAAAAATTATTTTTCTAATACATTTAAGTATTCATTAGACGAGTTTAGATTTTTTAAATCCTCAACATCTTCTTCAATAATTGGCATTTTTTCTAGTGCTAGAAGTCTTTGTTTTATCATTTTTATTTCAACTTTAAGTTGGTTAACTTCTTAAAGGGCTTGCAGCGAAGATTTATTTTCTTTAATTACAATAGTCTCAGATCTATTAAGGACTTCTTTTAAAGAATAAGGTTGGGACAAAGAAAGTTTCTTCTCTTCTGGAGTTATTTCCAGATATTGCTCAATATCTTTTCTTTTACATACTGGATCTTGAATTTGATCTATAAGATCAAGAATTAATGTTTGTAACTTGTTAAAGTATATTTGTTTAATCCATTCATATAAAGAATAGCTTTATAATAATTAGTTTTTGTTGTACAATGTGATGAACATGTTTTATCTTGTTCTGGTTGATCTTCATCAGATGATGAATTGCTTATTTTAATATTACATAATTCTTTCCCTTTAGAAAATGAATTATTAGAAGACTCTCCTTCATTTTCTGAATTTTGAACAATCTTTAGAATCTTATCTTTAAGATCTTCGTCAAGTATTAATTCATTTATTTTTTGTTTAGTTAGACATTTAGGAGCAATGTATCCTAATTTTCCACACTTAAAAGCATTTAATAGGTTTTTTACCTTTTGCTTTAAGTCTTTTAGTGGATTTATTAATTTTATCCTTTTCATAATTCTTTTATGAAATTTTTTCCTTTTTCTGATATGGTTTAGAATAAGTTTTTCTTTTAGTTGAAGATTTATCTTTTGGGATATCTAGATAATAAGCAAATTGATTACAGAATTCTCCTAAGTCTCTTCGACCAATTAATCTTTGTCTTTTAAGTTGAGCTTTGAGATTTAAATCATTACAGTGAGTTAATCCTTCCGAAATACATTCAAAAATTAATTCTCCATAAGTGTAGTTCTCATAAGGGATTTTAAATCCTCCATGTCTTTGTTTTAAATGTATTCTTATTTTTTTAGCAAATAAGCTAGTAATCCTAATATGAATTTTTCTTTCCAAAATTCATTATTAGCGTATGTTCTTAATAAAAATTTTGCCAAAAATACATCTTTATACCATCTAAAATGTGTTAAGATGGGGCATTTTAGATTCATTAAAAAATTTTTACTCTTATTTGTACTTGTATGCTTGTTCCTACAAAGTGTTGTAATATTTTTTGTATTAAAGTATAAACAAGCATCTTCTTGAGTGGTTATACTTCCATCTTCAGTTGTTATAATTTTTACTGCATTTGCATATATTAAAATTTTATATAAAAATTGATGAATTAAAAATTCTTACATTCCATCAATATTCCACTCATAAATAGAAGAGGCATCATACCCAATTTGTTCAATAAAGAAGTTTTCCTCATATAAAATATCTTGAGGTGATTGCTAATAATAAGCCCTCATAGGTGGTACTTGAGAGTATGTGATAGTTTGTATTTTAGGTTTGGAATACCCAATTTTATTTACTTCAGACTGTATCTGATGTAAAGAATCTTCAAACTATTAAATTTCGATTTCAGATTGTGACGCCCTAAAATCAGGGGTCCCGTTGACCTTCTGTCAACCAGCGAAAATACCCGTGATTGTCGCATACCCCGACATTACGTTTATCACATCCCTGTAACTGAGATTACGACCCACACGAGGATCCATATTTACTTTAACCATTTAATCCCATCGAGGTTCAATGTACTCCAATGTATCTCATTTAAGTTCCATTTATATCATTGGAGTTAAAAGACTCATAGCCCAAAAGCATTCTTAAAATTTCAGATTTTTGGAAAACCTTATGGAAGGTTTTTCCTAGACCTTCCAGAAGGTTTTGCTCACTGGAGAAGTTCTTCCAGAAGGTTTTGTCTACTGGATAATAATTTACATTAACCTTCCGGAAGGTTTTGCCTGCTGGACCAAAAATTTTCATTAACCTTCTAGAAGGTTATGGCCGACCTTCCGGAAGGTTTTGCCCAGAATTTTATGCCTCTGCAGTTTTTCATTTCCAATCCACTCAAAACCTTTCCAAATCCATCCCAAACATGTATAAAGATATTTTCTACATTATACATGATTCATACAAGTCTATTACAACCCATTCCATACAATTCACATGCCAAAAATGGAATTTAAACCAAAAATTTTACATAAACTCGGTTCAAGAGCCACAACCCGGCTCTTCTTCACCTTTGAGACCCTGAATGTGTGTCATCCACTGGAATATGCCCCGTACCTGAAATGTTTCCAATATAGGGTGAGGCAACGCCTAGTCGAGTATTTCCTACAAGGGCTACTCCCTAACCTAAATGCATATGCAATGTTCACATGCAACATTTAACAACAACAATCATTCCAACCAACACTTAAGCAAATCAAGGTTGAAATCTAACATACCATGCCATGAATTGAGATGATGCCCATTCATGCAATATACCCGAGCCGTTTCCGGCTCCACAACACATGCAATGCCAATGTGTATTAAAGCTGAGCTTTTCTAGCTTCGACTATTTACTTTCACCCCATGCTATGCAGTGAGTATCAAAACTAGGCTTTCCAAGCCCTCGCCATTTGTGTTACACACCCAATGACTAACTAAAATCTCCAGGTCTTTCTTGGGGTGGGCTTTTATGGACTTACACTAACGGTCACCCAACCGACACGGAATTCATGGACTTCCATCAATGGTTTTGCGTACATCAATACACTTTATAGGCTCTTATACCAATGGAAGTGCTTATCCAAATACCAGATCTCTCACCCGAGGGATAGTCTAACTCTTCTTGTTACCCCGACCCAATTCTTTTTCATGCAACTGTGCGACTCAGCCAGATATGCAATTCAACTTCCCCGAGCCCACCCATCATCCACCTACATGATGTTTGATGCCAACTATGCACCCACACCCATAAAATGCGATGTCTATGTGCATATGCAATGTAATGCATCATTGCTAATTCAACATCATGCCCACATGTAATGAATGCCACATGAGCAAAATTAACTACATTCAAACAAGTCTCATGGCAATTTATATCTGAAGCATATAATGACCAAACTTTCTTTCAATGCTATATATCAATATATGTCATTCTCAACAACAATTCACAAGCCTGTTATAACATAAAACATGCTAACAACACACTTAACTCCCAAGGCATAAAACGAACACATAATATGCCCACATAACAATCAATTCCATGGATCACATTTAATCTAATTCACAACTCATTCAAGGTAAAATTCATTTGACCCAATTTCAATACCCATTTCCCCAATTCAATCAATTCTAATCCATAGACATGTGATATCAATCTCTACCAACCTACATATTACATAAAACACCCTAAGTTGTAAAATAAACCCAAGTAGGAAGGAACCCTACCTCTTGAAGCGTAAGACGACGTTGGGAAGCTCCAAGAACCCAAAACAATCTTGAATCCTCACTTCTCAAAAATCTCATTTTTCAACCTTCGATGAAACCCGTCATTTTTGGTGTGGTCGCGTAGCCCTCGGCAAGGAGAATGACTTTTCCTCTTGGCCCGAGTGAATCCGAAGCCCGTGGAGTCGTAGATCGTAGAGAGAAATGGAGAGTCCCTTCTTTTTCCCTCTCTTCCCTTCTCAGGTTAATCGGCTGAAGAAAGTGGGGAAGAAATCAGATTTCTCCCCCTTTTTATACCCTCCTTTACTTGGCTCACATTGTGCCACACAACCTCTCTTTCCCGGGTCCACTTTCGTCCCGAAACGATTTAATTTCGACCTAGTTCAAGTTCAAAATATTTTTATTTTAACTTGTCTAAAATTATGTTCCAAATTTTAAAATTTTATCCAAAATCCCCTTTTTGGGTCACCCGAGACTCGACCACCTCGTAAAATACAAAAAATTCGACTATCTCGGAATTCAATGAAATTTGACGTGGTAACTATATTTTGCGAGACAAATCCAACGGTGAGGTCAAATGTTGTTCTACAACTTGTAAGCAAACATTTGTATAAATACTTTGTTTTATGGAAATATTTTTTTCTATGTCATTATTATCTTTTAATGCATACGAAGCATTCATTACAACTTCTCCGGAACTATTTAAATCTAGCTTTACTGCTTCAATGGTGGGAGGATAAAAAACGGTTATGTTTTTAACATCCAATGTTTCCCATTTATGTTGGTATTTTTTGATTAAATTTAATTGGTCCATTGTGGGAGGAGCATAAAAGGTTAAAAACCATTTAACGAATGAAATTATTCGTTTTTCCCATTCTATATAAAGGTAAAACATTTCTTTATATCTTTTAAGATTTTTTGGTTCATAGTCTTAAAATACCAAGTTCTGAATTCCTCATATTTAGGAAGATAAAATTATTTATTTATTTATTTCTTATTTACTATAAACTCTTTTGGGTTTAAATCCATAAAAAATTATAGTTGAAATCCGATTTCGGATACAGTTAGGTCTTGATCTTCCTCTAAGGAAGATTCATTATCTTGCCTATAGATCCCATGTGGAATCTAATTACGTGAGGTGTGGATTCCCTCAATTATGGGTTCTTTTCCCCTTCTTCTATCTGGAATAGAAGAAGTGAATTTTCTACTAGGAGTATTATATACTGATGATGTGCTCGATTTATTTGAGATTTTTAATCCTAAAGAATTATCTCTGGCAAATCTTATCATTACATCACCCTATGATGATTTGGCGATCTGTGTTACATCTTGATTTACTTCTGGTTTCTTAAGAATCGTAGATTCCAATTACCATGTTTCTGGAAACTGGATTTTTGACCATTTAATGGTTTTAGGGATTTCAATTTTATTTTTGATTGTATTTGTTTCAATTAAAGTTGTTTGAACTTTAATGTTATGAAGCCTAGCTTCTAGAGATAGAGTATTCATTACTTTATAATATACTCTATAGGTAAAAGTTATTATATTTGTTCCTTCTTTAAAATTATATCCATAAATTTTATTATTACATATTAAAACATCCAATATATTTCTATATGTTAAAGATATTGATAAATTCAAAAAACAATTAAAATAAACTAGACCAGTACTTAAGCTAGATTGCATGATTCCCATTATGTATTGATCCAAATCTAAACATCTAACATCTCTTAAGGCTAGCATAAAAGAGACATTTAATTCTTGAAGGATTAATGGTTTTAAAGCCACTTGGATTAACCCAATATGTAAAAATTTATAATTTTCTTGAGCCTTTAAGACTTCTCTGTCTGTTAAGAGTTGTACTGTATCCCTATTTTGATCAAAGGGAAATTTTTTTCTAACGTTTTAATTGTTAGACTTGATTTAAAATCAAAAATTTCAATATTATATATTTTCTTCATTGGATACTGGGTTATATCTCAGTTTTGTAACTTATTTTCAATATCTAAAAATTCAATTTCTTCCATATTTTTAACATAATATTCTTAATGTTTATTACCTAATCTGAATAGGCTTAATGGCATATTTGTTTTTCAAAAATTTTCTGTTGACCTATATGCTTTACTATTACTTTCAAGTTGCCACAATAATTAGTCTTTTAATTTGCTACAGTAATGTTACAATGACTTTTGATACAGTAATTCTGCTACAATGATCTTCTTCCTCTTTCCTACTCTTGCTGTCAACGATTTATGGGGAACCACAACGGCCTCACTCCTATCTCTCGGACATGGCCAAACATCCCACACACGACTTGGGTGAAGAACCATTGGAACAAAAGAAAATAATTATAAAATAATTAATATAACACATTCAAAGTAACATTAGTCTAACAGAATTAAATTACAATTACATAAGCAACAAGAATTAGTAATAGATCTGCATACAAATCAACATCAAATTCTATAAACATGAAATTAAGAGGATTGTCGTACTTACCTCGATCATCATTCAATTTGAGATTATGGTAGATTTCATACCCGATAAAGTATTAAGCATGGGTTGAGGCACAGACTAGGTCACTCTTTTTAAGACAGTTCGCGCCTCTACGGATAAAATATTCGGTGTAGTAGGTCTCAATTATGTTGGACAGTTCGGTGTAGTAGATCACAACACGCTGCCTTCAGGATACAATAGTCCAGCTACTCACTATAACTTCCCTAGGTCTACACAACCTTGGGAAGTAGGAACTTCACATACATCTTTCTTTCCCCCAAGAAAATAACATAATATATATGTATACCATAAAAAGAGAAGAAGCAAACATAAGAACTTCATCAATTATCACCCACACAATCGAATATATATATATATATATAGGCGTATGTAATATATAACTCATTGCCCAACATAATTGAGCCATTAACTTATATCATAAAAATCAATTATTTTGGTCTTTGTAATTTATTGACCAAATTTAATATAATGCTCACCAAATAATTCTCACAATGAATATAATATATATAACTTGTGGACCACTAAATTTCACCATTATAATTCTCATTCTATAGATACCAATGGTTAAACTTGTAACTCATGTGCCTTATAAAGGTATAAATAAATTTGTATAATCAAGTTAAAATGAAGATAAAATAAATTTGTATAATCAAGTTAAAATGAAGATACAAATAAAGATGAAATTATTACAATAAAAATTGAATAAATAATAAAGGCTAATTTATGTTTATTAAAATATTCCAACAAGTCCAGAGAAGAATTTTGAGTTCTTGTATGGAATATCTATTGCTAAATCATTAGCCCAACTCCATTTAAACTGAACAACAAACTCTTTTGCAAAAATAATGTACTAAGGTTTTTCCTCTTACTCTTCTTAATCAATTTGCACATGGATTGACTGGGGAAAGGAACAGAAAATGCAAAGGAAAATTTTTTTTTTGTTTGGTAGCAATAGAATTACGGGGGGAAATAAAAAATCTCAGAACAATGACAAAAAGACAATCATGAGCTCCATATAATTCAAAAAGATTTCATGTCCATATAACTATATTTTGTTTTTCATGTCAGCATAACTGATTAACCTTAATTAATATATAAATTAGAATAGTTAATAAAGTTGAATTAGTGTGATAAAATAACTAAAAAACTATTAATTAGAGTCAATTAGAGTTTGTGCGTAATTAAGGTTTTATGTTTATTATGTTTAAAATTTTCAGGGTTAAATGCTGAATTACAGGAGAATACAAGGAGCAATGCATAAAAGCTTGAAACTACAAAAGCTAAAGTGTAATTACCACACATGAAGAGTCAACATAATGCAAGTGGGAAAATCCAGCAAGGACGGTGGAGGGGCGTCTGGATGGTCCCCTTTGGTGGCTCATCAACATCCTCCTCTATAAATAGCCATGCAGCTTCAATTCAAAAGGAGGCTAGACACCAAGAGTTCAGAGAGAAGTTCAAGAGAGAAAAAAAAAGAGAAAAAGAAAAAGAAAAAGAAAAGAAGTTGCAACTCGATCCAGTCCGTCATACACTTCAGTTCAAACTCTGTACTTCTACATTTCCGTTGTATCTTTCTATTCGGATAGTTAAACTGCCGTCCCCTTTTTGTCATAACTGATAAAAAAAGTGATTGTGTTTCAATTGTTCCTTGTGAAAGACATTTTAGGGTTTATATTTTAATTTCAATTGTAACAAAAATTGCCCGCACTCCTTGCTTGTCTGTAGCAATGGGGCGTGAGTAGTTACTTATATCCTCTAGTAAGAGGTAAACATATGTATAATACTGGTTAAATTCTGAAGATGCTGATGTTTTATATATTTAAATATCTATATATTATATGCTTCATGCATGATACAGTGATGTACATAATTTCGATGCAGTGCCTGAAATTATGTCATCAATGCATCATCAACCTGCTGGTTAAACAACCACGGCATTCCTATCGGTATGATTTATCCTCCACCGGAACGCTGAGAATGTTAATTGATGCATGGTACAAAACCTAAATGATCCTCATGAATGGCTTGTCCTTCTGAATTATTAGAGTTATTTAATTACTATATATATAACTATCAGACTGATGACCTTAGTGATCCTCATGAATGGCTTGTCTTTCTGGATTCCTCAAATCGTTTAACTAGTATAAATGATAATATTATCAGTCTAACAACCACGGCATTCCTATTGGTATGGTTTATCCTCCACCGGAACTTTGAGGATGTTTAACTGGTATATGTATCACAGATAGAGTCACGTGAATAATTCAAGTATTCCTCATGAATGGTTTGATCTTCTAGTTTGCTTGGATTAGTCAATTGACATATCTATAACCAGCTAACCTAAGAAGTTGTTGTGTTATGACTAATACCACCAGTTGACCTAAGAAGTGGTTGTGTTATGGTTTATTATGTATGAACCTACTATTGTGAAGACAAATGAATAATTCAAGTATTCTTCATGAATGACTTGTCCTTCTGGTTTGCTTGGATTAATCAATTGTCATGGATACTACCAGCTAACCTAAGAAGTTTTTGTGTGATGGTTTATATACATCAGACCTACCAGTTGACTTGCCAGTAACATGAAAGTTGATTCCTGTAAGGTAGCATTTTCAGTATTTAACCAATATAACGCATATGAGATCCTTAAACTAAAGGATACTTTTTAATATTGTTTAAATCTATCTGCAACATAATTAAACTAGTTATCAATCTAAGCTCACATCACAAGCTATCACATGTTGTACTATCTAAGATAAACAACTTTACTATTTTTTTATTTCCTAATTACACACACTCTTCGTGGGATCGATACTTGGACTTAAAACCGAAAAAACTGTAATTCGACCACTTATACTTGGGTGTATAATATTAATCCGATCACGAAAAAAGTGCGAATCAAATTTTTGGCACTGTTGCCGGGGAGTTACAGTAATTTGAAATCAAATAAAATACGAAAGTTGTTTAATTGTATTATATGTATATAAAGTGTATTTTCTTTTTAAATAGTTTATGTCTATTCATTCATCCATAGGATTTATAAATCAGTCATCTCCTTCATCTTCATCTACACTAGAATCATTTGAATTAAGTATGACTAAAAATGTACCAAGGAAAGAACAACCTAGAGAACAAGAAGTAGTTCAAAATATTTGACTATTAAGAGAATATCTACACCCTACACGAACTAATGTCCCGTCGTGTTTTGCTTTTCCAACAGATGCTCTAAATCTTAATATTAAGCCAGGAACAATACAATTATTACCACAATTCCATGGTCTAGAAACTAAAAACCCTTATGTTCATATGAAAGAATTTGAAGAAGTATGTGGAACATTGCAAGATAATTATGAAATAGTTAGACTAAAACTATTTCCTTTTTCTTTAAAAGATAAAGCAAAACAATGGCTTAGTTCTTTAAGAGCTAATTCAATCAAAAACTGGCAAGCTTTACAAGCTGAGTTCTTTAAAAAGTTTTTTCCTATACATCGTACCAATACATTAAGACGTCAAATAATGAATTTTTCTGTAAAAGAAGGTGAAACTTTTTATCAATGTTGGAAAAGATTTAAAGATCTTCTCCAAGCCTGTCCACATCATGCATTTGAAAATTGGACCTTAGTTGGTTTTTTCTATGATGTTCTTCCTCCTGTAATGCGACAATTTGTTGAAATGATGGCGCAGAGGGAATTCATGAGTAAAAATCCTGAAGAAGCATTTTAATTTTTTGATACTATTTCTGAGAGTTGCCAAATGTGGGACTCAACTTCTTCAAATATAGTGGAAACAAAGTCATCTACATCCGAAAGAGGAAAATATGTGTTAAAAGAAGATGATGATTTAAGAGCGAAAACGACAAGTTTATCTTTAAAACTAGAAGCGTTAGAGATGGAAAAAAATAAAATAAGTATCTGTTATATCTATTACTGATCAAATATGTGAAATTTGTGTGTTGTGAGGACATCCTGCAGCAGAGTGTCCAACTATACCTGCATTTAAAGAAGTGTTAATTGAACAATCTAATGTTGTTCCAACTTATAATAATAAGCCTTATTTGATGGAGAAATCATCCAAATTTTAGTTGGAGAAATACACAAGCTACAAATCAAACACTAGGTCCACCACAACCACAAAATCAACAACAATACCAACCATATCAACCCCCTCAAAGAAGAACTCTGGAAGATACTATGAATCAATTTATTCAAAGTCAAATGAATTTCAACACTCAAACAACTCAAGCTTTGAATTATTTTAAATCTCAAACTTCTTAGAGTATTGAAGGTATTAAGAGTCATCTAACTAAGTTGACTCAGTATCTCAGTATGCCAGAAAAGGGAAAATTTTCATCTCAGCCAAAATCGCCGCAAAGTCAAGCTAATTCTATGTCATCTGAACCTTCCCCAAGTCAAGTACAAGCAATCACAAACATTTAGAAGTGGCAAGGTAACTGATAAAACTATTAAACCTAAAATTTCAAAGAAAATGCGTAAGTCAATTCCTGTTAATGAATTACTTGAGCCTGAACCTTTAATTGAAAAACAACCAGAAATACAAAATGAAAAAGATCAACCATGTCCTATTCCATTACCTTTTCCTCAAAGAGTCAGGAAAACTACATCTGAAAAAGATCAATCTGAAATTTTTGAGTTGTTCAAACAAGTCAAAATTAACATTCTTTTGTTAGATGCTATTAAACGAGTTCCAGCTTATGCTAAGTTTTTAAAAGATCTTTGCACAATAAAAAGAAGAACAAATGTACCAAAAAAAGCATTCTTAACTGAACAAGTTAGTACTATAATCCAACATAATACTCTTCTTAAATACAAAGATTCAGGAAGTCCAACAGTTTCATTTATCATTGAAAATTTCTGAATTGAAGAAGCTCTGCTAGATCTTGGAGCCAGCTGTAATTTAATATCATATTCAGTGTATACACAACTAGGATTAAGTGAGCTTAAACCTACCAATGTCACACTTCAATTAGCAGACCGATCAATAAAAACTCCACAAAAAATTGTGGAAGATGTTATCATACAAGTTGATCAATTCTACTTTCCAGCAAATTTTATCGTTATAGATACTCAACCAATTTTTCATGCATCTGCATATATCCCAGTTATTCTAGGTCGACCATTCCTAGTTACATCAAATGCTTTGATTAATTGTAGAAATGGAATCATGAAACTTTCATTTGAAAATATGACCTTGGAATTAAATGTTTTCAATAGTGCTAAACAACCTAGAGAAGAAGATGAAGTACATGAAATAAATTGTGTTGAGAAATTAACCTAAAAAATTTTTGAAAAGGTTTTTGTGGAAAAAGATTTATACACAGTAAAATCTGTATCTGAAAATGAATCAGAAAATATAAGAAATCCAGAATGTGAAAATTTGTTGCCTAAATCTATAAAATCCAATGTCAAGATCTTTAAACCAGATTTAAAACCACTTTCCAGCCAATCTAAAATATGTTTTTCTCGAAAAAAATGAAATTCATCATGTAATCATATCTTCTAAGTTATCTGAAAGTCAAGCAAAAAAATTAACAGAAGTATTGAAAACTCATCAAAGTGTTCTTGGATGGACAATAGCTGATATAAAAGGTATAAGTCCACTTCTATGTACTCATTGTATATATTTAGAAGAAAATGTTAAACCATCTTGTCAAATGCAAAGAAGACTAAATCCACACCTAAAAGAGGTAGTTCACAATGAATTACTTAAACTATTAGATGCAAATATTATCTATCCTATATCCGATAGTAAATGGGTTAGTCCTACACAAGTAGTCCCAAAAAAATCTGGTGTTACTATAATACAAAATAAAGAAAATGAATTAGTCCCAATGCGTACAGTCACAGGCTGGCGTGTATGTATTGACTATCGGAAGCTAAATTCGCTCACCAGAAAAGATCACTTTTCCATTGTCTTTTCTTGATCAAGTCTTAGAAAGAATAGCTGGTCATGCATATTACTGTTTTCTTGATGGATATTCTGGGTATAATCAGATTGAAATTGCAATAGATGATCAAGAAAAAATTACAATTACATGTTCTTTTGGCACTTTTGCATATAAAAGAATGCATTTTGGATTATGTAATGCGCCAGCTACCTTTCAACGCTGTATATTAAGTATATTTAGTGATATGGTAGAATGACATCTAGAATTCTTTATGGACAATTTTTTAGTTTATGGGGATTCATTTCATATATGTCTAGAAAATCTGAAAAAAGTGCTCATTCAATGTGAAGAAACAAACCTTGTTTTAAATTGGAAAAAATGTCATTTCATGGTTACACAAGGTATTGTTTTAGGTCATATAGTATCTAAAAATGGAATTGAAGTAGATAAATCAAAAATTGATCTAATAGCTAATATGCCTTCACCAAAAACAGTAAAAGATATTCGTTCATTTCTAGGTCATGCAGGATTTTACAGAAGATTTATAAAAAAATTTAGTTTAATAGCCAAGCCTATATTTAATTTGTTATGTCAAAGATATACTATTTGAATGGAATGAAGCAAGTCAAGTAGCTTTTGATAAATTAAAAAACATGTTTATTTCTGCACCTATCATGCAACCTCCTGACTAGTCGTTACCTTTTGAAATAATGTGTGATGCAAGTGATTATGTAGTAGGAGTTGTACTAGGGCGAAGAAAAGAGAAAAAATCTTATGTTATATACTATGCAAGTAAAACTCTAAATGATGTGCAAATGAACTATTCAACTACAGAAAAAGAGCTACTTGCTGTTGTATTTGCATTAGATAAATTTCGTTCATATCTGGTTGGATCATCAATTATTGTATTTACTGATCATACAGCTCTAAAATACTTATTTACTAAGAAAAATGCTAAACCACGTCTCCTACATTGGATATTATTACTACAAGAATTTGATTTAATCATCAAAGATAAGAAAGGAGTAAAAAATGTGGTAGCTGATCTGTAACACCCCGCATTTTCTTTTATATATGTATATAGATATATAGTAAATAATTGTGGTAAAAATGTGGATATGTGTAGTGATGTGTGTTTGAATTTGGTAGATTGGAAAAGTAGAGATTTAAAATGTTAGTGAAAATAATAGTTGAAATTTGGTTTTAATAAGTAAAAATATGAAATTTTAGGTCCTAGAACTTGTATTAAATAGGTTTGGTGTAGAAATATGTGTTATAGAGGTTTGGGATGGATTTGGTTGGCTTAGGAATGGATTGGAAATGGAAAAGGGATGAAACAGTGCACGTGAACAGTGCACTGGCTGCAACTTCAAGTGCGATTTCGACCTTGATGCAGTCAATATCTCTCAAAATGCAAAACATGAAAGTTGTAGATCTATTTCTTAGAATTCCATAGCATCTTTAATCATCTCAATCGGAGCTCGGATGAGAGAGTTATGCCCAGCTAACGAAGTGATGTCAAAATAACCCAATTAGCTTAAACAGTGCACTGGCTGCAACTTCAACTCCGATTTAGACCTTGATGCATTCAATATATCTCAAAATCCAAAAAATAAAAGTTTTAGACCTCTTTCTTATCATTCCATAGCATCTTGAATCATCTCAATCAGAGCTCGGATGAGAGAGTTATGCCCAGATAACGAAGCAATGTCAAAACAGTCCAATTAGCTTCGTTTTGCATTTAACGTCTCCATTTGCATCCTAAATAAAAATATAAGAATAATGAGTACATTTAGGCTTTAAATAAGTATAAAAGTCTTTAAAAAGCACCCTTTATCACCTTTTATTTGCAAACAACGCAAAACTTCATTAATAGCTGGTTCGGACGGGTAAAATATAAATTTTAGTGTTTCGAGTGTACGTTGACTTTGGTTTTGAGATAAATCATAAAAATAAATGTTTTTAGGTTAAAATAACATTAAAAATGAATCCGGAATGTCGAAAAACCTTAGAATAGTCATATGGATCACATTAGAGATTCTCAGTGGTAAAACTGTAATTTTAGAGAAAACAAAAACAGGCTGTGAACAGTAAATTTCGGGGCTAAGGTGTTTTAAACCCCATTTTCATCCATTTTCCCTCATGTCTTTCATTCCACTCTCACCCCACACCTCTTGGAATCCTAGAGAGCATTAGAGAGGAAGAAAGGAAGCGAAAAATAAGAGATTTAAGGGTAGATTCAAGATCAAAGCTCAAGTTCTTCCTACAAACTAAGGATTCAAGGTAGGGGTTTTCTCTCATTCACTTACATTGAGGCTAGGGTATTTATATATGTATGTTTTGGCTATCAATGGTATATATATGTGCTGTAGAATCATCCTCTCTTAGGCTTTTTGCAAGGATTACATGTTTTGAACAAAATAGGGTTTAATACCCATAAAATCTCATTTCTAGTTTTAAAACCCTAATTTTTTGGAGAGTGATATATTTCCTTCCTAAATGCTTTCTTTATTATAGATTTTGAAACCTTAGTGCTTCGTGTTGGGTAGAAAAATGATGTTATTGTGATCTCATGTATTTTCTTAGTTGGTTGTGGAATTGTTACATGATATATTTTGGATAGATGCTTGTAAATGGAGATAAATGTTGAAATTCTATGCTTGGTTGGGTTGTTTATGATGCACATAAGTGAGAGGTTCCTTGTAAGGATGCTCACCCTTTCCCAAGAGGTTCTCGGTAAGGATGCTTGGAAAACAATGTAGTGATTGGTGAGAGGTTCCATGTAAGGATGCTCATCTATTCTCAAGAGGTTCCCGGTAAGGATGCTTGAGAATCAAAGGTGACCTAAAGGGGGGTGGAGGTTACCACAAAGTATGCCACCTACCGAAAAAATTATTGAGAATTGATTATGGCAATTAATGGCTATTATTTGTATGTGGTACTCGTTTATTCGTTTAAGTAATATTTTTAAACAAACTTGAGATCCTTTTTAAATGTCACTGCTTTATTTCAAATTATGTATTTATGTTACGTTAAAATTGAGACCGACCATTTGAAATGTTTTTCTAAACCTTGTATGGGTTTGGGAGAATTTTCTGCAGAGCTTCGTGCTCACCCCCTATCGCTAACATTTTTCAGATTACCTGCTTGAGGAGGAGGACGTAAGGGTCGAGGAGTCCACTACTTGGGAGACTCCACTGGACAGGAGTGTGGATCCTGAGGTGGACGCATAGAGCGACCTCCTTTCCTTTTGTACTAGACTAGGACATTCTTTTGGAACATTGTGTAGTCTAGCTTCTTTTTTTTATTCTGCTACGCTTCTTTAATTAATTTTTGAGATGTAATAGTCATGACTTAGGCTTATTCTTTTGGATAATGTTGTAAATATTCGTGAATAAAAAATGAAGTCTTGTTTCTTAAGGGATTATATTAGTGCTCTCATGATATGAATGGTTTTAGAATGTAATGTTGTCAGAGTGTGTTTTGGGGTGTTACAAAGTTGGTATCAAAGCTTAGGCTTTAGGTCTTACATGGGAGCTGTAGGTTATGGAATCACCTCTAGAGCTTTAGGATTATGGTGAATCAAATCCTTGAGTGAAATTTTATACACGTTTTATGCCTTAGCTTAACCTAATATTTAGGATATCCTGTACATCCATGAACTAAGTTGTGAATTGATGTGCGGGATGAATGGCGAACAAGGACGGGGACGCGGATGTGGCCGTGGCCGTGGAGGTCAAGCGAATCCACCACCTCCGAATGTCATACAAGGCATTTACCAATGCTTGAGGGAGCTCACCACTTTGGTACAAAACTAAAATGGTAACAACAACCACAATGGTGGAGCTTATCCTCTCGCTCAAGTACCAGGCAATGGGAACGGAGATCGAAGGATGATAGCTCTTCGGGAATTCTTAAGACAACGACCACCTAATTTCCAAGGGAGCTCCAATCCTTTGGAGGCGGATAGATGGATCCGCTGAGTGAAGAAGATCTGTGACGGCATGGGAATTGCAGGGGAGTTGAGAGTTGGTTTGGTGACCTACCTGTTTGAGGGGGAGGCCGACTATTGGTGGGATGCCATAAAGAGGAGAAGGGACACCGACACACTCACTTGGGAAGAGCTCGATCAACTTTTCCAAGATAAGTACTTCTCTTAATCGGTCAAAGACCGAATGAAGGTGGATTTTCTTGCACTACGACAGGGTAGTATGACCGTAGCTGAGTATGAGAGGAGGTTCGACAAGCTCTCCCGTTATGCTACGGGATTTATATCTACTGAGGCTGACAGGACCAAGCGCTTTGAGCAGGGTCTGAGGCCGATCATCAGGGAGAAGTTGGTGGCTCTCAGGAGCCGTGATTTTGGGGACTTGGTGGACAGAGCTGCACTGGTAGAGAGAGACAAAGAGGATAGCCAGCGATGACAGGGCTTCTCGAGAGGAGGTCTGATCCAGAAAGGTGATAGCACTAGTGGGGCACACAGACCGACACCATACCGTCGCCTAGACCAGACAGGTGGACAGCGACTTTTGACAGCCCGAGGAGAGGGAGACACTCAAACTAGAGCGGTATTACCCCATGATCCTGCTTTGCATGCGAAGGTGTGGGATATATTCAAATGCATTGCGCAATTTTTCCACCTTAGGGGCCTATCCAAACTGCCAGACAGGTACCAGCAGCCCAACCACCACCACCGAGGCCTGCACAGCAACGTCCGATACAAGCTCAAGCCCCCGGTGGTGCCAACCAAGGGCGAGTATTTGCTTTGACTCAGCCGGAGGAGGACATTGCCAATGCCGTTGTGGAAGGTATCGTCCTTATTTACAATTCTTGGGCCCGAATATTATTTGACCCCAGTGCAACACACTCATTTGTACGCACGACATATGCACTTGATTTGGGATTGAGTTTCGCGAAGCTAGAGCATGTTATGAACATTAGCTTGTCCACGGGAGAACGGTTAGATACTAATCGAGTCTGCAAGGGTTGCATGCTTCGCATTGGGGAGCACGAATTGATTATGAATTTGACTACTTTAGAGATAAAGGAGTATGATGTGATTTTCGGGATAAACTTGTTGTCCACTTTTCGGGCGGTAATGGATTGTTTTCACAAGCGGATTATATTTCAGTTGCCGGGAGGAGTCATTTTTAGTTTTGTGAATAACCGAGATTCTTTCCATCTATTTCCTACTACGGGTAGTAGATTCTTAAAAGCGAAATCGGGAAGTCATTTGAGTTTCTTAGCTAGCTTGATGGGAGATGACAGGGATAAAATCCATACGGATGTGGTGTTAATTGTATCGGAGTTTTTGAATGTTTTTCCGAGGAATTACCCGGATTACCGCCACATAGGGAATTGAGCTCAAGATTGATCTCTATCCGGGAACCGAACCCATATCCATTGCTCTCTACCGGATGGCATCTTTGGAGTTGAAGGAGCTAAGGAAGCAGTTGGATCACTTGTTGATGATTGGGTTTATCCGTCTAAGCACTTCACCTTGGGGAGCCCCAGTCCTCTTTGTGAAGAAAACGGATGAGACTCTACGATTGTGCATGGATTACCGAGGTTGAATTGGGTTACCGTGAAGAATAAGTATCCGTTGCTGTGAATTGATGACTTATTTGATCAGTTGGGAAGGTTCGAAGTATTACTCCAGATTGATCTTCGTACGGGGTATCATCAGCTGCGGATT
>CAUOFW020000705.1:0-214975 GCA_963454935.2 Ilex paraguariensis | reverse complement strand
AGAACGTTTGAATTGACAGTTTGTTCATTACCATTTGAACTATCTTATTTGAATTTTATATATCCTACCTTTACCCAATGCAAGCTATTGCTTAAAAAAAACCGTATCTAGTGCACTCTACAAAAAGAGTTACCCGTCTTTTAAGAAATATGGTTGTAGAACACGAATAAGCTGATTGTTAATTAGACTGATGTGCAATTGACTTTGTTGTAGGCCCAACCTCTGTAAAGAAGAGTCTTCTGTGCTTTTGGATATTGTATCTTTATTTTGCAACTAATAAGAAGGCTTCTTGTGAATAATTTTCTATTTTATAATTTATTTAATACTTTATCATTTTTTTATTTAATAGTTATATATTATCTAATTCAAAATCAATGATTAAAATTAATAAAACAACGGTTTCAGAACCCTAATTGAAAGTCTGGAACATGCTTTGCAACATCATAATGGGCCGTTGAGAAATTTGAATTACAAGAAACCATTTCGTGCCTTTGATGCACAAACTTTGGAAAAAAGTCAGTTACTTTTCGAACAATGGGTGGTGGTGAAGTGACACCAAAGTTTCCTTAAAAGAGCAGCGTTGTCAAAAAATTGGCTTCTCCTATGTAATTGTTCTTGCTTTCACCTCTTGCTTTATTTTTATGGTGAACAAATGGCCATAAATTGGGGTTGAAAACATTCCCAAAGTTCACGGGTTTGTCACCCGATGGGACTAAATTGGTTTATTACCTGCAAAGAGCCCAAGTCTTAGTAAACTATTTTGAATGAACATCTTTTGCTTTACATTTTATGTTAAACCTACAACTTTCTAAAAACTTGTTCTATTTTTTTTTTTTTGACAAAAACAATAGAATATATATTAAGTAGAAAAATCTGAACAGAGGAATGTCACTAAAAAAATCTGGCGTCATATCCTCACAAATATTAAAGTGTTCATAGCATCTAGTCCTCCTAGCAAGCTGGTGCGCAACCCAATTTTCTGTTCATCTAATTGTAGAAATAGAGAAAGAATGAAAACTATGTAGAAAACACCTAACATCTGCTATAATTGATCCTAAAAAAGAAAATTCCTCATTAGTATCAAATATCATCTTCGTCGCAGTAAATGAGTCACTTTCCAACATAATCTCCTTACACTCCATCTACCTAGCAAATAACAAAGCCTCACTTGTAGCAATGTTTTCCAGTGTTTGCGCATCATATAACAATTTTATCTTCTTTGATATCCCCGCAATAAACAACTCAGATTCATCTCCAATAACAATACCCACTCCAACAGCCCCTTCAAAGATAAATAACGCTCTATCAAATTTACCTTGAACGAACCTGGGCTTGGGGGAAACCAGCTATCTGGATCTGCCATATTGGTATGTGAGAAACCCATCTTTGTAGCCTGTTCAAACTGTTTGAGATACATCGTTGCATTTTGGACCACAACATAGGATCATTTTTCAAATCCTAGAAAAGGAATTCATTTCTATTCCTCCAAATAAACCAACAATGCAACAGGAAAATCGAAAACAGTGGAGCTTTAGTTATTGAGTGACGTCCCAAAACCAGTGTTGGATATGAGTTGCAAGTCGCTGAACCATGTGGCACAGTGGACTGCCTTCCCAAGACTTTTGTGCCCAAGGACATTCCTTCAAAATGTGCAAAATAGACTCATTCTCCACTTTGCATACACAACACACACTATTTGAACAAATATTCCTTTGCCATAAATTCTTACTTGTAGGAAGGGCATCCAATAACATTCTCAATACAAAAATTTTAACTTTACTTAGGACTTGCTGATTCCATAGCGCCTTCCAGTTATAATCAAGACTCGACGAAGATTTTGCAGTGGACATTCCCAAAGAATATAAATTACCCTCATAAGCTAAGTGATATGCACTCTTTACAGAGAATCTACCATTATTGTTATAGTGTCATATTAATTTGTCTTCTATCGAAGAAACTCCCAATGGAATCCGTTTAATTACCTCAACTTTGTGCTCCAAAGAGGCTGCATCAATCAAATGTGTTTTCCAAGCTTGAGTTTGGGGGTCAATAAGTTGGCTGACCGTAACCTCCTCCTCTAACATTTGCATAGCGCTCACTGCTTTAAAGATAGTGGGTATTGGAATCCACATATTGTGCCACACTTTAACTTTGGAAACATCGCCAATCCTCCATCTCGATCCGACTTCAATCACTTTCCTTGCCTCTAGGTTGCTCCACCATGTGTATGATGGCCTGTAACCCAGCTTGGCACTCATTAGTGATGTTGATGGAAAATATCTCGCTTTCAAAACTTTGTGAAGAAGAGTATCAATATCATGATGGATCCTCCATGCTTGTTTGACTAGCATCGCCATGTTGAAAGTCCTCCATGCTTGTTTGGCTACAATTTTGAGACGTTTTAGTATTCTCAAAAGTATGTGATTAACAATGCAATATTCTTAACTCTGATAAGATGTTAAAATATTCAACACACGTAATGATCCAGAATGATCAAACGTGGGTTCTAGATGTAGTCATGCAAAACAAACTCAAGAACACTAGTTATTTCATTAGCAAGAGCTTGATAATTTAGGGGTGTTAATTTTACTCATTTACACGATACGACACAACATGAAATCGAAATGACACGACCGATTAATATAAATAATAAATTAGTCAAATTAAGATTAGACACAAATAACAAGATTAATTGGCCTTGTAAGTAGAAAATAGAAATTTTATAAAGTTTTTTATTTCTTTACATAGCATCATATGAATTGTTTTAGAATTAAATTATTTTTTATTAATACAAACATGGAGCAAACCGAAATGACACAACCCAAAAATAATAAGACTTGAGATAACATGATATGAAAATGATACGACCCTGTACAAATTGATACACCGACTTCATAAAGTGTCGTTCCAAGTTTACACTTTGCTACGTTGGAATTGGATCATATTGTGGCCTCATACAGCTTAGGCATTCTGTTTTGAAAGCCTAATTTGTGAGGGATAAGTTGAGTTTTTCACCTTATTTCCAAACAAATGAAGTATGTTCACTCACATAATCAAATAGAATGGCTTTGGGAAAAGTCTTTTACTTTTTCGAACAATGGATGGTGGCGACATGACATCAAAGTTTCCTTAAAAGAGCAGCTTCGTCAAAAAGAATGGCTACTCCTATGTAATAGTTCTTGCTTTCACCTGTTGCTTTACTTTTATTATGAACAAATGGCTATAAATTAGTGGTTACAACATCCTTGACAGATTTGTTTTTTGGAAAAGCCAACTTGTGTGTTCTACAAGTTAGTTTTGTAGCAAATTTTTATTGGGTATAAACACCAAATGACATTGATGCCTTGGGTGACTTACGAGCACCCAATATTTTCTCATTGTTTGGTCATCCCAGTCTTAGACTCTTAGTAGACCATTTGGGTTGACCCTCTATAGCACGTTTCGCATTTAGTTTCCAAGAAAGGTCTCTCCTCTGTAGGGGCGGCCCAAGATAAAGCGGGCCCCCTATGCAAAAATTTTATATGAAAACCCTATTTAATATTTTATCTATTAATATATTATATTTTTAATTATTATAATTATTATAATTTTTTAAAAATATATTTTTTGAAATATAAAATATTAATCAAGTTTTTTTATTCAAATTTTGACAATAAATTTTTTTAATAGATAATATAATTAATTCATTACCTCTTAGTTGATTATAAATAAAATTTTATCAATTTAAATTTTCAACAAATAATTTAATAATAAAATATGTGAACAAAAAATAATTTTAAGATAATAACGAATTACTCTTCACCAATGAGTAATGTGCACGCATGAAAAACAAAACTTTGATAACAAACAATTTAAGCATAAAGTATTTGGATTGATAATTTATATTAAAACAAAAAGAGAACCAATTTTATAGATTTTCACTACAAAAAATATTGTATATAAATTTTCTATGTGAATGAGTGAGTGGAATACAATTATAAACATACTCAAAAGAGTCAGAAAAACTTAAATCAAAGCTTACACGATAAGAGTAATTTTGTTCCTAAAAAATTTAGATATTGATTTGAACTATTAAAATTTGGGACCTAAAAATTTAAATTATTTCTAAAATACAAAAAATAAAGAGAAATTTGGAGGTCGGTTCCTCATTATGGACTTATTTGATAGTAAGTCTATCAAGAAAACTTGTTTAATATTAAATTTATTTTGATCTTCATTGTCCAAAATACCCCCAATAGTATGTTTAATTAAAACAAATTTAAAAAATAACTCTAAATTTTAGAAGTTTGACTAATATTAAAATTTTCTCTCTCATATCTATCTATATCCATATATAGAATATGACTATTTATTTCTCTCTCATAAATATATATACACACACACATAGTAACATTAAAAAAAATAGTAACATTCAAATACAAAAAATACTACCATTTAAACACAAAATAATAATAATATTCAAAAAAAAATAACATTGAGTATTAATATTTAGAAAAATAATAGTAGTAATATACTCAACAAAAATAATAACATGCTCATAAAATTAGCACCAAGAACAATAACGTGGTCAAAAAAAAAAAAGAAGTAACATGGAACATTCAAAAAAAAAAAAAAATAGTAGCATTTAAAATTGAAGACAATAACATTTAAAAAAAAAAGTAACATTCAACAACAAAAAAAAAATTTAAACAAAATAAAAAAATAGTAACATTCAAAAACAAAGATAGTAACACTTAAACCAAAAACAAATAATCTACTTCGTTAAGTCCATATAAGTTCATATATAGTAAACACTGCTATCACAATATAGATATATTTTATTCATCTATTTTTTGCTCTTTTTTTTTAAAGAAGAAAATAAGAATTTCGATTCTTAATGGTCTAATCCATCTATTCCCAAATCTCAGATTAACTAACGGTCAAGCAATGTTAAAGACAACACCAAAATAATAATAAGGGTTTATTGCATCAGAGATTCTCAAAGTATAGAATTTGTCTCATTTTAGTCCCTATTATTTTAATTACATCATTTCGGTCTTTGAAATATTGAATATATTTCTATACAGTCCTTCAAGTAGATAACATTCAAATTGCTAATGATTTTTTTTATCATAAACTTGTCATGTGATACCTAAATATGGATAAAAAATGATTTTTGTAATTCTTGACTAAAATTTGGATAGTTTTTGACAAAACAATGTGTAATATGAGTAACTTTTGACCAAAATTTGAATAGCACATGATTAAAATTGTGTAATTTAGGTAGCTCTTTGACCAAAATTTGGCTAAGAGCTATTTAAATTATTTTTTTTTTCATATTTAGGTGTTATGTGATAAGTTTATGATAAAAAAATCGTTAGCAATTTGGACATTATCTGTTTGAGGGACCACATAAAATTATATTTAATACCTCAAGGACTAAAATGATACAATTAAAATATTATGACCAAAATGAGACAAACCCTACACTTTGGAGACTTTCAGTGCAATTAACCCTAATAAAAATGGATGGAAACCTTCAAATGGCTTGATGTTCTAAAATCAACTTGTTCTTATATTGAAAAACAATAAATAACAAATGAAAATATCATAAAATAGTCCCAAAATCACACACCTAAGTATAGGTAGAGCTTGCAGCACCTCAAGCAAAAGCTATCGCTACCTTTTTCCTTAGAGCTACTTGAATACCTTCTCTGACATTACTTTGGTGGTTATGGCAATAGCAAAAGCTATGGTGCCTATGGGAATCTAGAACTAGTATATATAAAAATAATTTAAAATTGCTTTAAAGAAAAGGTATTCTACTTATTAGTAAGATTAAAAATGAATTATTCTCAAATAAATTTTTTTGACAGCCTAAACTCATTATAAGTCCCTAAAGGAGAACTCAACCCTAATTTTCACAAAAATAAATATAAAAAAGGCCTATTATAAGTGGTAAATTTTATGGAAGCCCACTAAAATTTGGGATTAACTAAGTAGAGAGTAATTTTGGACCTAACAAAATTAAATATTGATTTGAACTAATAAAATTTGACCTTAAAATTTTCAAATATTTAAAATAAAAAATAAAAAATTAGGGCTACAATACTAAAAGGATAAATATTTTGAGGGCCGAAGTAGATAAGCAACTTAACTGCCTAGGGGTTGAGCCAGCCTTACTCCTATCCTTTGCGGTATGTTAACCTTCCTACTATCTAAACTTGTGCTATTTGAGAGGGTGATCCCGACTTTGAGACAAGCAAGTGTAAATATTGAAATCATTCGGATGACAATCAAATTTGAACGGGATGACTTTTTCTCTTATACAAAGCGGGGCTAAGATTTTCTTACCGTGGGAAAAATTTACAATTTATAAATAAATTATTTTATTTTTTATAACCAGTAGATCCAAAAAGGGATAATAAAATAATTTTGCACTCTATGTGTTTGTGTGTATGCGTGCATGTGCTTGTGCATGTGTGTGCGTGCTTGCCAACTTGTGACACAATTTTCAATAAAATAAATTAGGGTCTGTCAAACTACTCTTTCATAAATTAGACTCAGAAGTGGTGTAAACCCCCATATTCTTATCTTTATATAGTAACGTAATTAATTTAAAATGCTCATATATGTAATGATATAAGCATGAACTATATAAAGAGTAGAAATAAAAATGTTACGCTAGATAATAGGGTATGTAGTAGAAGTTAGGAAGCATTCTAGAGTTAAAGCACATTTTAGATAGAATTTTGGTAGGAAGAAATTTGACACTGCCTTAGTATTTGAACCATAAATTTTTACTCTGATGTCCGTTTGATCTGAAATGTTTACAGTATACATTACACTTCCAAGGCTACAAAATAGTATTGCACAAAAATTTTTCAAATCGACTTCTAAATAGGCCAAAAATTCATTGAAAGTTTGGCTAAAAATGGGAGTTCGTTCGAACGTGAATGGGTCCGTTCGAATGACAGTTAGTCCTAGTACTTTTGTATCTGACAGAACTCTAATGGAAAAGCAAAATTACTGGTAGCAAGCAACGTTCGAATGCCAAAATGATGTTCGAACGTCAGGTAGATAGTCCGAACGTCAAGTCTCTAGTTCGAACGTCAAGTCGCGATTCTAAGTATCAATTTGTGACGATTGGACTAAAAGTACTGGGAGCAAACAACGTTTGAATGCCAAAATGATGTTCGAACGTCAAGTCTCTAGTTCGAACGTGAAGTTGCGATTCTAAGTATCAAATTTGTGACGATTGGATTGTTTTCTCATACTATGAATACCCAAGGATGTATTCCCTAGCCCAATTTCTTCAGTTCTAACCCTAGAAAGCCTTTTTGAGTAAGAAAGAATAGGAGAAACATGAGATTAAGGGGATTTTGTACGTTGGAACGGATCAAACATGTTAGGTTTTCACACAAAACTACGAAATTGAGATAAGAGATTCTTCTTGAGTATTTTCATTGAGACTTAGGGTGTAATTATGTATGTTTTCAATCTTCTTGATAATTATATGATAAATATGTATGAGTTCTTGATTTTGTTTAGCATTGGAACATAGTTTTGAACAAAATGTATGTTTGGGTTCAAGGAATACTTGTTCTTGAATTTTCAAAATCGTAGTTTTTCCATAATACATGTTTTATTGTGAAATTCATATGGATTCTTGATTTCTAAATTTCTATTCTTGATTAAATTATGTTTTCATCAAATACTTGTTCTTGTTCTAAGAAATTATAATTTTTGGCAAAACCTTAGAATTTTTAATATCGAAATTGTGAAGGTTTTCTTGATATGATCTCTTGCATATTTTAATTCCTTTATTACTATAGAATATTGAAAATTGTGCAATTGTGATATTTAAATTGATAATGAAAATTGTGATTGATTATGATTGTGGTTGTTGAGAAAGTTGTGGTTTCATCTCTTGTATGGTTTGTTGTGATGGATTTAAATTGCTTTCGTGAGATGTCGTAGAGTGTTAGAGGTTAGTCTATCCCAGTGAGATGAGATGATTTTCTAACACTTGTAGTAAATTGTTGTTTATGAAAGTAACCACTATTGTTCACGTATGTTCGAGTTTGAGGGATGATATACCTTTCCTGGGAATGATTCGTCAATGTTGTGGGAGACGGTATACGTCCTTCCTAAAGTGGTTTGTGATTTGGCCCTGCGGAAAATGATTGAGATTGTGTGGCTGTGATGGGTGAACGAGGTAAAATTGTTGTGTAGATTCTTGAGAAACAACCAACATACATGATAATGGGGATGCACCAACATACATGAGAATATGGGATGATACTACTAAGTTATTAATTGGTTGCTTTAATTATAACATGTTTATTCCTTTCATTGATTTATTGTATTTCTCCACACTTGAGATCGTTATAACTGCCATTTTTTTATTTTCAAAAATATGTTATTTTTCAAAAGAGACTTGCCTTCTTTTTATTGTTTTAAAATCTTGTTGGGATTTGAAAGGGATTTTCTACGGACTTTTGCTGACCCACTACAAAACATTACAAATTTTGGTAGCGAGAAAGATGTCAAGTTAGATGAGCAGGTTGATCTCAAGGCTGGAGAGGGTCAGTATGAGGATCCTGAAGTGGAGGCTTATAGATGCTTATTATTGTATTTGGAGAGATTTTTGTGAAACAATGTTTTATTTTAGTTTTATTATTTCTCTGTTAGATACTATTTGGTTTTGAATTGTAAGTTGGAGAAATTATGATATTTTATTAGTTTTAGTATTCATTCTTTGTCATGTAGATGAATGGTTTATTATCTAATAGTTATTTTTAGTTGCTCTCGTGGTTGGATGCTTTGTAGATAGTAATGTCTTACAGGATGAATTTTAGGGCGTTATAGGTGGAGTCATCCATGGGCTAGGGTAGGCACATACCCCTCTTTTTTTTTTTTTTTTAAGACATGTATTTTTTTTATCTAAAATTTAGACATATTTAATTGTGTCCACCCTACTATTATGTTTTGTTGATATCGATTTGGATAAACCCAACCTAAATGATTATTAATTTTCTGTAAGATTATTGAGAACTAATTTAAGTATTTAATAAACTCTACTATCAATTCACTAATCACAAACTATTGGGTATCCACCAATTAAATCCCAAATTTGGTGCAACTAATATTATTCTTAATTTTTAAAAATATTGCAGATATGTTCGAATAAGTTTTGAACATATTGGGGCTATTTTATAATTTTTAAAATTATAGAATTATTTTTTTATTGTATTAAAATGAGTGTCATTATGTAGTAAACTATAGGGTAATAAATGGAAGATTGTTACCACAATTTATATATATAAAAAAATATTATTGATAAATTTGATTTGTAACTCTTTCAAATAATAAAGACGCATTAGCGTCAATTGTAAGTGAAAATAATTAGTCTTATTCTTGATCATAAGTTTAAATTATTTTTTATTTGTTCATACTGTGTGTATCAGTTTTTAATCTTTTATATTTAATGAACTTTTAAAGTATTAAATTTAATTTCAATAAATATGAAATTTTGAACTTCTACAATCAATTGAAAAGAAAAATTAAAACGAGCTAATGTGCCCTCCCTAAAACTTATTACTGACTCTGCCATGTACGTGGCTTTATTTAGGTGTTTATTTGTACGTGTGTCTTGAACTTTGTTATAACACTCTCTTTATTGAATAATACTATTTTACTATTAAAACAAATACTGTGAAATTATCGACAAGACCTAACAAAAATACCTTAAGTGACAAACACAAATGGGGCAAAATTAATAAAAACAATATAATCCAAAATGTATCCATGCTTGACAAATTCTAAATATAGGTGCACAGGAGGATTCCAACAACATAAGAGGATAGTGATACTGTAGAGCATCTCTATACATGAAAGGCCACCAATAACCCTAAGACATGGTCCTAATGATCGATCACCAGTGTGGTTGTCGTAAACGTTTTCATAGATTTCGTAGAGTGGAGGTTGGATCTTATTCTCGGGCCCACACAGAAGGTGTGGTCTCAAGAATGACTTCTTGTGGAGTTTTTGATCGGGTGATATCTGATACCTTGGGGCCTTAAGCTTGATCTGTCGAGCCCACTTTTGAGACTACATGAGTTTTCTTGTGCTTAAGTACTTGAATATGGGTCCATCTAGCTTGAGAGTGATTCACTTGAAACAGCGGAGAAAGCCTCCATTGGTTCTAGGGTGTTAATGTTGGCTGTGAGAGGTACTTCCCCATGATCCTTTGAGTGATCTTAGAATCCAATGCCGAGGCTAAACATGTGAGAGAGTTGGCATGGCTATTGTGATCTTAGGGGATTTGGGTGATTTGTACATCCTTAAACCCCGTCATTAGCACATTCACTTTTTGATGATACACCCTCATCTTGGGGTCGCGTGCCTCAAACTCTACATTGATCTAGTTTACGGTTAGCTCAAACTTTCAAAATATGCCACTTGGCAGTTGCACGCAACCTTCGTTATGTCAAGTCCTAATAGAAGCGCTTCATACTTGGTTTCTTTATTTGAAGCCTCAAATCCGAGTTTAATCTTCTATTCAAAGGTGGAACTTTCCAGGGTAGTGAGAATTGCTCCCACTCCTGCCCTCAAGTTAGAAGCACCATCTGCGTATAGCATCCAAGCCTCGAGAGTAGTTTTAGGGGGTATTGCCTGTGTTTTCTTGAGGACAAATTTTGATGGCGTGAACTCAGCAATGAAATTTTCTACGACTTGTCCCTTGATGGCCACTTGGGGTTTAGGCTGAATTTTGAACTCCCTAAGTTCTATAGCCCACTTAGCGACTCTTCTCAAGAGGTATACCTTCTAGAGTATTGCCTTCAAGGGTTGGTCTGTTAAGATGATGATCATGTGCGCTTGAAAGTAATGTCTCAATTTCTTGGCCGAGTTTACAAGGGCAAGGATTATTTTTTCAATGGTAGATACGTGTCTCTAAGTCTAAGAGGGTCTTACTCAAATATTTTTGCAACTATTGGAAGATTTAGAAATGAAGTAGTTGAGGGTGGTGAGCATCCCGGTCAACCTCTGGATGTCCTTTGGCATCCGAAGCCTATATACCTTTAGCACAACTTTTATTTGGCCGGGGTTGGCTTTAATTCCCCGGTGGGTTACCAAATAGCCCAAGAATTTTCCTGAGTTGATGTTGAAGGAGACTTTCGACGCATTAAGCTTGAGGTCGTACTTCCTAGGTATTTGGAAGCCCAAGTATTTTGAGGTTGTTTGCTCTGCAATGGCTCTTGACGAATATATCATCGATATATACTTTGTGTTTCCAATTTTCCCTTGAACGTCTTATTCATCAACCGTTGATGTGTCGTCCTGACATTTTTCAGACTAAAATGCATGACTTTGTAATAATAAACTCCCCAATAGGTCATGAACGAGGTTTTCTCATGGTCAGGGCCAAACAAGGGGATTTGACAAGGGGGAACTAGAAATCTTGTGTAGTGGGGGCAATTAACACTCGTTAATAAATTAAAATTATAATATTAATATTATTTTCGTGAAAAAATTAAATTTTAATCATTTTTATAAGTATATTATCATTGAAAAATATTAAAGGGAGGTGCAACCCGTGTAATGATGTACGGAAAAAGCCAACCAAAAAATTAACCATCTTTAAATGTTCAATTGAACTGTAAGTCTTAGGTTATCATTGTCAATTGAAGAGAAAAGTGAGAGGAAATAGGATTGAATCGATTACTTGGTTTGTCCAGGTGTTAAGAAAAATTGGTGCTCAAGCTAGTAGATTTAACCCATCAATTGAGAGTAAGTTTTATCGCTCACTAATCTATGTCACTTGCCCATATATCTGGGCGAGCAAGTTATAAGTCATGTTGATTAAGTTAATAATTAGGTCAAATTTTAAGATATAAATAGCATTATTCTATTTGGGTCTATGCAACTATCTGTAAGCAATATTATTGAGACATAATTCATCAACTTAATTTATTATAAATATTGAATTGACTATGGATCTCACAAAATATTTGAATTTGGTGTTAATCTAATGATTACAATGAAATTATATCATTAGTTCATTAAATTAGGTCAAATTTTTACATCCAAGAGCATTTTCACAAGCTATTCCACGGACAAAAATCAAAGTTTTAGCCAACTCTAAAAAAGTGGGTAGTTGGTCATACTCAATACTGAAGTATAGGTTATCTTAGTGATCTAACGTAGGACAATTTGCCAACACATAACCTATTACCTATGTTGGGCAATATTTCGAACTTCCAAAATAGAAGGTAGGCGTGCCCATAAGTCACATAGGATCATTCACGCGTAAAGAACACTTGTCTTGAAAGTTGAACCTTCATTCTCCATGGACGAGCACACTTGAACTTATGCAAATCGCCATGCAAAAAACCTCAAACTATGTCAAGTAGATTTCTTCCAGCTTTCATAGTGGGGGCAAGTTATCAAAAACTTGAAAGTTTATTAAAATACTAAATGAAGTTTAAAAGTTTTCAAAATTTTAATGGGGGCAATTGCCCCCATTGCCCCCAGTGTAATCCGTCCTTAGGATTTGATGATACTCTGCCCAAGCATTCAAAAAATTCATGTACGCATGCCTTTCCGTCGCATCCACCAGCTAGTTTATCTTTGGCAAAAGGTAATTGTCTTTTGGACATGCCTTGTTTAAATTGGTTAAGTCTACACAGACGTGCCACTTCCTTTTTTTTCTTCTTGGCACATACGATGTTGGACAACCACTCAGGAAAATGCACTTCCCGAGTAGATCCCATTTCCAAGAGCTTATTCATCTCCTTGATGATAGCCTGGGCATGATGAGGAGCTAACCAAAGGGGCTTTTTTTTTACAGGCTTGACATTCGGGACCATGTGCAACTAATAGTTGATAACCCTAGCCTTTATGTCTTGCATCTCCGTCAGATCCCATGCAAAGATGTTAGCGTTGCTTTGAAGTTAGGCTGACATTTCCTACCATTTCGTCGAGATAAACGAAGAGTTGATAGGAAAGAACCTATGCTCGTCGTTGGCCTTAAGGTATACCTCTGTTAAATCCTCCTTGGAGTAGTCGACCGATTCAACCTGAGGATTATTGACATCAGGCCACTTGTACTTTGATTGCTATTTGGTTAGAAGCGTTTTGGGGTCTAGCTTTTTCGCCATTCCCAAGTCCCCAATCTTTAGGGTGACATAGAAACAACTTTTGGATACCGCCTGATCTCCGCATATTTCCATGATTCCTTCGAGAAAGGCTTTGTAAGCCTTACAATCATCAGTGAGGGTATCGGTGTCCCGCTGATAGGAGTAGCGGGTGGTGGAGTTCCTTGTGGAGGGGTCACCTTGCATCTTTAGGGGCCACTTAAAGAAGGGATCCTTTTTTATTTGACGTAGCATCTTGTAAATGGGTTCCCTTAAAACCATGTGGATCCTCTTCAATGAGATTTGAGTCGAGGCCAAGATGGATCATCCCTTCTTACTTGGCTAATCCTTATCATTCTTCTAGCAAGCTAATACCCTACCCCGAGCACCGACCACATCGTCTTCCATTTTGGCATATATGTCTATGTGCGCCATCAAATCCTTCATGCCCATTAGGTTTCGTTTTGTCAAGGACTTGTAAAGATTAGTGTCTCAAGATATGCTGAGATGGAAGGAAGCATCGACTACCAATTCTATGCAACGTTACACCTTGTTAACCTCCTCCTAGTATTAGGTGGCATACTGCTAGAGTGTCTCCTTCCTTCCTCTGAAGGGTGTGGAAGGTCCCGATGTCTTTTTGTCGTCGATTACTGGTGATGAGCTGAGATGTAAGTTGCTTGGTCATCTGTTTCCAAGACATGATACTCTCTCAAGGGAGACTCTTTTACCACTTCATCGTCATGTCCCTCAAAGTCATGGAAAATATGAGACACAAGAGTTTTTGATTGGTGTCGTAAAAGGATAGCAAATCCTTGTTTTGTCGAAGGTGCCCTTTTAGGTCTCACCTTTTGTCATACACCTTGAATTGCGGCACCATGAGTTTACTCGACATCTCCACCTCTTAGATACCATGAACAAACTAGGACTTAAGGGGCTCTTCTTCAACATCGTCATTTTCCTAACTCTTGATAAATGCTACACCTTTGAGAGTTAAGATGGGAGCATACTCGTTGCTGCTTGAAGTCGACGACTATTAGTTTGGGCTTGGGATCCTTACGGATTCCCATATATTTTTCGAAGAAGGTGGACCCCTCCTCAGAGTCCTCCCCCTTATTGTTGTGTGAAAGTTAGTGATGAAGGTATCCCTTTGTTAGGGGTCTTTCCTTCTTCCCTTTTCCATCAGGGTTGCCTCTGGTGGACGTTCCCTATTAGAGGCATGAGAAGCCTCTGTTTTCATTCCAAGGGACTTTACAAATCCACTAGGGACAAGGTTTCATGGTTGGCCTTTCTTTTCCTTTCCTTTACTAAGGCGATCTTCCCCATTGGACATGTTAATTGATCATTCAAGTCATTGATCCTATTGAGAACATTCACACTATCGCAATCTCTCTCCTCCAGTTGGCTACCAAGTCGTTCCTCAATAAAATCTAGCAACTCGTGGGCGAGATGGGTCTGATATGATGGGAGCGCATTTGTGGATCCCCCTAAACTCCCTCTATTAAGTCCAAAAACCTAGAAGCTAACGGGAGTGGTAATGGATTTTTCTTCTTGTTTGGGGTACATAGATTTCCTCCACGTAACTGTACAAGTGGGTGTTCACCATGGTATTGTTACAAGGGAACGTTGCATTTTTTTTCCATAGACAGTGTCAAATTGCATGGGAGGATTATTGCAATATAAGACGATAGTGATGCCAAAGGTGAATCTGATGGGAAGATTGTTGAAGAAGTTGAACAATGATGGTTCTGCAACAACATGAAAAGGTTAGAAGAGAGTTGGATGTGAATTTGACATTTCTCCTCCGATACTTAAGTCAGTTTTTGTGGGAGGGAATATGACAAGGTACAAATATTGGTTAGGATTGCATACCTTGGACATCATATTAGGGGGTTATTTATACCCAATGGCATTTGACTTGTACTAAAAACGAGCTCATAATACTAGCCAAGCGTCCTGAAACTGTGTCAGAAGGAAACTCCTCTGATTCAGTTGTACATGGGGACAATTGGGAAATGACCCCTATTGACTATATGTTAACAACTCTCGAGTCTTGCCTTTACAGTTCCTCAAGCCATGCATTTATAATTGCCTGAGAACTCAAAGTCGAGTTTTTATTGTCCATTAATGCTTAGGCCCAAGCATTAATGGGGTATTCCTTATCGAACGTTCCTAATTGGTTAGCCTTTTTAGATGGTCCTCATGACTGAATATTGAATGGACTCTTCGATTAAGTTGTCACATGATTGGTCTCATTAACCAAGGATGAGACATTTATGTTAGATCTACTGGGTTCTCATGTCAGAATGGCATGCAATTGATAGTCTCAAGGGATCCCCTATCCCTTGTCTTTTCAGTAGTATATGATGATTTCTATAGGCCCAGCTATCTATATCATTAATGCTTCGAAACCTATCGACACTCGGTGTCCGCATTTTTTTCTTTCACATCTCTTTCCCATTGACTTGTTAGATCATATCCCTTCAATAGGAATACTAAATCTAATTTCTTAGTGTATGAAATAATCTCACTTATTTTTTAGATTCAAAACTAAACCAATATTGTTTATTAACTTTTCAATGGTCAACAAATTCTAAGAAAAATTCAAATTTTCAAAATTTCATGTTAATCCTAAAAGTTTCAGAGTTGCAATGGGAACAGTTTCCCCCACTGTGTCTCCCACCCTTGCCATGATGCAATGCTTAAGCATAATATATGACATGATTCACAACACTTGTGTGAGTTTGAGAGATGTAATTATATTATGTGAAACAAACTCAAGCACCCTATTTGTTAAGTATCCATCGATAGATTACTATTGCATACTAGCATAGAAGAAGGCTTGGTATAGTGTTGTTCAAGTTCAATGTTCAAACTTTGCTTCATTGTAATTGGATCATAGGTGCATAGCCCCATATTGAGACGTCATAGAGCTTAGGCATTCTTTGTTAGAAGTCTACATTTTGAGGGATAAGTTGTGTTTTTCAGTTTATTTCCAAACAAATCAAGCATGTTCACTCACATAAATAAAAAATTAATTTGTAACTGTCTTTAGCCAGTTGATTAGCTTACCTAAATTACAATTTGGTAGCATTCTTTCACTTTGTTTTTTCCCTTTTTGAAAAATTTGAAGTACTTTTTTCAATTAATGTCTATTTTGCAATTTGCTTTTTCCTGCTTTTCTTTTTGTTATGGCTAGGTTTTTACTTTTGCCCCCAACATAATGGCATGTACAATACTTTTGTGTGCACATATGTGAGTGTTATATCCATATCTTGAGATGTGTAACGCCCCAAAACCCACCCTGGACGACATTACAAACTAAAAACCATTCACATCAAGAGAGTAAGTTTCTTCCTGAGCCAGAGCTCAAGATGTTGAAAAGACATTGTGGTTATCTAATAGTCACAATTTTGTTAATTACAACCAAAGAGGACAAGTGGCACCTAGCACTTAGAACAAGGGTCATAACATCTTATGGTTTGTTTAGTAGAGTAGATGGAAAAATAAAAAGATATAAAATAGAAGTGATACATTTTATATCTTCCAACGAAGAAATTCTTCCTTCCTTCTTTTATGTTTGGTAGGAGTGATGAAGGATTAATTTTTTGTGTGTGTTTGGTATGATGAAAAAGTGGAAGAATGAAAAAGGCACAAATGCATATTTTACTATTGTATCAATATATAAAATTAATGTGTACATAATATGTAATAGATAAATCAGATATATATCTGTATATATATATATATATGTATATATATATGTGTGTGTGTGTGTGTGTGTGTGTATAAGGATATAATGATAAATATTATATATTTTAACATACATAATTAATTTTTATTCACTTTTCTTCCTAATTTTGGAGGGATAGATATTTGGCGAGATTGAAGGAGGTTAATCCATCAAATTTTTCATCATTTCTATTTGTTTTCTTAAAAAAGGTTAACCCATCCAATTTTTTATTCCTCCTATTTTTTTCTTTTCAAATATGATGTTTAATCTATCCTTTTAACTTACTATCTTTCCTTTTTTTATCATACCCAACAAAGGATTAGAGTTTTTTTTATTGGTTTATAGGAGTTTTTTCACTTTTATACAAAAATACAGCCTTTTACAAACTTATTTTAAAAACTATCATTTTTCCAATAAAATTGTGTTTTTGAAACATAATTTCAATGTAAACATATTGGTAGTCAACATGCCCTCTTTCTTCCATTTGTTTCTAAAGGTTGGTCACAACCAAGTAACAACTTTCAAGTAGGCAATTAACTGGAGAAGTATAGATCCATATATTTTGAGACTATATCGCCTTTAACTGTTTTTAGTGGTGGCACTTTTGGAGATGACTAAAACTAGATATGAACTTCAATATAACACAATGTAAAATCGAGACTCCAAAATTATTACATTAGCTACTTTCCTTAAAAGATATGCAATTCAAATAAGAACACAACAAAACTCAAAAGAGAAAGCAAAGATATAAACAAAAGTTGTTGTTGAAAATAGTGGCAATTTCTAACATGACATGACTCAAAATTGACACAAATTAGTGGGATAAGGTTGATTATTTCACAACATAATCTCAAAAATGATATGATCTGCTAACATGAATTATAAATGAGTTGGGTTAATATCCAACACGAATAACCCCATATTGATACTTTTGCCCTCAAATTAAGAACTTGAAACTAAACCATAAGTATGAAATCAAGACATTTGCAAAATGGCCAAATCTTATATTTATATCGGTATCTATATCTATACGACGAATAAAAGTATGCTAACACAAAAAATTTTGATTGTCAATTTTCCGCTTAAATATTGGTATAATGTCAATTACGCATTCATGTCTTTTGATATTCCTTTCATATTGGCTTATTGTCCATTACAACTTAGAAAACATTTGTTTTTTTAAATTTATTCCTAATTAATGTTCTAATACCAATTTAATTGTTCATCCCTTTCAATAACTACAACTGATACATTGTCAATACTCTAATCTAATGTACTCCATATTTTACTTACTTTGAAAAATACATTTATTTTTGAGACCTTACAAATTTTGGAATTTAATGTTCAATGTGCAACGAACATATTAGTTACCAAAAAGGATTGACTTGCATACAAAAGAGGTGTGCAATAACTCTAATTGTGTTTCATAGTTCTACTTATCTAGCATACTATTTTTTCAAGATGCCACTATGTTGCTTGAGGTCTGTGATGTTGGTAACACATTTGAAAATTGTCTTTGCTTCCTAATCTTAGTATTCACTTGCAACTAATCTTATTATTCACTTACATTTGAATTTTAACTTCTATGTGAGATTTTGTATTTTATCTTTGATAACTACAGATTGTTTAAAGTCATGGAATATCAATTCTATGTGAGATATTATAAGCTTCTAATTTTATTTTTATTTTTTTTTGCACGTAAGATGACTATAAAATCTCATGGGAAGGACAAATAATGCTAAGGATTCTACAGATGAAAATTCAAATAAAAAAATTGATTATTCAAATATTTCTATGTCAAAAAAAAAAATAGTGTCAATCGATATTTCCTATACTCCACACGACATTGTAGTAGCACCTATTGTGTCAAAGAAGTGTGAGACATTATTTTGGGATATAATCTTCCCTTAAATTAGTGATCATTCAACTAATGAAAATGAATTTATGTATCATGTGATTGTTGAGAACTTCATATGTAGCCTTTGTAACAGTTTGAAAACAACTTGTGTTACTTGATTCTAATTTTGGTGAAAGTATTTTGTTATATACATGTTTTCTAAACATTTCTTTTCTTGTATATGGTGTCAATGATTATATCTACAATAGGTTTAAGTGAACTCAATGAATTCAGGAAAATATATCAATTGGGATATTTATATATTTGTCTTTAGTCCATTTTTACTTATTTGTTGATATTGCCCAAAATAAACATTTTGTCAACCATTAGTTAGAATAAACATTTTGTCTTTAGTCCATATAACTAATTTTTGCAAAGCCATTGCCCATGTTAAATGACCCTGTTTACACCAAAAAATAACAAAATTAGAGGGTGACACATGGAAGAGATCCAATGGTCATGAAAGAGTCTGTGAGAATCCATGATTGACAGAGCAATTAAAGAAGTAGGACTATAAGAATCCTAGAAAACAGGGAGACGTGAAATCATAAGCCGCCAATTAGACATGGTTCAATGCACATCTATGCATCTCGAGAAAAAATTCCTTGATTATAGTAATGACAGAAAAAGATAGCTTCGGAGCTTGAGGGTCGTCCCTATAAATAACAGAGGCCAGAGCACAGAGAAAATATTCACAATCAAACACAACAAACTCTACATAGAGTCAACCTACCTTATACTTACCTACCTTATACTTACTTGTTCTTGCTCTTGAGCAACTTTATATTTTCTATAACCCGTTACTGATTTCATTTACTGTTGAATCAAATACTTGTTTTAACTTCTGAATTTAGTCTACTTGCTATTTTGCATTCCAGTGGTCTTTTTTATTACGTTTCAGTCTATTACACTGTTAGTTGAAAAACTATTTAAAGTCCTTGAACACTAAGGCATAAAAAGGAACTTATAGGTAGCCTTACGTCTCGCTACAATCGCTTAAGCAGTTATGATTTTTAGAACTTCAGCCTGGTTCGAGTAGGCAAAGTCGTACGTGTTTGGATTTTAAGTCTAATCGGACTTTGGCGCGCCTAAATTCCAATAAATATATAAAACATATTTTTTGGCATGCGGTGGAACCTCAAGCAATCATATGGCGAACACCCGTGGAAAGGCAAAAAATGGCTAATCAAAAGTGCCTCCAGTGCACGAGGTTGTTGAAGAAAGCATGTTTGGCATCCCCAATCTTCCCCCGTACATACTGCCACAAACGGTGCAATAAGCTAGAAATAGCCATCGGTGAAATAACAATCCTCTTTTTTAGGAGGAGGTGGCCCCCAATACTAAGTTGGGGGGGCAAAGGAGGTAGCCACCAATTATCCTTCCAGTGGCACCCTATGTGGTCATGAATAGAGACCAACTGAACGAAATAATCTAGGAGCATGTTGTCCCCGTTATGAGGTGAGTAACTAGGCTAATGTTTTGGAAACCATATCTTGACTAGATGGATAGGGAGTACGAGTATCCTTGGGGATACATAGTCCTGATGTTTGCTACTTTTTCAAGAGAAGATGGTCAGTCAACCATGAAGCACATTGGTCATTTCACTGTACAATGCAGTGAAGCAAGGGCTAACAAATTTCTGAAGTTGGGGCTATTCGCCAATTCTTTTAAGAGAACAACCTTTAGATGGTATATTGATTTGATACCCAACTCTGTACTAGGTTGACAACAACTTGAGGATAAGTTCCATACTGGGTTTTACTGTACTGAGCCAAAGGTAGCTATGACGTACATGGCTAGCTCCTTCACAAGCGTCCAACTCTTTCGATTCTTTCCACTTGCATAGCTCCTTTTCAATGTGCCATTTCCTGCACTTCTGAGTTCTATACAGCGGATGCGGTTATGGTATTATGGGAACTTCGGATGATAGGCCACATAACAACAGCCCTCCAATAAACTTACAAGGGTAAAAGAAAAGTGGACCCTACTAACAAAGCCAATAGTGACTGGGGTGATTCCATCCAATTCGTCACACTAGGACATTCGATGTCCATTAATGCCCTCACGCTATTGCCAATGTCATTTAAGAAATAAAGACTGCAAGCAGAATCTTTGGAGGGAGATGTTGAAGATGCCAAGGCACCGGGTTTGACATTCCTAGATGAGTAAAGACCGTTTGAATTCCAAGTGGAGTGCTCTCCTAAAAGAGGGCTAACACATGAATTGAAGGCAGCCAGGCCGAAGGCCATCAACGCCCTAAAATGTTAACTATTTGACAAAACAATGCATCCCATGATGCAACACTTGAAGCCACTCTGTATCCTAGGGCACCTAGAAGGTAAACCCTTCAATAGGGTCTTGGTTGACAATGGAGCGGCCGTCAATTTTCTATCCATGGCTACTATGAAGAACCTGGAAAGGAAAGAGGAAGACTTGGTCCACATAGACTTGAAGGTGAGTAGATTCACAAAAGGAATTAACAAGATGGTGGGAGTTTTACCCCTTGAATTGGTTGTCTGTAGCAAGGTTAATATCACTCCTTTCTTTATGATTGATACGATGTCGGCCTATAATGCTCTCCTGGGTCGAGATTGGATCCATTTGAGTGAGTACATCCCATCAACTCTTCACCAACGACTAGTGCTATGGAACTTCAATAATGTGGAGGTTGATCAGACTTCGTTTATGGATGATGTTCATTTTGCCGACGCTTGGCTCTATGACGAAAGGGATAGGGCCAATAAAGTTCCAAGGAAAAGATAAGTACGGTAAGCCTAGGGAACTTGTGTTCAAGACTAACTTAAAGGGGTAGAGATCCTTTGGCTCACTAATGTGCAGAGGTTGAATAACGTGGGAGAAGCAAAGATCTCGTTTGTTGATAGAGCTCAACAACAGTAGAAAAATGAAGTAGGCTGTAAGGGCCTAAGTTTCCAAGATAAGCACCTACCAAACAGAAAGAAAGGTCACAGCACTACAAGCGACCAATAGATAGTAAAGCATCATTAACATGGTGGAATTTGAGGAGGAAAATTCCAGATAATTCACCTCCCAAGAATTTACTAAGCGAGATGAGATCAATGATGCGTCCGTCAAACTTGATGACTTGGTTGATGTTCAAGATCCATTGCTGGAAGTCAATCTTAGCGAGCTAAGGGTGCACCGTCCAACTTTCATTAGCAAATTCATGGAACCAAATTTTCAAGAATGACTCATTCAACTACTGAGGGAATACCACGATTGCTTCGCCTGGAGTTACAAAGAAATACCATGGTTAGATATAGCCTTAGTAGAGCATCGATTGGTGATCAGGGAGTGGTACTGGCCAAACAAACAGGCCCTAAGGTTGATGTCCTAAGAAGTAACCTTGTTGGTGAAAGAGGAGATTGAGCTTCTCCTACAGGCCAAATGCATTCAGGTGGCCCGGTATGTAGACTGGCCATCCAACATCGTGGCTAGTTAAGAAGAAGACTTGCAAAATCAGGGTTTGTTGCTATTACCACAACCTCAATGTTGTAATTCCCAAAGATGAATATGTTAGTCCATTGACAGATCAACTTGTCGATGTGGCAACCATGAATGTGATCATGTCATTCATGGATGGCAACGCAGAGTACCATCAGATTTTCATTGCAGAGGAGGACTGACATAAAATCAGTTTTCGATGTCTGGGGTCAATTGGGACATTCGTATGGAGGATTATGCCATTCGGATTGAAAAACGCATGGGCCGCATATCAGAGAGCCATGAACACAACCTTCCGTGACTTGATCAATAAGATCGTAAAGGTGTACATTGATAACATCATAGTTAAGACTTAAGAAAGCGAGAAACAATTAACGATATGAGTTCGGTCTTTAAAAGGATGAAGTATCCACCAACTAAAAATGAACCCTCTGAAGTGTGCATTTAGAATCACAGTTGGAAATTTTTTAGGGTTTTTGATACACAAGAAGGGAGTTGAAGTAGACAAACATAAGGCAAAGACTATCATAGAGGCCGCGTACCTAAAGACCAAGAAGGAGCTTCAGCGCCTGATCAGTCAAGTTAATTTCCTTAAACAATTCATCGCTAACTATGTAAGGAAAGTGCAGACGTTCTCACCACTTTTGAAGTTAGAAGATGTAGAAGACCTCAAATGGGAAACACAACATTAGAAAGCCTTCCACTGAATCAAGGAGTATTTGGCAAACTCGCCAGTCCTCATGCCACCTATCAAGGGTAGGCCATTACTGTTGTAATTATCGGCCACACACGCATCCATTGGAAGTTTGCTGGCCTAGAATAGTAATACAAGCAAAGAATAGATCGTTTATCATTTAAGTAAAATTTTGACTCTAGTAGAGTAGAGTAATAAACCGTTTGAGAAACTTTGTTTAACATTGTACTTTGTATCGCAAAAGTTAAGAACTTATATGATTTTAGTTGTTGTGTATGTTGTTGTACAAAATAATTTGATTAAGTACGTGTTAACTAGGCCTATTATTAGGGGCCAGATCGACAAATGGATTTTGGTCTTAATGGAATTCTCGCTCCAATATTTGTCATAGTGCATGGTGAAAGGCCAAGTATTGGCCAATTGCTTAGTAGAACATCTTTACGTAGAGGTAGATTAAGATACAAGGGAATTACTTGATTTGTTATGAGTACCCATGATGTCGTTAATGCCATGAAAACTAAGGTTCGACGGATCGTGAACACGAGTCTTAAGGGTCCGGGGTGGTTATAGAATTACCCCAGGGTCGTGAAACCCAACTATCATTCAAATTAGAATTTGAATACACTAACAACTAGGTTGAATATGTGACATTAATTATTAAGCTTAAAGTCTTGTTGGGTATGGGGGCGTCGATGATAGAGTTGACTAGTGACTCCAAATTAGTTATTAATCAAATCGCAGACAGATTTCATGTCAAAAGCTAAGAGTTATGCCCATTTCACTCCATTGTAATGTATTTATTGGTGAACTTCGACAATGAAACATTGTGAACTGTCCTAAGGGAATTGAACGAATGTGTTAACAACTTGGCTCAGCTAGGGTCAGAGCTGAGGATTCCTAATTGTATGGACGAATAGCTATTCAAAGTTCAAAGGAGAATTTTAACGTCCATACAAATTAAAAGAATGGATTTCGAGGAGTTAATAGTGGAAATGTAAGAGGAAGATTGGAGGTTAAACATCATACAGTTTTTAGGACATCCAAATAGGGATGTAGAGTAGGTTGTTAAAAGATGGGCCGCTAATTATACACTCATGGATGGGAAACTATATAAGAAAGGGATGCACGATGACTTATTGCCTTTGAAATCATATCCAACCACAACTTGGTCAAATTTCAAACACTTGCCTTGAGGCTTGCTTCAATTCATAAATGGATTTCTTCAATTTGCAAACAAGATGTTCTTTTCTTTTGACTGCAAAGCCATCAGGCTAAGCCATGAAAATATCTTCTTTGAGATCACCATTTAGGAAAGTTGTCTTTACATCCATCTGATGCAGTTCTAGATCATAATGAGCTACAATAGCAAGAATAATCCTTAAGGAGTCTTTAGAGGAAACATGAGAGACTGTTTCTGAAAAATCAACTCCTAGTTTTTGTTTGAAACCTTTAGCCACCAACCTAGCCTTAAATCTCTCAAATTTTCCCCTAAATCCCTTTTAGTCTTAAAGATCCATTTACATTCAATCATCATACGGTCCTCGGGAGTGACCACAAGATCCCATACATCATTCTTTTCCATGGATTGTAGTTTATCTCGAATATTAGCCTTCCAATGTTGAGATTCACTACTTTCCAAGGCATCTTCAAATGTCCAATGAACATCTATTTCAAGGCATTTCAATTCATACTCCTGCAAGTAAATCTCATACTCATCAAGTACGGATGATCTACGTACTCTAGTAGTTCTCCTTAAAGGAATGGACTCCACAACTGGGGCAAAAGACTATTTAGAATCAGAGGTACAACTTTGTTCCTCAACTATAGGAGGGATCAAAACATCTATAGGAGCTAGAAGAACTATTGAAAAATTAAAGACTAGAATACTCCCACTATCTTCATGGAATTCAATTTTCCTATGTTTCGAACTCCTATTGACATGATCATCTTCAAAAAACATAGCATGACTATGGACAGTAAAATCTATAACCCAAGGACCTTTTTGGGTATCCAATAAAATATTAAGAGACGATCCTAGAGTCAAGTTTCTTTTTCACAGGATTATATAACTTGGCCTTGGCTGGACATCCCCAAATATGAATGTGACCAATTTTGGTCTTCTACTAGTCCATATTTTGTATGGATTTTTAGGTGTAGCTTTACAAGGATCTCGATTTAAGATATAAACCATGAACTTTGAGGCTTCACCTTATAACGACTCTGGTAAGTCAGCATTACTCATCATACTTTGAATAGAATCTTGGAAGGTGCAGTTCCTCCTTTCTAAAACACTATTTTGCTCTGGTGTTCTTGGTGTGGTGTATTGGGGAACTATACTTTGTTCCCTTAAATACTCCACAAACTCTCCATGATTTACACCATTACAATTCATCCTACCATAATAATTTCCTCCTCTATTGGATCAAACAACTTTGATCTTCCTATTCAAATGTTTTTCAACCTCAACTTGAATCCAATGCATCAAACTTTATGATGAATTAAGATGACATAAGCATATCTTGAAAAATCATCAATAAAACTTATGAAATAATGTTGACCACCAAGGGATGGATTTGGAAAAGGACAACTAATATCTGTATGAATTAAACCTAATAACCCCGAGGCTCTAGATGCTTCCAACTTTCTCTTCTTGGGCATTTTTCCTTTAATACAATCTACACAAGTAGAAAAATCAGAAAAATCCAAGGGATATAAAATATCTTCTTTGACTAGTAACTCCAATCGTTTTCTAGAGACATGACCTGGTCTCTTATGCCACAACATTGAGGAATTCTCTGGGGTATGAGGATGCTTAAGACTAGAGGAATTCGAGGATTCAAATAAAAGACAAGATGCATAAGTACCATCTAAAGCAATCTGATATAGTCCATCAATCAACAAACCACGACCAATAATGTCTAAACCATTATAAATAGATAATGAAGCATCTCTAAATATTAAACCATAACCAACTGCATCAAGTCTAGAAAAATAAATTAGATTCCTCCTAAATGACGTGATATAAAAGATGTCCTCTAAAATCATAGAAAAACTAGAATCTAATACTAGTCAACAACTCCTGACAGCTTCGACTTTTATTACCTGCGCATTTCCAAGAAATAGATTATGTGCACAGAGGCACCTAAGTCAATCCAGCAGGAATTTGCAGGGACATCTAATAAATTGGATTCAAGACACACTAGGCCCAAATTGGATTTCTGAATCCCAACGAATTGCTTCTCAATCACTGACAGAAGCTCTTCCGCAGTAATAGAAACCTCAAAAGCTCCTCGTAGAGATTCACTAATAGATGCCCAAATGATAATCACAGCCTTGCAATCGGCCCTCTTCCACTTGGCATAATAATCCATCACTGCCTTTGTAGTATCTTCATCCAGAGCCTCTGGCACATCATTAAAGATAACAAAATCATAATATTCAGACCCCAATGTGAGGTCAATGTTCATACGCCAGTTGTAATAATTGCAATCATTCAGTGGCTCTATCCTTGCTAATTGTTTCTAGATTGAAATATTATTCATATATGTATTGACAAGAAATCTAATTAATGTTATATCTTTAAGAGGAACCACAACACTTTAATATTTCAATCCATGCTTAAGGCAAAGGTGGACTAATCTGGGTGTTTTACTTTTATGCATGAACTTTCCACCCTGCAGGAATAGACAAAGTACATCATCTAGTCTCACTTTTTGGCAGAGATTTTGACATGTTATTAATATCCCAGAGTCACAATAGTCAAGTGTGTATAGACCTACCTAGTCAATCATGTTTTAGTTTGATTCAAACACTTCAACTACCTTTTGGCAAGAGGGTTATCATAATATCCCTATCATACTCATGATTGTTCTATTCACTCAACTTGTTCAAAATATGCAAAATACCTTTTGGAAAAAATTAGATTTTGTTCAAGTTAGTGCACCTTGTAGCCTTAATGAGATTAAACTCTCATGATTCAAGAAAAACACAACTTTTATAGGTCGGTCACCTTTTGGCAGAGTCCAATTCTACATTAGTTCATGTATATGTCAACCTAGGCATATGATCTATATTCCACATTATGAAATGATCATAAAATGATACACAAAATATTTTATCATGTGGGATTCTCAACTATCTTTACATGGACTACTCATGGATCTCAATTGAACCCAAAATTACAAAAATAGATGATAGATATCAGTTGGTAAAACACAAAAAATTTGGTTAAAAACCAAAATAAACAATGACAATTAATTGAATAGATGTCCATCTAATATGATTGCCATGTAGCAAGTGAAACGTAAAAGCATTCATGTATTCATATCATTCACGAAATAAATAAATAAGAAACACAAACTTTCTGTAGTTAGTAGCTTAACACCCAGTCAAATATGTTGACCAAAATTTTTTCATAACAAGAGAAGTGATCTATTGCTAAAAGATGCTCTTTTAAATAATATTGGGTTTGACTTGGTCTTTTTTTATTAATGAATTCATTACAAGCTTCATTCAAATATTTGTCCCAACAAGCTAAATTTAAATAGGTGTTAAGTTCACAAGCTTCACCAAACGATTTCACTCAAATAGGTGTGTGACTCTATCAAAGGATGGAACAGAACTCCAATTAGCTCTAGATTTTCCTAGTGGTTGATTTTACCATATGGTAAGGTTGGTGCATTGTTATTGGTCGTACCTTCATTAGGTGTCCCCGACTAAGCTTAAAAACCAACCTAGTGGGACATGCGTCGGGCTAGTCTCCTGTTCGAATAGGTTTTGGTAAGCAGAATTTAGGCAAGTTGTTGGAATCCGCTTTGCGCAAGCCTTCCTGGCATTTTTGATGACATTTATGTCTGTCAAATATTCTTTTTGTAAGGTTCAACTTAAAACGGACAAGAGGAATTCTCTTCATGGCTTACTGGGAGTTTGGCTAACTTTTCCCTTTAGAGTGAGTTTTGAATGTTCTTAGCGAAACTCCTAGTGATTGAAGGGCGGTAGCAACAGTTCATCAAGCAGTAGCTCACAAATCTGTTTTATGATCAATTAATCCCTCGTGGGTGCAGGACCAATATTTAAGAATTTATGAGAAATTTATGGCCCAATATTTAATCCATTGAACTTCATCTGATTGTTTGTTTTGTACTAAGTGACATTTTGCTTTGTATGGTGAAACTAACAGTCAAAAATACACTCTTATAAAATAATCTCAGATGAAAAAAATTTAAGAGCTTATGGTTTCGAATTATTCTGTTTTACTTCATCTTATCAAGTTCGATATATGATGTATATTACTTGAGTTTTTGTTTTTTGCTTGTGGAATCTCTTGGATGACATTGATTTTATGTTGAAGCTGCTTCAGTGAATCAAATAATTGTAGGTTTTGGGATGGAGAAAGTGGACTATAATTTGATAGATAATTGCAAATGTAATGGGCTTTAAATGAAGTAGTATTGATTTTTTCCTTGCAGTCACGCTATTTAATGTCAATTTTTTTCCTTTGAACCAAACAATCTGGTGAATGCCTGATTTTCCTTTCCCATCTTTTCATGGTCTTTGCATTCATATGTGTGTTTGTCTGTCTATACATCATATGCCCATCTGGTTCCTTGGCTTCAAGATAAGATATTTTCTTCCAATCATGTCGCATTTTCTTAATTATGATTTTCATAGTGAAGAAAATTTATGGTGGTTATTCTCCTTCACCATCTACTTCATATCAATATTTAGAAAAACTGGTGCTTTGAACCATTACTTTGTTTTTCAATCAATATGATCCTATAATTGTGATCTGCGAAACATTGATCGATATCTTGTTAAAAATATTGAATTAACTACATCTGGGTCCAATCTCTTAGAAGTCAATCTCTTCAGGCTAATTAGATTGGTTATATAAGAATATTAGTTGATTGTTCTATGGGTGACTTAATGTCCACAGAGTCTGATTATTGGGTGTGGTGAGGATATTCTTGTAACTTTTTTTGGGTTTAATAAGGAAATTGACTTCATGTCCAAATTCTGATTAATTGGGTGGGCTTCAAATGCAATCCATTAGGTAAAGTGGTTAACATAATTGTAAGGTGAGATGTTTAATTCAAATATGTAATAACCCAGTGTCTGATGGCTCATGGTTTTAATTAGGCTTGCATTTCTATATACTAGTTGTTGCACGTACGTTGTACGTGAACTATTTTTAATTCATTTTCTATACACATATTATAATGAAAAATGAATCATCATTCATTTTTACAGTCACATCAAATCACAAAATATATTAATTTTTTTGGATCTAACAATATAAAGTGTTTTAAATTAGAGGAGAAAGAAAATAGTGGTGAGATGAATTTATGAGCATAGTGGTGAAATGAATTAATAAACATACAAGCACTAACAACATGGTGGTGAGATGAATTTACATGTTGTTTGCTGACCAAATACTTATGGAGGTAAAGCAAATGAAGACTTGGTAGGATTTAGCTTGAAGAACAAAAAAAGGCACATTGTATGATAACAAACTGTAAGATTGTCTACCGCCGAAATTGTTTCGGAACATTCATATAAGTCATATGTGTTCTAGGCATCTAGCTACCTTAACAAGATGTCTAATTTTTTGGACTGTAACTCCCTTCCACGTTGAGTGACTCCTAATTTCATTGTGCCCCTCCTCCTGGATTATTCTAATTAATCAAATGCATATCGTTTCTCTAAAAAAAAAAAACTCTCTTCCGCATTGTGTTAACTTCTTTTCTCTTTGATGACCAAATTTAAGACCATCTTAGATTTGATGCCATATTCCAAGTAATGATCATCTATTACAAAATTTTGGTAAATTTTGATGTTAGATATTTACTTCAACACAGGCAATCTTTTAGTCATCTGTCTGCTTGGACATACATTGTTGTCATGTTTTTTAGTACCTTGAAGAATTATACCTAATGATATTGTAATTCCATTAAGACTAAAGGGCTATGACCAATCAGACTTTGCAAAGACGTCATAAACATTCTCATTCTGGTTTTTCCAACTATGCTTTGTTTTCTTTTCACCATATGTGTCCCTACATTGATATATTTTCTATCATTGATATGTGTCCCTCCCGTTTGTGTGTGACAAGTTCTATGTTTATTTTGCTTCAAGGTATAATTGATATATTTTCTTCCATTAGTGATGGAAATTCTGATGGAAATGGGTGGTATATCATTAACTTGAAGATGTTGAGGTCACTACATTGTGTATGCTTACTGCTTCAATGCAGGGACATGATTTGGGCCATACATGCATGAAAAACAGCAGCATAAGAGCATGTCGTTGATGAAATCATCTTCTGCGACAATGACTTGGTGTCACTTGGAATAAAAGTGAGTGAAAAAGGGATACAAACTAAGTATAGAGCCCCCGTACATATAGCCAATGAAAGTTACAATAAGGATAAAAAGGTAAAAAATGAAAACTTAATAAGCCCTAATAAATTAGACTGCTGCTATATCTCCAACACTCCCCCTCAACTAGGCGAAAAATGTCAACTAAATCAAACTTGACAACAGAGTCCCGAAGAATGGATAGAGTGATAGGTTTGGTAAAAACATCTACAACCTGATCATTGGTCCCCACAAACGATGTAGTGACAATACCATTGCTAACCTTCTCTCGAAGAAAATAAACATCGATCTCTATATGTTTTGTCCTCTTGTGTAACACAGAGTCAGAAGCAAACTGAATATCAGATCGATTATCACAATATAATGTAGATGAAGAAGTTACTGAAAATCCTAACTCACCAAGAATCGATCGTAACTAGATAATCTCACATGTGCCAAGTGCTAGTGCCTGATACTTTGCCTCTGTTGACAAGCGGGAGACAACTGACTACTTCTTGCTCTTCCAAGAGATAAGATGAGTCCCTCAAAAAGTACAGAAACCTGTATTAGATCGACCGTCACATGCTCCCCCATAATCTGAATTTGAATAACAGGCTAGAGAACCAGTCTGAGATCCTGATGCATAGAACAACCCAAGTCCAGGACAAGACTTGAGGTACCGAAAAATATGATAAACTGCATCAAGATGAGGCTAACATGGTCTATGCATGAACTGATTAACTCAGCTGACAGCGAATGAAATGTCTGGCCTAGTGTTAGCTAGATAGGTAAGTCTACCTACCAACCTCTGATAGACAATCGGATATCTCAACTCCTCACCTTCAGCAGTAAGCTTCAGGTTTGGAATCATGAGTGATGATGCCGATTTGCATCCCAGTATCCCAGTGTCTAAGAAAAGATCCAGAATATATTTTCTCTGAAAAAGAATAACACCTTTGCTACTACGGACAACTTCAATCCCAAGAAAGTATCGCAAAAATTTAAGATCCTTCACATCGAAGGCCTTCCTAAGGTCTACCTTGACCTGTGCAGTCCCAGAAACATCTTCTCCAGTAATAATAATATCATCAACATATACCAAAAGGATGACACACTGTCCAGAAGTATTCCGTCGAATGAAGTAGGTATGATCAAAATAACATCTGGTGAACCCTAAACGTACAGCTGCATCAGTAAAGCGAGAGAATCAGGCTCGTGGTGACTGTTTCAATCCATAAAGAGACTTACATAGTCAACATACCTTTCCAACATACTCCTCCTTACCACGAAAGCCCGGTGGTGCATCCATATAAATAATTTCGTCTAGATCACCATGAAGAAATGCATTCTTCACATCCAACTGATGAAGAGGCCAAAATTACTCTGCAGCCAAAGAAATAATCAGTCGAACGATAATCAATTTTGCCACGGGGGCAAAAGTAGCACCAAAATCATGACCTGGTACCTAAGTAAAGCTCTTTGTCACAAGCCTAATCTTGTGACGATCAGCAATACCATCTGCAAGAAACTTCAGGGTGTAAACCTAACAACAGCCAATAGGTTTCACCCCTGAAGGTAAAGAGACAAGATCCCACGTATGATTACGCTGAAAAGCGTCCATCTCTGTCTACATGGCAAGAACCTACTGAGACTCCCGCATAGTCTCTAAAATAAAGCGAGGAACCAATATATCTAATAAGGTCATACTATAAGCTCAAAATGTAGGAGACAGATCACCATAAGAAATATAAGTAGAGATCAGATATAAAATCCTAGCAGTCCAACCATAACGAACAACTGGACGATGATCATGCCGTGGATAACAACGCCCTAAATCATCATCCTCCACTGACAATGTCTCATCAAGTAAAACAACTGGCTCAGCAGCTACAATCTCATCAGTACTAACAACAGGTGCATCAATATGCTCAACAAACTAAGAAGTATTACCTGCATGGCCTGAGGTAGAGGGGACATTAGTAGGGGAATGAGAGACAGGGTGACGAACATAAACCTACAAAGGAAGAGAGACTAGTGACTCTGAACTAACAGGGATGAGTGGCTCTAGAGGAGGAGAGACCGATAACTCTATAGTGATAGTGACCAATGACTCTGACTCCGGGGGTAATGAAAAATCAAAGGGAGTATCATCAATTGGAGAGGCAAACACTGGACTAGAAGAAAAATAAGGAATATACTCAAGAAATGTAACATCTAGACTCTGATGCATATGGCGTCTAATAGGATCATAACACTGATACCCCTTAGACTGATGACAATAGCCCACAAAGACATAACGAATTGTTTTATCATCAATCTTATGACGAATAGGAGATTTATCCTGAACAAAATATGTGCATCCAAAAACTCAAGGGGGGACCGAAAAAAGTGTTCGCTCAGGAAATAAGACATATAAGGGAGCCCTATGCTGAAGAACATGACTCGGTGTACGATTGCACAAAAAGGTAGAAGTTAAAACAATAAAATGCCAATAAGATTTTGGCACCCCTATGCCTCGAAGCATACAACGTGCCATCTCTATCAGACTCCTATTTTTCCTTTCAGCAATGCCATTTTGCTCAGGAGTATATGGACAAGTGATTTGCTGAAGAATACCCTGAAAAGAAAGGTGAGACACTAAGGCATCAGACACATATTCTTTGGCATTATCCAAATAAAGAACACGAACAATGACGTTGAATTGTGTCTTAATCATCTGTAAAAACTGAGTGATTATAGGGAGTACATCAAACTTCCTATGCAGAAGGTAGACCCAAGTACAACAGTTATGGTCATCTATAAATGTCACATATTATCGGACACCTAACAAAGTAATAACAGGAGAGGGTCCCCAAATATCAAAGTGTATTGGGTCAAATAGTTTGGGTGACTAGTGCATGTGAGGAATATAACTAGTCCAAACATGTTTTAATAGGGAACATATAACACAGTCAAGTTTACCATGAACACAAGCTTTGCTCAAAGCAGAAAATAACATACATAAATATTTAAAATTTGTATGCCCAAAACGGTCATGCCACAACTGAACAGTTTGTGATAAAAAAAAACCATAACGACAAGTACTAGGTAAAATACTAGCATGCAAGCTAGAAATAGATAAAGACAAAGCAGGTGATGGAGGTTGAGGTGGAAAAACTGGTAAAATCGGAGGTGGATCGCCTAAATAATATAGTTCATCTCTCTCATGTCCCCTAATAATAATCCTTCTGGTACCCAGGTCCTTCAAATAATACGAATCAGATAAAAACACAACCGCACAATGAAATTCTCTAGCTAACTGGTGTATAGATAATAGATTCATGGCCAACTTTGGCGCATGAAACACCGAACGTAATGTAAAGCTATTTGGGAGGCAGATTGTACTCCTACTAACAATAGGGGCATGTGTACTATCTGCTAACTGAACTTGAGTATGTAATTGCTCATCAAAAGAGGTGAAATGATGGGCCTCACCTGTCATATGACCATTAGCACCTGAGTCCAACATCCAAAGGGGAGACAGACTGGTGCAAGTATGAAAGGCACGAGGTATACATGTAGTAGTCGCAACAGTAGTAGTCAAACCACGAGAAGTCAAGGCTGATAAAAGTATATCCAAGCGAGAAGTAATAACATCCATATCACTCTGCCAAGGAGGAGCAGTAGCAGTAGTAACAGGAATAATGACTGTATGTGGGGGTGCCTTAGCAATGGCTGTGAAACCCGGGAAAAATTTAAATTTTTTCTGAAAAAAAGGGCAAAATGGTAATTTGTCATCCTAATGCCTATTTAAAATACATATTTTTATAGATCTCAGATGGAACAATGGACCTCACCGTTGGATTTGCATCGTGAAACCTAGTTGCCCTGTCAATTTTCGTCGAATTTTGAGATAGTCGAGTTTTTTGCGTTTTTTGAGGCGAGGGGCGTCCGGTGACCCCCAAAAACGAAATTTTAATAAAAATTTTGAAAGTTAAAAAATATTTTAAATAAATTTCATATAAAATATTTTGAACTTAAACTGGTACAAAATAAATCGTTTCGGGGTAAAAACAGACCCGAATCAGTAAGGGACACATGGCGCGACTCGGGCCAAGTATTGGAAAGTATAAATAGGGGATAAATTAGATATTTTGCTGAAGGATCTCTGCATTTCAGTTGGTTCTAACGTGTGAGAGCAAGAGGGAGAGAAAAAGGGAGAAAACAAATCCTCCTTCGCCGATTCTTGGAGTTCCGTCGCTCGGATCAACTCGGTTCAAGAGCCAAAGTTCATCTCCTCGACAAAGGCTACGCGTACGTACCAAAAAGAGTGGATTTCACCGAAGATCCAAGAGGAGAATTTAGAGAAAATCAAAGCTTTGAGGTTGATTTGGTGTTATAGAAGTTCTTACACTTCTATTGAGGTAGGGTTCCCTCCTACCTTGGTTTTATTCTTACCTTAAGTGGGCTTTTAGTGGCTGAAATTGATTTATATGTGGGCTGTCCAAATGGACTGTTTTGGTGCTGAAATTGGGGCTATTTTGTGCACTAATTAATGGCTATTTTGTGCACTAATTAAGGGCTATTTTGTGCACTAATTAGGGGTTGTTTTGTGCACTAATTAGAGACTGTTAAGGGGCTGAATTTGATTGTTTTTGGACTATTTTTGCAGACTGTTTTTAGGCTATTTTGTGGGCTATATACGGGCAGTTATATGGTGGTTTGTATGGGCTATTTTGTGGTTTAGATAAGAGCCGTTACGTAGGCTATTACATGGGCCGTTATGTGTTATATTATGCCTTAATGATTAGGTTTGTTATTAGCCTAAAAGTTGTGATATCACTTGCCTATGATTATGAAAGTGAAATTATGGACTTATGACATGATTTATGATTGAAAATGCAATTGTCGGTATATGCATGTTATGATATATTGAATTTGTGACAAATATGGTATCTATATGCTTAGAACATAACTTATCATGATATATTGAGATTGTTCATATGTCATTCATAGCATAATAAACATTGTATCAGTGTGCATAGAGACATTACATTCATGGGCATAAGTCATGAGTGTGGGTGTGTGAGATGCATGGTTGATCAAACACCTTGTTTGGTGGTTGGTATGTGGGTTGGGGAAAAAGTGGATCGAAAATCCCCTTTGAGTCGCATGGTTGCATGGAAGAAAACTTGTGTCGGGTATGGCAAGTAGGGATAGACTCTCCCTCAGGTGCAAGACCTGGCGACTTGGTTATACACTCCCCTGTGGTGAAATTCCAGAAAAGTGTAGTATGGTATACGGAACCGGCGGTATAAAATCCAAAATCCTTTGCCCAACAAGACACAATATTTTGATTTATAAGAAAATACTCATTTAATGAGTACCATCCAATAATGATCTGATTTATAAAACGCATGAGTTTTTTTATTCAAAGCGATCATTGGATGTATTTCCGTCGAAGACGGGTCATTACACATTGGCATTGCATTGTGTTGTGGAAGTCAGTGAGGACTTGGGTTTAAGTGCTTGAGTGAGTATCATCTTATTTCATGGCATGACATGGTTGCATTTCAACATTGAATACATATTCTTGTATGAATGGTTTTTAAATGTTAAATGTTGCTTATACACATTGCATATGCATTTAAGGTGGGGAGTAGCCCTAGTAGGAGTTTTTCTCTACTAGGGATTGGCTCACCCTATACGGGAAACATTTCAGGTACGGGTCATACGCCGAGGGACGGCACTTACTCGGGCACTTAAGGAGGAAGAAAAGCTGACTTGTGGCTTTCAATCCATTTCGTTTGTAAAATTAGACTTGTAATTAAATTTTGGCATGTAATGTGTAAAGGAATTGTGATAGAATCTATATCGATTGTTTTAATATAATCTTGCATGTTTGTATGAATATGGATAATTGGACCCGGTGTGACCAATGTTTACTTATAAATGGACCCGGTGTGGTCATTGTTGAATATAGGACCTCGGATGGGTCTTGTTATTATATAATGCACAGGTTGTGTTTTGAGTAGAGTTCTCCTTACAAAGAAGACTCTGCCCAAATTTTTAATAAATGATGGACCCTGATAAATGGGGCATAACGTTGAGATATCGAGTTACTCGGTATCCACAGGCATTCCGCGGGTTGATGAGTAATCAACGGACCCCCGAATTTTGGGGTGTCACAGCTTGGTATCAGAGCTTAGGTTATCCGATTTACCTAGGGCTTGTTGGGCATTGGGACTAGATCATTGCATGCATTGTGCATCTCATCTTATGTGCTTAAATTGTTACATGTTTTGTGCAACGTGTTATGTGAAACATGATTAGTTGCTAGGTGATTATGTGAATGATATACATGGTAAAATGTATATGGAAAGAGACACTAGAGTTAGAAAACATAACCTTGGGAGTCGGAAAAAAAATGAATGGAATAGTTCAAGTTTAAATGTTTTCTAGTGGATGGTATAGACTCTACTAGGAAAACAAGGAGATAAAATCTCAATGTTTCAAGTTTGATCACTACATTGGAATGTTATTTGATGTGAATATTCTATTGTCATTTGACATGTGTGTAGATGGCAACAAGAGGAAGAGGACGTAGACGAGGTCGAGGCGGTGGGCGGAACAACCAACCACCACCTACTGCTGACCAACAAGCCTTCATAGAGGCTCTTGGTGCTGTAGTTGCCACTATCACATAGACGGGTACAAGTGGAGGCCAAGGAGGCTCCAGTCATCTCCAGAAGTTCAAGGCACATCAACCGTCGATCTTCATGGGAGGGGCGGACCCGATGGTAGCTGATCATTGGTTCCGGTAGGTTGACAAGATCTTGAGGGCAATGGAGATCACCTCTGATGCCACCAGGATAACTTTAGCTACATTCCAGCTGGAGGGGGAATCCCAAGTATGGTGGGATTGGGTGAAAGACTCCAAGAACTTGGAGGCCATGACATGGGTAGAGTTCAAGGAACTCTTCATGGGGAAATACTTCCCGACAGCTGCGAGGCATGCGAAGGCCCTGGAGTTCCTAGATTTGAGGCAAGGAACGATGTCTGTGATGGAATACGTGGCTAAATTCACTGAATTAGCACGTTTCGCTGACCAATATGTGGCCAAGATTAGGAAATTTGAGGATGGGCTGAAGTTATCCATCCGGGGTAAGATTGTGGGTCTTCTCCTACAAGACTTCGATTTGATGGTCACCACAGTCATGGCCATTAAGAGAGAGGTGGATGACGCAAGGAGCATCCGGGAGTCTGGTGCAAAAGACAAGAAGAAGGAGGGTCAATCCTCTTCTTCTATCTCGAGGAAGAAGCAGAGGACTTCTACTCCACTAGGGTTTCAGGGACAGGGCCGCAGTTATCAAGGCCAAGGCCAAGGTCAATCCTCCCAAGGTGGGAGAAATCAGAGGCCTTTCCTACAGGCTGGCCAGAGGACTTGCTATCATTGCTAACAACCAGGTCACATTAAGAGGGATTGTCCTCAGAGGCAGGGATCCCAAGGTCATGGGTCATCACAGTCTCAGACTTCCGTGGGGCAATCACAGACGCAGTATGCTCCTCACTACCCTACTATGGGTCAGGGCAACCAGTACCAATTCCAGGGTGCAGCATAAGGCCCTACTACTTCTCGTGCGGGGACACCGCAAGTTGGCCAGATGGGCCAAGGCATGGGTCGAGGACAAGGCCAGGGCTCACAAGTTGGGACTTCAGGGACTCAGGGGCATGTCTACGCCATTATGCCACAGACTGAGCCAGCAGATCTGTCGGTGATACAGGGTACATTCTTACTCTCTCGATTGTGGGCTAAAGTATTGTTCGATTCTAGTGCATCTCATTCATTTATTGCTGCATCTTGTGTGGATGACTTGGGTTTAGAGGTTGAGACCTTAGAAGAGCCGTTGCATGTGAGTTCTCCCCTAGGTGTTAGGGTGAGAATTGATCAAATATGTCGGGGTTGTGAGTTAGAGATCTCAGAGATTTTACTCACCGTAGACCTTAGGGTCATGGACATGTCAGAGTTTGATGTAATCCTTGGGATGGATTGGTTGACAGCACACCGAGTCGTCATTGATTGTGATCGAAAGAGGGTCACGGCTTATACGCCTGCTGGTGTTTGTTTCAAGTTTCATGGGAAGAAGCAGTATGATTTACCCCAAGCCGTGTATGACTCTAGATGGCACGGACAGTTGATGGATTGGCTTGCTAGCCTTACCCTGGAGGACGAGGTGAGGCAAGAGTTCGGTCTACCTCGGGTTGTGTGCGAGTATGAGGATATTTTTCTGGATGAACTACTGGGATTACCTCCACATAGGGATGTAGACTTCACTATTGAGTTGTATCCGGGTACATCGCCTATCTCTATGACTCTGCATCGGATGGCACCAACTGAGTTGCAAGAACTCAAGGTGCAATTGCAAGAATTGTTGGACAAGGGTTTATTAGACCGAGCACTTCACCATGGGGCACTCCGATCTTGTTTGCTAAGAAGAAAGATAAGACTCTTCGGTTGTGTATTGATTATCGGCAATTGAATAGGGTCACTATCAAGAATAGGTACCCTTTACCGAGGATTGATGACTTGTTCGATCAGCTGAGAGGGGCACGGGTCTATTCCAAGATAGATCTTTGTACCGGTTACCATCAGTTGAGGGTTAGGGAGGAAGATATCCCTAAGACGGCGTTCAGAACGTGGTATGGGCATTTCAAGTTCACAGTGATGTTATTTGGGTTGACGAATGCTCCAATGGCATTCATGGACCTCATGCACAGGGTGTTCCAACCCTATTTAGATCAATTTGTTATAGTTTTTGTTGATGACATCTTGATCTACTCCAAGTCTGAGGAGGAGCATGAGGGTCACTTGAGGATTATTCTCCAGACATTAAGAGAGCATCAGTTGTACGCCAAGTTCAGAAAGTGTGAATTTTGGCTTACAGAGGTAAAGTTTTTGGGGCATGTAGTGTCAGCTTCAGGTGTATCTGTGGACCCGGAGAAGGTTGAGGCAGTTATGAATTGGGAGAGACCGAAGTTAGTCTTCGAGATACGTAGTTTCTTGGTATTGGCGGGGTACTACCGGCGATTTATTGAGGATTTCTCCCGATTGGCTGCCCCTATGACGAAGTTGACCCGGAAAGAGGTCAAGTTTGTGTGGAATGATTCTTGTGAGAATGCATTCCAGGAGTTGAAAAGAGGCTTACTTCAGCTCCTATTTTGATAGTTCCAGAACGGGGACAGAGGTACACGATCTATTGTGATGCCTCGAAGGATGGGCTGGGATGTGTTTTGATGCAGTCCAGGAGGGTAGTAGCTTATGGTTCTCGGCAGCTAAAGAATCACGAGCAGAATTATCCCACACATGATATGGAGTTGGTGGCCATTGTCTTTGCCTTGAAGGCTTGGCGTCACTACCTGTATGGCGAGCAGTTTGAAGTGTTTTCGGACCACAAGAGTCTGAAGTATATTTTCACTCAGCGGGACATCAACATGAGGCAACGCAAGTGGATGGAGTACCTAGAGGACTACGACTTCACTTTGTATTACCATCCCGGTAAGGCAAACGTGGTGGCTGATGCACTTAGCTAGAAGTCGCAGGGAGTTATGGCTAGTATGGCTTTCCGGGAGTGGAGGATGCTCGAGACTGTGGGACAGTTCGGATTATGTTATATGGGTCAGGCTTAGTGTACTTTGGGGAGTTTGGTGGCTACGCCGTCTCTACTGAGCAGGGTGATTGAGTCCCAGGGACAAGATACCGAGTTAGTGTCCATTAGGGACCGAGTACGGTTGGGTACGGGTGATGAAGGTTGGGTCATTCACACAGATGGTAGTCTTCGGTTTAGGGGACGAATTGTGGTTCCCCAGTCTGCGGAGCTTAGAGAGGAGATCTTCAGGGAATTTCATTGCTCCCGTTTTGCGGTTCATCCAGGGAGCACGAAGATGTATCATGATCTTCGTCGCCAGTATTACTGGAGTGGAATGAAGAGGTAGGTTGGCGACTTTGTCAGTCGATGTCTCACGTGTCAGCAAGTTAAGGCTGAACACCAGAGACCAGCAGGTTTACTCCAGCCTTTGGAGGTAGCTGAGTGGAAGTGGGAACATATCACGATGGATTTTGTGACCCATTTGCCACGGACATCACGAGGTCATGATGCGGTGTGGGTAATAGTGGACCGGCTTACTAAGTCGGCACACTTTTTAGCTGTGCGGATGACCTTTACACTGGAGAAATTCTGCAGGTTGTATATGCGGGAGATTGTCTGGCTGCATGGAGTACCCGTATCTATTGTATCGGACTGAGATCCCAGGTTTACGGCTCATTTTTGGGAGAGTTTTCAGCGAGTCATAGGGACACAATTAATGATGAGCACTATTTTTCATCCCTAGACGGACGGTCAGTCTGAGAGGACTATCCAGATTTTAGAGGACATGCTATGGGCATGCGTCCTAGATCTCAAGGGTAGTTGGGAAGATCACTTACCCTTGGTGGAGTTCGCATACAATAACAGTTACCAGGCGAGCATACAGATGGCACCCTATGAGGTGCTATATGGGAGGCCATGTCATTCTCCGGTTTGTTGGACGGAGATAGGAGAGAGGTCTTCTACGGGTCCGAAATTGATTAAAGACACCTCGGAGAAGGTGGACTTGATTCGGAAGCGTCTTCTCACGGCTCAAAGCCGACAAAAGAGCTATGTTGATAAACGACGACGACCTCTAGAGTTTGAGGTGGGAGATCATGTCTTCTTGAAGGTTATGCCTAAGAGAGGAGTGGTCCGGTTTGGTAAGCGGGGGAAGCTGTCGCCGAGATACATCGGGCCCTTCAAGGTACTTGAGAGAGTGGGTACAGTTGCTTACCGGTTGGCGTTACCGCCAAATCTATCGGGTGTTCATGCAGTATTCCATGTCTCTATACTCCAGAAGTATACTCCAGATCCAACATATGTGGTGGATTGGGGTGAGTTGACTGTTGATGCGGATGGGACCTTCGAGGAGGGACCGGTGGACATCAAAAATAGCCGAGAATAGGTTTTGCGAGGCAAGACCGTGCGGCTAGTAAAGGTGCTGTGGCAGCATCGGGGAGTAGAAGAGGCGACATGGGAGCGCGAGGACACTATCCGTACCAATTACCCTTTCTTGTTTGAGGATGGAGGTACATTGTTATGTTCATTTAGCATTAATTGACTGTTGCATATGCATGTGATTGTATGTGCATGTGTATGTGAATTTCGGGGACGAAATTCTTTTAAGGGGGAAGAATGTGAAACCCGGGAAAAATTTGAATTTTTTCTGAAAAAAAAAGGGCAAAATGATAATTTGTCATCCTAATACGTATTTAAAATACATATTTTTATAGATCTCGGATGGAACAATGGACCTCACCGTTGGATTCGCATCGCGAAACCTAGCTGCCCTGTCAATTTTCATCGAATTTCGAGATAGTCGAGTTTTTTGCGTTTTTTGAGGCGAGGGCGTCCGGTGACCCCCAAAAACGAAATTTTAATAAAAATTTTGAAATTTGAAAAATATTTTAAATAAAGTTTATATAAAATATTTTGAGCTTAAACCGGTACAAAATAAATCGTTTCGGGACAAAAACGAACCCGAATCAGTAAGGGACACGTGGCGCGACTCGGGCCAAGTATTGAAAAGTATAAATAGGGGCTAAATCAGATATATTGCTGAAGGATCTCTGCATTTCAGCTGGTTCCAACGTGTGAGAGCAAGAGGGAGAGAAAAAGGGAGAAAACAAATCCTCCTTCGCCGATTCTAGAAGTTCCGTCGCTCGGATCAACTCGGACCAAGAGCCAAAGTTCATCTCCTCGACGAGGGCTACGCGTACGTACCAAAAAGAGTGAATTTCACCGAAGATCCAAGATGAGACTTTAAAGAAAATCAAAACTTCGAGGTTGATTTGGTGTTATAGAAGTTCTTACACTTCTATTGAGGTAGGGTTCCCTCCTACCTTAATTTTATTCTTACCTTAAGTGGGCTTTTAGTGGCTGAAATTGGTTTATATGTGGGCTGTCCAAGGGTTGTCCAAATGGACTGTTTTGGTGCTGAAATTGGGGCTATTTTGTGCACTAATTAAGGGCTATTTTGTGCACTAATTAGGGGCTATTTTGTGCACTAATTAGGGACTGTTAAGGGGCTGAATTTGACTGTTTTTGGACTATTTTTGCAGACTATTTTTAGGCTATTTTGTGGGCTATATACGGGCTGTTATATGGTGATTTGTATGGGCTATTTTGTGGTTTAGATAAGAGCCGTTACGTGGGCTATTACATGGGTCATTATGTGTTATATTATGCCTTAATGATTAGGTGTGTTAGTAGCCTAAAAGTTGTGATATCACTTGCCTATGATTATGAAAGTGAAATTATGGACTTATGACATGATTTATGATTGGAAATGCAATTGTTGGTATATGCATGTTATGATATATTGAATTTGTGACAAATATGGTAACTATATGCTTAGAACATAATTTATCATGATATGTTGAGATTGTTCATACGTCATTCATAGCATATTGAACATTGTATCATTGTGCATAGAGACATCACATTCATCAGCATAAGTCATGAGTGTGGGTGTGTGAGATGCATGATTGATCAAACACCTTGTTTGGTGGTTGGTATGTGGGTTCGGAAAAAAGTGGATCGAAGATCCCCTTTGAGTCGCATGGTTGCATGGAAGAAAACTTGTGTCGGGTATAGCAAGTAGGGCTAGACTCTCCCTCGGGTGCAAGACCTGGCGACTTGGTTATACACTCCCCTGTGGTGAAATTTCAGAAAAGTGTAGTATGGTATACAGAACCGGCGGTATAAAATTCAAAATTCGTTGCCCAACAAGACACAAGATTTTGATTTATAAGAAAATACTCATTTAATGAGTACCATCCAATAATGATCTGATTTATAAAACGCATGATTTTTTTTTATTCAAAGCGATCATTGGATGTATTTTCGTCGAAGATGGGTCATTACACATTGGCATTGCATTGTGTTGTGGAAGTCAGTGAGGACTTGGGTTTAAGTGCATGAGTGAGTATCATCTTATTTCATGGCATGACATGGTTGCATTTCAACATTGAATACATATTCTTGTATGAATGGTTGTTAAATGTTAAATGTTGCTTATACACATTGCATATGCATTTAAGGTGGGGAGTAGCCCTAGTAGGAGTTTTTCTCTACTGGGCGTTGGCTCACCCTATACGGGAAACATTTCAGGTACAGGTCATAGGCCGAGGGACGGCACTCACTCGGGCACTTAAGGAGGAAGAAAAGTCGACTTGTGGCTTTCAATCCATTTCTTTTGTAAAATTAGACTTGTAATTAAATTTTGGCATGTAATGTGTAAAGGAATTGTGATAGAATCTATATCGACTGTTTTAATATAATCTTGCATGTTTGTATGAATATGGATAATTGGACCCGGTGTGACCAATGTTTACTTATAAATGGATCCAGTGTAGTCATTGTTGAATATAGGACCTCGGATGGGTCTTGTTATTATATAATGCACAGGTTGTGTTTTGAGTAGAGTTCTCCTTACGAAGGAGACTCTGCCCAAATTTTTAATAAAGGATGGACCCCGGTAAATGGGGCATAACGTTGAGATATCGAGTTATTCAGTATCCACAGGCATTCCGCGGGTTGATGAGTAATCAACGGACCCCCGGATTTTGGGGTGTCACAATGGCAGCAGTAAGGCTGCGAGAAGACAGCTTAAGCTCTGGATGGAGCTTCCAACAAGTAGTCCTGAGATGTCCTATTTGGCTACAGCAATCACACTGACAAGAATCCACATATCTACGCTGGTGTGTGGTACCCCGACGACACTAGGCCAAGTGTTATCGACCCCTATACCCGGTGGAAGTACTAACAGATGTCTCAACAGTAAGGGTCTCAACTCCCTCAGTAATAGTCATATTATCAATAATACTAGGGCACTCGTGACATAAAAATAACTCTAAGATAAATATAAGGGAAAATAATATACCTCCAGTCGAACAATAGCGACAGATAAAGAAGGTCCAGAAAACTCTCAAATAATCAAGGTCACAATGCCCAGAAATCCAATAAAGATAAATAAGTGATCTACTGCATCACAAACAGATCACCGGAGAAGAGGATCCACTCTCTCTTAAAAAAGTCCTAGATACTGCAACCTGGTAGCACTGTGACGAAGAATGCGAAGAACAAAGCCACAACCAAAAATGCGACCCAACAGTGGACTGATGAGTGGGCCAGATAGTGACCAAGCAGTGGGCAGTGGGTTGGGTTCGATTTATTATACTACTACTGAAGGTGTAGTATTTTATGTCGCTTGGTTGTCGGTGGAGTTTTATGCTAGTCGGTGGAGTTTCATACTGAGCAGTAAAAGATGGGGGCTGATGTAGTTGGCGAAGGGCTATGTAGTTGGGGCTGTGTAGTTTTATATTGGGTTGTCATTGGGTTCTTGTCAGTGATGTTGGCTATTTTGTTGGCTGTCGGTGATGATCGGTTTTAATGGATTGGGTGTTTCGGTGCTACTAGATTTCGGTGCTGTTGGGTTGATGTTGGTGCTGCGAGTGAGGAGTTGTCGGTATTGTTTGCAGGTTTTAATGCTGTCGGTGGGTATTGGTTTGTTGGAGTGGTTGGTGTCCGTGGTCTGAGTTATGGGGTTTTGTCGCTGGGAGTGTTGGTTTGTTGTTGGTATGGCAGCAGTCTGGTGGCAATGTGGTGGCTGGTGGCTGCAACGTGCTGTGATGAAGGCTGCTAAGTGCCAGTGAGGATGACGGAGAAGGCTAGGGTTAAGGTTAAGGTTTGCTCTAATACCAACTTGGAATAAACGTGAGTGAAAAAGGGATACAAACTAAGTGTAGAGCCCCCGTATATATAACCTATGAAAGTTACAATAAGGATAAAAAGGAAAAAAAGAAAAACTTAATAAATCCTAATAAATTAGGCTGCTGCTATATCTCCAACAGTGTCTAATGAGCAAATTACCAGTACCGTGGAAGCTGAACCATGACAGAATGCTCGTGCCTTTATTAAAATAGAAAGCGAACGAAATACCCTTCCAAAACAAGATGTCGCTCATGTTGGAAATCTTTATATTTAAATGTTGTCATGGATATTGACTCTATTGAATTATGTCTAAACACTTGTAAAAGAATTAACTAAAGAAAGAGAAGGAACTAACAAATAAAAAAAAGCAACTGCCAACAAAATTCTCTTGCAACCCATGGGAGTAGAAACCCATGTAAATGGATGACTGATTGCACGTCTAGGAGAAGAATTAGGTAGTATAAAGGAACAATCAACAAAATTTCATCACGATCCATAAGGTATAATGCATTTGAATGGTTGATTGATTGCAAAAATTAAGCCCGAAGAGGCTTTCCTGCCACGAGACTATTTTAATATAAGTTTTCCAGTGTTCTACCTATGTAAAGCAACAAAATGTCAACCCAATACAAGTACACCCACCAAACTTAATAGAGATGCAATTACCAAAGACAAAAGAACTTAGCATGATCTAATAACTGAAATACTTTTTGTCATAATGCAAGTCAGACTACTTTTGTATTATAATCTTAGGACATTGACATTATAGCAATGAATAGGATGCAGAATAAGTTAAATTACCTGAGAATGGGAGAATGTCACGAGAAAGCATAATCCAAACTTAGCAACATCCGCTACACTCAAAGACTAGGTTTGATCGAAGTCGATGAACCAACCTCATGGCGGCTAAAATTTATCTTCTAAGTTATGTGAAAGAAGTAATGTAAAAATAGTAATCTTAAAAAAAATAATCTGTTAATCTATGGACAGCCTAGGATTGTCTATGTCTAATATGGAAGAATAGTGGTGAAAAGGAGCTCACAAGAAAGATTTCAGTACTTACATGACTCCAATAGTTCTTCATCCAACAAGCTTTCGTTGACTCAAATATTAGCACACCAAAAATACAGATTCTGTTTATATAGTTTCTTGTCTGTTAAATGGAACAGAGAGCATGAAGAAAACAAGAGGCGTCGAAGTTGCTGTCATTATATTTACAAGTATTATAATTACAATACCAAACTGAAAAATTAAGTCCGCAACTCTAGAGGTGCCCTAAGGAAGAGGAGGGGTTGCGGGAGTTTGAGAGGTTACAGTTCACAGCTACAAGAAGCAGGCGATTGAGGTTTAATTACATTTAACTATTGATTGATTAGTATAAGAGATGCTTCAATTTCTAATTTTATGAATTTTTTTTTTTGGGTACCTAAACTGAATATAAATTACAATTAAGTCAAAAGAGGAAAGAAAAGTCAATAGTCACTTAAAAGTGGAGCAGTGAACGTTACCCTTTTCGAGGGAGTTCAGCAGGCAACATTGAGAGAGAGAGAGAGAAACGGTAATTTGGAGGTGATAATTAGACATTGATGTGATATTAATTTTAGAGGATAAGGATGACATTGTTGTATTAGTAGAGGGCAAAGGTAGAAAAAAAAATTTCAAATATTTTAAAATAGTATAGATATAAATAGATTATATTTTTTGATCTAATAGTTTTACTATTATAAAATATCAACAAAAATGAAATTCAATAATCAATTGTTTTGATGACGAATCTCTTCGTTGTTCTCTCATCATATTCTTATTCTGGCGACTATTCAAATCACTTATCATGTACCCATCTAGCCGTCACTCTTTCTCTATCTCTCTTTTGCTTGCATTTTTTGGAAAATCTATTTTACCATTTCTCCCTCTCTTAATCTCTTTCTCTCTTGATTGTTTAGAATTGGGGTTTAGGTAAGGCTTCAATCGAGACGCATATACAAGTCATTGTTAAGGGCAATGATCCATGCTTTATGGAATACATTGGGAGAAAATTTATTATGGGGAAACACACAAGCCATAATTTCATCAAGGCGGAATGATAATGATGGTAACATAGCTTTTGAATAAATCCCTAAATTTGAATCCAAGCTCATTGTTAGTGGAAAATTATATTTATTGGTTCCACGGTATTGACATAGTCGGTAAAAGTTTGCTATTTAATATTTAAATCTAGCATATTGCTAGAAAGATTTTATTCTCTATCTATATCTTGAAACATCATAATATTAGTTGTTATTCTACAACTAGGATTTGAGGCTTTACTTCGTTGTCATAGCAACTTTTCTGTCTGTTGAGAATAGCAGACTATCTGAAAGTTCCTTTTGCTGAGAGATGAAATGTAATGCACCATCTTCTTTTAATGGAGGTAATGTCTGGCTACAACTTTCTTTGCCATGCAAGCCTGATTTTTCTGTTTCGTAATGAGACAAATCATCATTCTGAAGATTCCAGTGATACTGACGGTAGTGAATTTTTCTATTTATTCAATGCTCAATAAACCTGACAAATGCTTCAACTATAAAATTTTTCGGAGTTAGATTGATCAACTGAAATCTATTCTACCTGCTACTCCACCATCATTTGTCTTCAAATTATTCTTTCTAAATTGAAGCTTCTACATAATCTGCGTGATAGGACTTAAAGTGACTGGAGAGAATTAAAAAGGAGAAAAGAACTTGTTCAAAATTATTATCGAGTATCTACTATTCTTGGTCAAAATTTTATTTCATCACTTTAAGGGGTGGTTTTTCAATTTAAATTAATGCCTTTTGAGTAAAAGTTGGTTGCATGATCATCAATGTCTAGACATGTGACTATAGACTTTTCTTTTACTCATTGTCAATTTGTATTTTTGTTTTTTCCTTTATGTTGGTTTTATTTTCATGCATACATTTCTATCTTTTGATTTTTTTTTTTATATTCAAGCTTATTAATTCTATCATATTTGATTGTCTTTTAGTACGTAGCAACTCAAGTATGTGTTTTATAATTTACCAACTGCTTGATTAATTCTTAACTTGTGTTTGGATACCTTCAAAATATCTATAATTAAAGCTTCATGAATATTTTGTATCTTGCATTAAGACTTGAATTGTGAACTTTGCTGCGACAATTTTTGGCATTTTCTATTCAAAGCTTGTGAATATTGACCAATTAAAACAAGTATCTTAAGCCTATTTGGTAAAGTTCAAATTGTATTACAAATAAATTTATATTGTGCAAGGTGTGTATACCTAAACATAGACTCCTAGGTGAATGTCACGATTTCCCAATAGTTACATACTCGGCTTCATACGTGAGGTGCTTCTTTTTAATTTGTTAACTTGGAGAAGAAGAACATGTGTTCTCCTCTATCCATTTTTCTAAATAGTTTGATTAATTGAACTTAATTCTACTATTTTATCCGGTAAGTAGGATGAATTGAGGTATAAAACGCAGAGATGATACACTATGTTTTCTCTAAAAAAATATGATTATTTTTTGTTCTTACACAATGATAAAATGTGCTATACAGTGTTAGTAAGGGAGATGCCTTCAAGGATGAGGAGGAACCAGACTATTGTCTATACTTTTCTTGCATTAGAGAAAGTGTAACGCCCCAAAATCCACCCTGGAAGGAATTAACTATCTATATAACACTCAATCATGAGAGCATACTAAAGTATCATTAAATAAATAAAATCATCCATAATCTAACATAAAAAAATTCTTAACATACGTAACCCATCAAATATAAACTTTAGAGACTAGAATTCATTCTCAAACTTCCACAGTTAGACCCATATCATGATCCCTCTCAGCATCACAATCTACTGGCTTATCTGACACTGGATTCTCCTCAATACTAAAATCTGAAAAATTTTATGGTAAGGTGAGCAATAAATCCCAGTAGGAAAACCTTCTCAAACCCAAATATGGTTTAAAAATCATGAAAATAGGTAAATCACAATTTGTAAAATAATATATATAATTTTGAAATAAAACAATGACATCTAATGAGATCTCAAGTTTACGGTATAAAACAGTAGAGTTTATAAAAGAATAGAATCATTCACAAAAATCACAATTCATAACATAATATCTCATATATGTAGGTAGATTACTCTGAATCTACACACCGAACCTATCTCATCCACTCATAACACAAACTATCTCAAATAAATCCCCGCAGGGTTTCAACACTTAAAACACTTTAAGAAGGGTGTGTACGGACGTATCAACATTGACGTATCATTTCTTAGAAATAGTATACTAGCCCCTATCCTTGAACTTACGTGGACAAATAATGGTTAGCTCTCAGAAACTAAACCCCTTACGAGTGTTAGGCAACCATCAAACCCTCAAGGTAGAAAAACCTCTCTAACAATCTACGATACGCATACGAGTGTAACCCATGTTCATTGCACCCACTAATACAAGAGATAAAAACAACATTTTTCATAAAATTCAACTACAATCTAGAATCATTAATCCATAACTTTTTCAAAAGGAATAATTCACAAAACATACAAGAGATCCCACAGAAAATATATTTGAATTTATAGTAATCAAAAACTATGGTTTTGTAATCAATGACTTAAATCTTTTGATGTAAAACATGTATTTAGATGTAAACCACGTGTTTATTCAAGAATTAAAACACATATTTAAAAAGAAATTTAAAAATATTATAAATCAATTATTTATATCATAATAATGATGAAAATATATATATTATATAACCATAATCATCAATGAATGAATTTGAGAAAATTCTCAGCACAAATCATCCAACTTCTGCCCGGTGCGTCTGGACTCCTGTTTCTTCCGTCCGGACGTGTTAAACTGTATACCCCCAACTTCCAAATCAATTTTGACCTATTGAGAAGCCAATTTATGAAATATTTGTGAATACACTTTTGTACCCCTTGAAGTCTAGTTTTTTATTCTCCAAAAATCAGCCACATTAGATATTAGAGTAAAAAGTTATAACTAAAATACTAAAGTTGTATCAAATTCTTTTCTAATACAGAATATTAGGTTTTAACTTCAAAATACTTTCTAACTTTTAATACACCTCATATTACCTCTCCCAAGGATTTTCGACCTTTCGAATTCAATGGAAACCTTATTTTGACCTAAAAATATTTATAAAATTACTTAGCCACACTTTTCATTCCAAACATCTCGAAAACTCAATTTATCTCAACGTAAATACGCGCAAACCTCAAACTTTATAATCAATCTTTCAACTATGATTCTAATTTACTATCATCGTTTTATTCATCTTAGGAGAACTCTTAAGATAATATTATTCTTATTTAATTTTAATATGGGGTCTTACAGAAAACTACTTTTGCATGCCCAAAAAGTAATCATTGTGCTTATTATGAAAGATGACTTTTTAAAATTTGTAATAAGGTTGCAATGTCTGTCACCTTTTGGAAAAAAAACAATTATTATAAGCGGGGAATGAATTCAAGTATATGCCTTACTGATGTGCCTTCAATGTTGCTTTTTAGTGGTCACTTTACGTCTTTAGATTTTAATATGATTTTCAGTAGATGACATTGTTTTTTACTTTTTCATTATCTTCTTCTTCCCTGCATTTGCTTTATAATTTTGTCCATAGCAGATGACTTTTTCCATATTCGTCTCCTCCTTTCACCCTTGTTTTTATATTTAATGTAATGTGAAGTAAGTATAATTCTTTTTTATTTCCTTGTAGAGTGAGTGCCTCAGGTTGTCTTTGGGTGGTGAACTATTTTGGTCTTCTTAACAATGTCATGGATTTCTACGATATTTGGAGTCTTATATTCTATTAGTCCTGAGAATCATTTTATGATGAATTTGTATTCATTTTGTATTTTACACGTGTTTGAGATTTTTAAAGTCTTATAATTTAAGATCTTTTTTGTTGGGCATCTTGTGAGTAAAAGATCTCCATTTCTCAAAAAGGCGTAAGACAGAAGTTAATAATGTATTTTCTTGTCTTATGTTGTTATTAAGCTTCCTTTCGTCACTTACAAGAGAGATTATCGTCTTAATGTTAGTTATAGATGATAAAACCACACATATAATGATGATCATTATCCACCGACTTCACCATATGTATGTTTTAATTTTAAAAATAGGTCCTCATTAAGTTTTGAATTTTTAATTCAATAATTTGATCTTCACAAATTCAAAATAGTGTTCATGTGCAATGCAAATGTACAACTAGTATACAAGAAATAAATTGTCGTTAAGTCAATGATAGCATATGGCAACGCCAATGGTTAATCTCAATTTAATCGTCACAACATCATATTCATTTCAAAGATTTAATTAACAAAATACTCAAACTTGCTCTCATATCACTTGTTGAGTTTTTTCAAACTCTAATAAACACGGATATAGAGTATTTCATAATCAAATTTAATAATCATCATACAAGGTAATCGACAAACTTATAAATCATGAATAACGATAGCGTTTGTTTTATTGGATAGAAGAATATAGTGTTCTACCCCAATTTCTAATGCACACGAGCGATTGAAGGTTGATACGTTGAAGTGCATTGAAATGGGGATGGCTACCACACATATATAGAACTTTATCTCCTAGTCATCTGTCCATCAAAGAAGTTCTAGGACAGTGGTAGACTTTTACTCCTTATATTTAGAGAAACCACACCCCATGTATAAGTAATTAAGTTACATAATTCTATATGAGTTAGACAACCTTTAACTCATGATTAAAATAATACATGTGTAGGACCAACGAGAATGTTTTATTATAATAATACAAAGCGCTCCAACTTACTAAACAAAAAAAAAATTGATTACTATAATTGTCCTCTAACATTTCTCAAATATCCAAAGGGTTAATCATAAATTTCACCCTAAAAGATCTATCAAATCTCAATTTGCACCCTCAAAGATAAAAAATATCAATGTACACTCTCAAAGATATAAAACCGTATCAATATGCACCTGAAGCTAACAGCCGTTTAGTTTGGTGTCTAAAACTAAATAGATAAATTACACCTAGACTCCCTCATATTTGTCACTTAATCACTTGGACCCCTTCACATTTGATACACTTACACGCCCTAAGAATTAAAATATAACTAAAAGTATTCCCCCAATTGGACATCCAAATAATTCTATTCAAGTAATGTATTTGTTGGATATAAAGAATATTATATAATATCAGTACTTAAATGTGAGGAGCCAAATAAGAGTAATGAAACGGTCAAAACTTTTATTCATGCGGCCAATCATTATGTTATTTTTAATATCAAATTGTTAGTTATACAAAACTTATTTGAAAATACAATCGTACTTAAAATCATAAAGATTAATAAGTAACAATGTCAAGATCCACTTATTCTCTTACTTATGACATGATATAGTGATTACAAATAAAGTATTATCTTAAATATTAGTTTTACATGATTCTTTTGAAAAATTAATCGTTAGTACATTGTTTATCATACAAACAATTTTCTTTCTTTTTTTGGGTCATCAAACTAATTTTAGCAAATGTCTTTGTCTGTAAAAGAAGTACTCATCCATGTGATTAGCATTAACCATTTAGTTATTAAAGACCATTTAGATGGTAAACTGATGACTGTTAGTTTCAAGTGCATATTGATACAAATTTATATCTTTAAGGGTGTAAATTGAGATTTTTGATCTTTGAGGGTACAAATTGAATTTTTTGATCTTTGAGGGTACAAATTAAAATTTTTGATCTTTAATGGTACAAATTGAGATTTGAGAGATCTTTAAGGGTACAATTTGCGATTAACCCACCCATATTCAAAATACCATTCACATAAATAAATGTATAGCACTAATTGTCTTGTGCACTGTGCATTTATTTTTTTCAAGAGTAATGCTACATGAACTTAAAAAGTAGAGTTAAAAACTAGACTTGATAATTTCAATCATTGATTTCACTGTGGATCTCAGCATTTATTGGGACCCACTACCTATTCAACGGTTGAAATTATCAAGTCTACTTTTTAAGTTTATGTAGCATTACTCTTTTTTCAAAGGTGCGGTGACTCTCGAATTTAATTGCTACTAAGTGGCCATTCATTTCCTCCTTGACCCTTTAAATCGCCCCCCTGCTTCTCCCACTTACAGTCTGACTTGCCCATCAAATTTTCTCCCTTTGCACACAGATATTGTATTCACACAAACAAATTACTCTGTTTTAATTTACCACTCCATCGACTTTATGGCTTACTCTGTTTCTTCATCGTCTTCACAATTTTGGTATGTATGTGTGTGTGTCTATATATATATATATATATATATATATATATAGACACACACACATTCTTTTTTTTTTTCTCTGTAATCCCAAAATGCTCACCAATTGTTTTCTCTCCAAAAACCTATTCAATAGTACCCATCATCTCCTCAAACCTATTCAATAGTACCCATCATCTCCTCAAACCCAATTTTTTGTCAAGCAACATAGGAAGAAAAGCAAGTGATCAATGAAATATTTATTTTCTTCAATTTTACATTCAATGTATTTTCTTCTTTGTTAAAGCTCGAGCAACAAGAAGAGGGAAGCAATTCACAAGAAATGTTTGAGTTGGCATCAAATTAACTTCTTTGTCACGCAAAAACGTAATTGATGAAGTGAACTCTTTGGACTAAGAAATATCTAAGACTAAATTTAGTTTGTGGTGATTATGGTGTTCTATACATAGATTTTTTTGTACTAACAGTGGCATGTTTGTTGCAGGCTCAACAATCATTCAATTGTTTACTCCCCCGCAAGAGGAGAGTGATTTTATGGTTTTAGGGTTGCTAGTTAGCTTGGTTTTGTTGCAAATAAACTAATGGTCCTCCTGATAACATGTTTTCAGACAAGAGTGGATTCAGGGGTCACACTATCCAAGGGCTTATGCTCACTGAAGAAAGATTAGAGGAGTTTACAGAAACGCTCCTGATAGCATGGAAGTCATTTTTTTTAATTTTTTTTTGAGGGGGGAGAGGGGAGGGGGGAAGGAGAGGGGGTAGGAAACTTGAACCCTTAATTTTAAGAAGGCAAAGTCTTCACAAGATTAGAAGTACCATTGGACCAAAAGCCCATTGGTGATAGCATGGAAGTCATGGCTTGGATCTAAAACATGATATCATACAATTAAAATTTCGATTAAATAGTCCTGAAATCTCATGCTTATGAACACAAATGTTATTCACCCTACACTATTATCTGTTGTTATCTGGTGCCTATTACTTGGAATGCTTTGCATTATTCCCTCTCCCCTGTCCCTCTTCTCTCCTTCTCATGCTCCTTTTTTATATTTTTCTACTAAGTAATTTATTTGAGGTACCCCCTCACTCAATAGTTTATCTTGCTTCACGTGCTCAATGCTCGAGTCCAAAAAACTTATTTTCATAATGTGAAAAAACGTGCACAGTATTTTGAAGCTAACAATTTTAAACCTCGAGTTATATTCACTTCAAGATGTGTTGGCTACAATAGGTGGCATCTGAACGACAGGGAAGATAAGAATGCCAAATTGAAGATAATAAAACAAAAGGAAAAAAAGAAGAAGAAGAAGAATAAAGGGAGGTGATTCCTTGGAAAGCATCCTAATGACAAACTTTTGCCACCAAAACCCTATATAAAAAACATATAATGCATCAAGAACAAAAATATTTTCATCCGAGAAACCTTAATATGATTTGGCAAAATTAAAATAGCAAAACACCGTATTTTTCATAACTTCCGACTTAAAAACAATGTTCTTCATTTTAGCACCAATATGTCACGTGTATTTAAAGTTTCAACTCTCTAAGAATAAAATATAGATAAAATAAATCTGATCTCTATAAATTTGACCAACGACAATAACATATTTTCTAAATAGATTGAGATTTTTTGTAGGTAAAAAATAAATCAAGAAGGCGACAGGGTGGATACACTAGAATGGTCCAATGAGAAACCATATCTTCAAAAGAAAGTGCCTAACAGTGGCAGTCAGCTCCATACTGTAGCCACAAGTACTGAGGAGGAACTAGAAGATGAAAGTTAATGTTTCCCTCCAATCTTTTGAGATCCCAGAGCATGTTCGATACAAATTACAGCCCTTGGCTAAGAGAGGCAAGTCATATGGCATATGCGTACATAAAGAGACAAGCACACAAGTACTTAAACTAAGTCTTATGTCACTTGATGGCCTTACACCAATTAGTTGAAGCCAAATAAATAAATCATGCCCATTATTCAGTTTTACGTATGCAAACGTGTGCACATAGATCAGTTGCAAATATCTTTTGTTATTCCACACACCTTCGATCATCCTATCTAATGCAACTTCTGTGTATATATAGACAATTTGGAATACTGAAATGAGCATTTTTTTAACTGTTCCAACTTCCAAAGCATAAATTATAATATGATCAAAGATTCACCCTTAATGTCATCATTAAGGACACCAACACAAGAGAAACTTAAATATAATATCAACGATTGCAGAGCATTTACCTGTTAAACCAGAACCCTAATGTTCACTTCCCTTTCTTTTTTGAAGAATAGAAAGAACCGTTACAGGAATAAATGGAGACGAAATAATATAAAATGGGATTATTATCCATCAACAAGCACTTCAAAACTGCAGCTGAAACATCAAACTGAATTCCAGCTACAATGCCTCTCTATAATCCCCTGAAAAAGCTATATACAATTATCTTCCTATTTTTCTCTTCATCCTTTACTTCTTTCACCCCTTATTTACACGATTGTATACCATCTTCTTACAGCATCTACCCATTTACAGATTACCTCCGAGAGCCCTCTCAATGTCGGCAGAGCAAATCGCCCAAAAGGAAACATGCGGAGACAACCTCTGCTTTTGTCAGGTATTGATGTCAGCTTGCAGCAGTTAAAAGATTAAGCATACGAGTCTGATTAGTGACCAACCTGGAGCCTAACCTTCCTGCTGAAATCAGAATCCAACTGTATACACCTGCTGCTAAAATGCTTTTTAAGTCAATACCTCAGCCGTTCAGATACTGAAGATTCACGATTTTGTATTAAAACTCAGTCAAGCAGAACAAATGTAAAAAATAAATTACGTAATTCCAGTATAGTGTCAGTAAATTCCAAAGCAAATAACGTCCAGGTAAGTCTGATGGAACACCCTGTATCCCCAACTTTTAAAATCACTCCACAAGTGGATATAAAACTACAAAAGCTTCCAAAAACAAAAGTAGTGGACAACTGAGATGCAGCAGAAATTATGCTCAATGAGAAGCATTATTGTGGTCAAAGCAAGCTTGAGCATAATGCCAATAGATTATAAGTTGATATGATGCTCATAGGCAGACACAGAGAAGTCCCAGCACTCCACTTTGTTAAAAGAATGTCTAAAGCAGTGTATCTGCAATTTTGCCGTTGTTATGGATGACATTTAAGTAGATAATGATCAACAGGTTTCAGGCAGGGTGAAAAGAAAGAAGCATGAAGAACTATGTAACTGTAAAATAAGAAAGAGATGCCCCGAAATAAGTATTACGAAATAATATCTAAGTGGAGGGTGTGAATGAAACAGAGAAAGAGTGAAAATCCATACAACAGCTAAACAGAGAACTAAGAAAGTTGAATAACATAGTGCGAAAGAGATCATTAAAAACGGCTTTGACTTCATTCCGCATGTTCATTTTCTCCACAATACATCCCTCTAGAAGACAATTGGTTTCCTGTGGTCTACCCAGAGAGATGCTGAATAAAATCGTAAGGAGAACCATTCTCTCTCTCTCTTTTTTCCTTTCATGTTGTTTGGTATTCTTAAGAGTTCTTTTATTTTTATTTTTTGTGATAAGAAACAAAAATAAATTCTATCCCCATTACCCACCACAAACCTAGCATCCAAGGGAAGGGAGTGGTGAAGGAATAAAGGATCATTTGATTAGTTGGAGGTGGTGTAGATCTAGGAATAAAGGAGGTCTTTCAATTGGTGATTTGAAGGCAAGAAATTATACTTTAGTAGGTAAGTGGCTTTAGAGGTTTCCTTTGGAATTAGATTCATTGTGGCATTTAGTTATCATAAGCAAATATGGACAACATGTTAACGGATGAGATGCTAATAGAGTTGAGAGGGGTAGTTTCTGAAGCCCATGAAAATTCATTTCACAAGGACTAACGAGTCAATTTTTCAATTACCATAGCTACTCTCCCCCAGTAATTTGAATACAGATAAAAAATATGTGGGAATACTAGAAAGAACTGACTGAACAATACATAACTTGCCCCCTCTAGATTTAAAAACTTTCTTCCACCCATCTAACCAATTTTTTTCACAATTGGATCCCAAAAAGATAAAGCAAATGGATTCCCACCCAAGGGTAATCCCACGTACTTCAAAGGCCACTCTCCTACCTTACATCCCAAAATTCCCGTCATCCTACTAATCTTTTCCTAATTTGAATTAACGCCCACAATTACATTTTTATCAATATTCACACCTTCAATCTTAAGACCATACCAAACACACCTACAATATTCTTGAAATTAAGAAACTTATCATCCCCTCCATCAGAAAAAAATAATGTCATAAGCAAACTGTAAATAAGAAACCGCAACTTTATCCCTTCCCACTGTAAAACTCTCCACCAAACTCATCGGCAACTAAAGTAAAAAAGAAAATGAGATAAAGGATCACCCTATATCAATCCTCTAGATGCCTTAAATCTACCCATAGGCTTACTGTTCACCAAAATTGAAAAATTTGTAGAGTGAAAATATCAAAGAATCCATTTTCTCCATCTTTCTCCATATCCTTTCACCCCCATAACATATTCCAAAAAGCTCCAATTTACACAATCATATGCTTTCTCAAAATCAATTTTTAACACAAAACCCTCCTTCTCTCTTTGTCTATAATCCTCCACAACCTCATTTACCACTAAAACCACATCAAGAATTTGTCAGTCCTTAACAAAAGCCCCCTGACACTCAAAAAATTGTACTACTCAACATTTCTTTTAACCTTAAGAATAAAACTTTAGTAATAATTTTATAGAGACTAAACACCAAACTAATCGGCCTATAATCCTTCACCTTCATGGTCTTGTCTTTCTTTGAAATTAAACAAATAAAAGTTGCATTCATAATTGCATTGACCACACCATTCTAAAAAAATTCATTAAAGACTTTCATTAAATCTACTTTTACTATATCCTAATAATCCTGATACATAGTCAAAGTGAAACCATCAGAACCTGAAGCCTTATCACGATCACACTAAAAAATAACTTTTCTCACTTCTTCCTCCACAAAAAAGTCTTTCCAGCCACCTAGACTTATCTTTTCCAATAGGACTCCACTCCAATCCCTCTAATATCGGTCTCTCACTTACTTGACTTGGATATAAAGTCGTAAAGAATTCAACAATCATGTTATTAATTCTTCCCTCTTCTTCAATAACCTCACAATTTCCAATTCCAATTCCAATTTATCAATAAAAAAATTTTTCATTCCATTTTTTACTCTATAAAACAACTTATAATTATTATCCCCTTCTTTAATCCATTTCACCCTCACTTTTCGTCTCCAACTAATTTCATTCTTGAAACCCACCTTTTCAAATCTATTCCTTAACTCCCATCTCGCAATTTCCAATTCCAATTCCAATTTATCAATAAAAAATTTTTTCATTCCATTTTTTACTCTATAAAACAACTTATAATTATTATCCCCTTCTTTAATCCATTTCACTCTCACTTTTCGTCTCCAACTAATTTCATTTTTGAAACCCACCTTTTCAAATCTATTCCTTAACTCCCATCTCGCAATTTCCAATTCCAATTCAAATTTATCAATAAATTTTTTTTCCTTCCATTTTTTACTCTATAAAACAACTAATAATTATTATCCCCTTCTTTAATCCATTTCACTCTCACTTTTCGTCTCCAACTAATTTCATTCTTGAAACCCACCTTTTCAAATCTATTCCTTAACTCCCATCTCTCCTTCCTCAAATTTATCAATCTCTTCAATTTTGTTCATTATTTAATTTTTTTTTAACTCTAATATCCCCAAACACTTCCTTTTTTCAACCCCTAACTCTTTTTTGTTTTTTTCACATTTTCTAATTTCTTCATAAATTTAAAACCTTCTCATCCCTCACAACTTTCTTCCCGCCACCAATCTTTAAACTGACATTTAAAAGTAGGGTGGTTCTAACCACATATTTTCAAATCTAAAAGGAGACAGACCCCACTTCACTTTAGTTGAATCAAGCATAATAGGACAATGATTTAATACAATTCTCGACAAAGTCTCCTACCTTACCCCCAAAAAACATTCCTCCCGCTTTGTAGAGAACAAAAATCTATCTAATCTATTACAAAACAGGATTCTCTCTAAAATTTGACCATTTGATGGGAATGATCAAAATATCGTTTCGAAATGGTTAAAATGTTTCCGTTTTCAAGAAGACCGAAACGAATCAGTGATAAAATCGAAATTCTAAAATTTCAAGGTATTTCATAATGTTTCGATATATTTTATAATATTTGAATGCATTTGCACAATTACTTCAGAATATTTTAAGGTAATTCAAGATTCTTTGATATATTTTGAGCAATATTTTAGAAAAATAATTCTTAAATTTTTTATTTTTTCATTAAGTTTCCGAAACGTTTCCAAAATGAGTCAAAACCTTTCCGAAACACTTCGAAACGTTTCTATTTCCTAAGTGACCAAAATAATATACTGAAATAAAATTTTGATCCTTGCGTGAAAATACCATTTCCCAATGGTGGATCTTTAAGTTCCATCTCCCTAATAAAAGAATCAAAATCCTTCATACTCCTTGTCACCCTTGTACCATTCAATTTTTCAAAAAAAAATATTTTATAACATTAAAATCAACTCCAAAACATCAATGTGGGCTACAAAGACCATATAAACCCGCCAACTCCTCCCACAATCTCTTTATCATTCTAGGATAATTTGGACCATGCACTCGAGATAACCACCAATCCCATCCATCACAATACATAACCCTTACTGAAATTGAAAATTCACCCTCAACATATTCCTCCACTTTAACAGTTTTTTCATCCCACACTATCACAATACCACCAGATCTACCAACAGACGACAACCAAACTCGGTTTCTATATCTAGATTCCCACACTTTTTATCAATATTCTATAATCTTCTCTTTTTTTGTTTCTTGAAAAACAACCACATCTGGCCCCACTCTAATCTGTCCTAGTTATAATGGTTTAGTATAGGGAAATATTGTAATCATAGTCTAATATAAATAACATAATGTAGGGCAACATTACTACACTCTAAGATATTATTTCTCAACTGCTTTCTCTCTTTTTCTTTCATCTTGATCTCTTTCTTTCTCAAACCCTAACACCAATTTTACTAATTCAACTTGGTATTAGAGCGAATCATCTAAGCTCATAAAGAGAAGACCTACTTGGACTATTGAGGTCTACTAGGTTTTGATTTGTTGCTCTTTGGATTGCAGAGATATTTTTCTCCTTTGTGGTGGTTTTGGTTTGGCCACTTATTGTTGTTGATTAGTATTCATTGGCTTGGGATGTTTCTATGGCTGCTGCAGAAGATAACAAAAGCCCTGTCGAAGAAATCAAAATTCATCATGTGGACGATCAGGTTATCAAATTACTTCAGTGTTGAATGGTAATGATTACCACCCATGCTATTAAAGGTTTTTCTATGTACAAACAAGGTTATGTCTTTAACTGACAGTCCTCCTTCAAGCTCAAAAGATTCTGAAGATAGGTGGAGTAAGAATTCTTTGGTGGTCGTGGTTCATTAATCAAGAAGAGATACAATCACAACAGCATAATGTGTCTGGATTTATGAGCTATTTGAGTGTACGTTTAATACCAAACAAGGTGACAAGTCTCTTGCCAAACATTATGGTGTTTTAAAAGTGTTATGAGAAGAAATTATGTTTTATTGGCCACTGAGTACAGATTTGGAGACTCCAAAGGATTCCACTTCCATGTTGGTACTAAATGTTTGGATGCATCAAAAAACAATGCAACCTAAAAGATAAGAGGAATTTTCCAAAATTTGAGGGCATGCAATGTAATGTACAATTCAAAAAGGGATGGGGACCCATATGCCTCTATCTTACAAAACAAGATAAGCAACCTGTCGCATGGGGAGAATACACAGCAGACCAGATACTACAAATAGCAGAAGCATGCAAGAAAAATAGAAAAACCAAAGAAATAGCAGCAAAAGACATAATAGAAAATCTAAATAAATGCAATGATTGGTTAAATGTGTATAAGGATGAAAAAATTACTGCAATGTTAATAAATAAGTACAGCAACTGCTTTATCAGCCACTGAGTATAGATTTGGAGATTCAACACCACCAACAAGAGTTTTAAGTTGTCTTGTTATTATCTAGTCTTAATTCTGAGTACAGTGTGTTTACAGATCAGATTTTAGATAGTGAGAAAATTTGAAGGTTGTCAATGCTTATTCTCGTCTTCAGCATACTTCGTTAACTCATGGGACTTCTTTTCCCCTCACAAGAGTCCTCTGCCTTGATCTCTAGTGACAGTAGTACTAGTGGCCATAACCGTAACGGTGGTCATGGTCAAGGTGGTAATCATGATGGGGTAGGTATTGGTCATACTAGTTGTGGTAATCATTCTAAGTGGAAATGTTCTTCTCACTAATGATACTCAGGATTATTGTTTGGATAAATGTAGGAGACTACCCTATGCTAATCAAGATTCTAATGACTCCACCCATGTCAACCCTTTATTGATGGTCCTTCCACATTTATGTTCAGTTCTTATGATAGCCTTACCTCAAAGCTCTCTAAGTTGTCCTATATGTGGCATCCCAATTAGCTTCACCATATTGTATTATGAATTCAGAAGCTAGTGCTCACATGTTTCCTCTCTATTTTTTAATTTTCATTCTTCTAGCTCACGTATTGAGTTAGCTTATGGCTTTTTTGACCGATGCGTAGGACTGATGATCCATGCCCCTTACATCTAGTTTATTGTTCCCCATTTTTCTTTTACGTTGTCATGTGTGAGTCAGATAACTAAGTCTTTTGAAAGTTTAGTGACATTCTCCATCTTTTATTTTTCAGGACCTCTGGACGAAAAAAATGTAATTGATTTGGGACATAAGCAGAATGCTCATTTGAATTCTCGAGATTCAGTCCCTACATTGTGTGCTACAGTGTCTCCTTTCTCATGGCATTTTTTATTTGAGTCATCCTTTAGCTTCATCAAGTTATTCCTAGTTTAAGTCTTTTTTTTATGTTAGAATTTGTGGCTTGTCAATTGAGCAAGAATTAACGTAATTCGTTTTCTAGTAGCTCTCGAAGCCATTAGCTCAGTTCTTTTTGGGGCAAGAATAAAAAACATTTATGGTTTTCATTTTGTGATCTTTTTTGATGATTTATCTCGCATTACTTGATTGTGTCTTATAAAAGATTGTTTTGAGTTGCTAAGATTTTTATCACTTTATAATAAAATTCTGGTTCGATTTGATAAACCAATCAAGGTGTTCTATTATAACAAGGGTCTGGGGTATCAGTCATTTATGTATACTTTTTGTACTGACTATGGTGTTATCCATCGACTGCTTGTCTAACATCCAAACAAAATGGCATTGCAGAACAGAAACATCAACACTTATTGGATGTTGCCCATTCTTTAATGTTTATGCATGTACCACAATTCTATTGGATCGAGGGTGTCTTTACTTCCATTTATCTTATTAATCAAATGCCATCATCCATCTTAAACAACAAATCTCCATTTTTATTGCTTTATTCCGATATACCACTCACTATTTGATTAAATTGTTCATGTCTTTGGTTGTCTTATATTTGTCCATCTTCTTGGTTCAGGTCATGATAAACTCTCAAATCTCTCGGTCAAGTGTCTTTCTTGGATATTATTGTATTCAGAAAGGTTACTGATGGTATGACCCTATTGCTCGACAACACAATATCAGTGCTAATTTTATCTTTTTCGAGTCTTCTCCATTCTTTTATGTGTGTCAGGCTATCATCTTTCTCTAGATTTAGTCTTTCCTAGTCAAGGGGAGCCCTTGTTGTCTATTGTACTAGAGTGTGTGGCTTCTTCAATTACTATTTCTACTCCCCCACTACAGGTTCACCCTCATTCCAATGACAAAGAGATTGTTCTTTATGCTCTAGTTCCACAGCCAACACCTATTTCTACTGAGGTCTTGCCTCCTGAGTCACCTTTTGATCCTTTTGATTTGTATATTGCATTAAGAAAAGGTACTCGTACTTCTACCATGCATCGTATTTCTAATTTTATCTCTTTTCATCGCCTTCCTTAATCTTGTTTGTTAATTTGCATCATCATTGTCGGCCGCATTTGTTCCTAGTTCTTTGACATAGGCACTAGGTTCTCCTTCATGGAAAATAACTATGGATTAGGAGATGAAGGACCTTCATGAGAATCAAGCACATAACCTCACTCCTCTTCCTCCTAGTAAATAGTCTGTCAAATGTCATTGGGTGTACATAATGAAATATCATCCTGATGGTTCTGTTAAACGTTTGAACGCGCACGGTTGGCTGCCAAAGGCTACATTCAAACATATAATGTGGATTACTATAAGAATTTTTTTTCCAGTTGCAATCAATTTTGATTTCCCTTTGTGTTAGTAGGACACAAGGAATGTGTTTTTGCACGGAAATCTACAAGAGAGAGTATATATAGTTCAATCTCGGGATATATTTCGAGAAAGAATAGTTAATCTATCATTTGAAGAAAAAATTATATGGGTTGACACAATCACCACATACTTGGTTTGATAAATTTAGTATTGTACTTCAGTATAGCTTTCAACGTTTTGCGTCAAGTCATTCAGTTTTTCATACGATGTTCTTCTACATGTGTCATTATTCTTATTGTATATGTTGATAATATTATTATTAGTAGTGATGACTCCGATGGTATTGCTCATTTTAAAACTCATTTGGGAAAGCAGTTCCACACAAAAAGACGTAGGTCTTTTTCGATATTTTTTGGGATTGAGATTGCTTGATCTAAGAAGGGTATCAATTTGTGCCAAAGGAAGTACGTGCCAAATTTCTTGTCTAAAACTAGTACTCTTTGTGCACGTCAGATGATACTCTCATAGACTCCACAGTCAATTCTTTAGTATCCGAAAAGAGCACTACACAAATGATTATTTTATCATTGGTCCTCATCAATTACAATTATTGGTTTCTAATTCTGAGTGGGTAGCCATATTAGCAGACAATCCACTTCTGGTTAATATATGTTTGTTGGTGGCAATCGTGTTACTTAGCACAATAAGAAACATAACATAGTTGCACAGTGTAGTGCAGAGGCTGAATGTCGTGCTATGACTCATATTGCATGTGACATGTTGTGAGTTTGATCTTTGCTTCATGAGATGGGTATTTGTGTGTCTTATCCTATGATGATGCACTGTGCAACTATGTTTGTCATGTGGCATTCTTGTTACTTAGCACAATAAAAAACAAAACATAGTTTCACAATTTAGTGCAGATGTTGAATGTCATGCTATGACTCATTGCCTGTGAGATTTTGTGAGTTTGATCTTTACTTCGTGAGATGGGTATTGGTGTGTCTTATCCTATGATAATGCACTATGACAATCAGGCAACTATTTTCATTACTAGTAATCTGATATTTCATGATCGTACTTAGCACATTGAAGTTGATTGTCACTTTATTCAAGATTTTTTATGCAAAAAAAAAAAAAATTGTCCTAGTGATAAGCTAATTGCATTCTTACCAAACCATTGGCTTGGTTTGCCTTCAATGGCTCTTGTATGCAACACTACCTTACCCAAGCAAGGATAAAAGAGGAGGGTTGCGTTAGGTAGTCGACAGCCAGCGTAAAACTTTGTTGGATCTACTATGATGAGCCAAACAATGATTTATGCACTAATACTAAGTCGTTCCCCATAAGTGACATGTTGTGCGGGCCTCGAGGAGTTTTGAAAAATCAATTAGGGGTACTGCGCCAGCCTCTGGGCGTTTCGACAAATAAGATAGAGGTGCCACATCGACACCTAGGTGCAATGTTAAGTTGGCAAAGGTCTCCGCGCCATGGATGGACGTAGGGGTAAGGAAGCTAGTCCACGATTATAGACTTAGATTAACAACATGGAACATAGGTACACTCACGGGCAAATAAATGGAATTAGTAGACACTATAAGCAGGAGAAAAATTAATATAACATGCTTACAAGAAACTAAGTGGGTGGGTGAGAAGGCAAAGGAGATAGAAAATACAGGATTTAAGATTTACTATACAGGAAAGGATAGACGAAGAAATAGAATAGAAATAGTTGAAGAGAAAAGCCTAAAAGATAGCATAGTAACAGTCACAAGGAAATGAGATATGATTATATCTATCAAACTCTTAGCTAGAGAGAATATAATTAATGTGATTAGCGCTTATACACCCCAAGTAGGGTTAGAGGAACATATTAAAAAGCAATTTTGGGAGAAAATAGATGAACTAGTTCAATAAATACCTATAGAAGAAAAGATAATCATAGGTGGAGATTTCAATGGACATGTAGGAAAAGATAAGACACAATATGAGAGAGGTTATGGTGGTTATGGGTATGGTGATCGAAATGAAGCCGAAAAGAGTATTGAGGATACTCATAGAAAAGTATAGAGAGAAAAAAAAATCTCCACATGGAATTTATAGATTTAAAAAAGGCGTATGATAAAGTACCTAAAAATGGAATATGGAGGGTGTTTGAGAGAAAAAATAATGACGAATAGTATATTGAGGCGATAAAAGAAATGTATGACGGGTATATGTCTACAATTCGGTCTTCCGTGGGAGAAAGTAAATAATTTTCAATCACAGTGGGATTACACCAAAGATTGGCCTTAAGTCCATACCTATTCGCCCTAATTGTAGATGAACTCACTAGGCACATTCAAGATGATGTCCCAAAGTGTATAATATTTGCATATGATATTGTATTAGTAGATGAAATTCGAAGGGGGATTAACAATAAGTTAAGAATTTGGAGAGAGACACTCAAGTCAAAAGAGTTTAAAATAAGTAGGAGTAAGATTGAATATATGCAATGCAATTTTAGTAATAAAAGAAGTATACATAGTGAAAAAGTTAAGATTGAAAACCAAGAAATATGAATAAATAAACAATTTTGATATCTATGATCGATCATTAAAAATGATAGAGAGATTAGAGATGATGTAACTCATAGAATCAATGCCTGTTGGCTTAAGTGGAGGAAAGCCTCTTAACATATTATGTGACAGAAAGATACCAATAAAATTGAAAGGTAAGTTTTACCGAACGGCTATAAGGACAATAATGTTGTATGGGATAAAATGTTGGGTAACTAGGAAACAACATAGTGACAAAATAAGGGTGGCAGAAATGAGAATGCTACGATGGATGTGTGAAAAATTAGAAAGATTAGAATAAGAAATAACCCGTATTAGATAAATGGTAAGAGTAACTCCAATTGAGGATAAATTAAGAGAAAATAAATTAAGATGGATTCATCATATTCAACGAAGGCTTAGAAGAGGCACCGGTTTGAAATATTGAGAGAATTTCTCTTAATGTAATAGAAGTAGGATAAACTTATATTAACATTGAACGAAATAATAAGAAAAATATGAAAATATTTAACTTAAATAAGTATATAGCGCATGATCGAAATGAATGACGAAGACAAACTCATATAGCCAACCCCAAATGATTGGGACATAAGGCCCAATGAAATAATAAGAAAATATATGAAAATATTGAACTTAAATAAGCGTATAGTACATGATCGAAATGAATAGCGAATACAGACTCATATAGCCAACCCCAAATGATTGGAATATAAGACTTGGCTTCGTTTGATTTGGTTTGGTTTATGCTCTAACTTGATGGGGTGTTAAAGTTCTTTTTTTCTGTATACTAGTTATAAAGGTTCAGTATATGGTAATATTGTAATTATCCTCAATTATAGTCTAATATATATAAGAAAGTAAAAGACAACATTGTTAATACTCTTACATTATTATTTCTCAGCCGCTTTCTCTCTTTCTTTTCTTCTATTTCTTTCTCAAACCCTAAAACTGATTCAACTAGAATCAAATACATCACTAAGGTAAACCCCAACATGTAGTGTGTTTTAAAAGATTGATTTGGGTGAGATATGCAAATGGATGCATTCAGATTCAAACCTCATAGTATTCAGATGCACGTGCTTTGTTCAAATTATATCCCCTACAGAAGACAAACTAAGCCCTACATCTTACTCTGTGCTTGAGTGAGGTTGGGGTACCCCTCATCTCAAAAGGGCTATAAGTGTTAATGATCTTTCTGCATGAAGATTCCACCTTTTCTGAACATGTAACTTGCTACAGAAGACTTCATGTCTGTTTGGGGCTTGCCATCTTCAATTGTAATCAGATTTCTCATATCAATTTTAGATAAGAACTTGAAAAAAAAATTCTATAATCAAGGTCTCTGAAATTTCTAGGCATGAGGGGGAAAAAGAAAACAAACTTAGTTTTAGATCTTATCAATTATAAGTCTTATACTATTGGATTGATTATCCAAAGGAACTGAGGTTCCTTTGAATACGTTATTAACAGATGACGTGATCATGAATATGGTAAATACTCTCAAAATGGTCAAAGTACCATCAGCTAATTGAAAACAACAATGAAAGAAAAGTCAGAGATGCACCACAGTAATAACTGAAAATTTAAGAATTCCAAGGGCAATGGAAAACGAAAATGCACAAAGCACTCAATTAGATCTAAAGTAGTGGTTTAGGCCACAGGAAATAGAATAATCAACCCTATGACTTTTCAACACAGTCCTGCTCAAAAAGAGAACAGAAGGCTAGAGGAAATTGGGAGAGGAAGACTTGACTAGGCTTATATATCTCTCATTTTGCAAGCATGTTTACCCCATTTTTTAGGTAACCTGTTATGCCCCAAGTCTTGTGAACCCTACAGAGCCATAGAGATTCGAACACAGACGACAGAAAGTAACTTTTCTTGAAGCAAAACCAAAAAGGAAATTAAATATTATTGCAGGGATGCATTATATAGGATTCCAGGATGCTGAATGCCACAAAACAAACACGTTAATTCCAGAGGAAAATAGAAAATTATAATATAGTAGATATCAGACAGATGTCAGGAGACAAAGTTATCACATAATTTAATTTGTAGATACAAATGCGAAATGTAGTACACTTTTTTTTTTCCGTACATCACCTGAAATACATGTTCCTGATATGGAGAAAGCTGATCGGAACATAATCAAATAAATTTAGGACTTCACTTGAAAACTGTCAGACAGTACAGAATTACAATGATAAAAATCATAAAGAACCACCTAATGAAAGAGTTCTCACTCGTAATGAAATATGGTCATACTTGGTCACGAGGCATAAATTATTGTTTCATAGTCTATACATAAACAAGTTATTTCCGACCTTTACTCTCATTATGTAACTTCAAACTTCTCAGTCAACAGCAGGGGGATAAGCAGGGGCATATATTCTTAATACCAAGGATCAAAATATTGTTTCGGTGTATCGTTTCGGCTACCTAGGAAATGGAAACATTTCAACGTGTTTCGGAAATATTTCGACCTGTTTCAGAAACATAATGAAAAAAATAAAAAATTTAAGAATTATTTTTTTAAAACATTGATGGAAATATATCAAAGTATCTTGAAATACCTTGAAGCATTCCAAAACAATTGTGCAAATGCATTGAAATATTATAATACATTTAAAAACATTATGGAATAACTAAAATTATCAAAATTTCGATTTCATCACTGTTTCATTTTGGTCTCCTTAGAAACGAAAATGTTTCGGACGTTTCAACCGTTTCAAAACGATATTTTGATCCTTGCTTAATACACAACAAAACTGGTAATTTTCAGAAAACTGTTTAGATACATTATGATCAATTTAGGATGTTTAGACAACAGAAAACCAGACAACTGAGACAAGACTTCTTTGAAACACAATGGAACTAGACATATACTGGTAATACTGAGAAAGAGGCAAACAATACATATATCTAGAGGATGGACTTCTGTTGAGAAAATTACCATGTTCCTTGGTGCAGCAGTTCAGGATTCATTCAATCCACTGAGAGGCGTGCAAGATCCAGGGACAACCCAAGCAGTCCAAAACTTTGAGATATGCTCTGAACCCAATTAAGGTCATCGAAACCAACCAAAAGCACAACTTTGCATGCTATAAAGCTTCAAGGGTTATTGATGCTTTAGTGAACACAGAAAGAACAAATGGAGCTTCTTCTCCAGGGTGGATCGTTGTTGGCACTATAGTGTAACCCTTCGGATCAGGCTCCAGAACCATCTCACATGATATTTCTCGAGAATTTACATAATCTGTCCCACCAACTGATTCATGTAAGTAAATGTTGTAAGCAGCACGACGCCCACGGGTTTTTAGTATCCTCATCCCAATGTAGAACATCATTGAGTCGTGACTGGATTGATAATTCCTGAAACCAGCAGTTGTTCTCGAGAAGCTTACACCCTAGACATACACAAATGTCAGATACGTTTATCATCCAGTCAACAAGAGAGAGCTATTTATCAAGGCTGATCGCTTGGATATAAAGTATTACATCTACCTGAGTCAAGGTTATAAACACGTGAATTGGAAATGATGCATCTGGCCCAGTGGCCCTCACCCGGAACTGCGGGTTCTGATGCCATGTATCATAATCCTGACAACCGCCAGCACTGTAACCTCGCCACTGGCCATGAACCGAATAACGCATCTCCGGGGGGTACACACGACAAACATAGATTGACCGGAAATGGATTTGGAAGTCTTGCCATGACATCCAGAATATACCATCTTTTGACTGCGGTTTCACGCATACAACAAGAAGTTCAGACGGAGAATAACAAATATTATATGACTACAATCTTGTCAAGCATGCCAACAAAGCATACCAAGATGTGATAACATCTTGCAAACTCATCCAAACATTGTTATCTGGAAACCGGAAAAAGGATGAAGAAATGGGGAATATTTGGGCATGGCATCCAAGAAGAATAACTACCTGTGGAACATGTTTGAGCTTGTGCTTCATCCTGTCAGTCCATTCAGGTGATGAATCAGACCAAGGGCCATTCCACTCAACTTCATTTGCCCACGGGTTTCGAATCTGAACAAGTCTGTGGCCATCTACTTCTCTAACCTGAACAATGGTTTGATAAGTGAAGAATGATAATTTTATGCTCAATTTCTTTCAGCAAATGTAACATAAATTTCTAAGATAGCATCCAACCTAAAACCAATTGGCAATGGGTGGACGGCCAATCTTGGGTAGCCTTAACTTCTATATACGGGACATGCTCTCTTCACACACACCCACACATGAAGGTATGGAACAAAGATTCTATCCCAAGAGGGGTCAAACAATGACATATAAAATATTTATTAATTAGATAAACAGTTATACAAAATCTAACAAAATTAAATTTCATAAAATACAATTTTAAAAATTAGTTTGGGCCATAAAATCCAAAGATATTAGTTCTTACTATCTTAAAATTAGTTTGTGACATTGTCATGATCCTTTCATTTCCATATTATGATATCATGTAATTACTTGAAAATAATTTATCCTCACAAATAGTAATTTCACATGATAAGATAAAATTGAGTCATGAGTCAACATATTACTTTTGAGATAAGCCACATCTATATTCTAGTTTTGCAAAAATTTCACACTTTTTTAAACTTTGATCATCAAACTCGTCCAATCAAATATCTTCGGTTATAAAATCATCACTCATCCATGGGTTACATCTCCCGTTTGACTATTAAATATCAATTCATTGATCTTTTCAAATGCACCAAGTAAATTGTCTATGCTTAAAGTTTTTCAGAACTTAAAGAGAAACATAGGATTATGGGGTGTTATAGGGATTTTTGGAAATGTAAGGGGGCCCATGGCCCCTTGTTAGCTCTGCCTATGCACACAGGCAACAAGGCTCGCACATGGACCAAGAACAGAAACGAACCAAAACAGCTGACAACATATCAGGAAATTCTGATGGGTGAGTTACTCGCTCCATTGATCACCCACGCCCAACTCTAAAATTATGTTAAAGCATCCACCCCAAAACCAATTGACAATGGCTGAAGAAACCCCTTTAGGATTCAAACCAACATTGTGTGGCCATAATCTTTCAATGTGAATACTAGCTATCTTCAAAGATACGAGGTCTCACGTTAGCATACCTGCAATAATGAGTAAGCGTGGCCCTGCACGATGCCACTCGAGGAAATATGCACATCTGAACCTGAAGGACTTCCAGCACCTAGAAGAAACCCCTCTTGCTTAAAGCGTAGCAGTTGAGACCAGAGTCTTCCACTAGCCAGATCAATCTGGGCCTGAGCACATCTCATATCAATCTCCTCACCAGCACCCCCAGTGAGATCCACAAGGGCATCTTGGACAAGCCCGCCTTCTAATGCCTCATAAGAACCATGAAGTTTGGCATATGCCTTCTCCAATATAGAGACCCACAATTCATTCCCCTTTCTACTGGTTGCAAATGCAGGTTTACCAGGTGATTCACATGGAATCCAGTCATCAACGACAACAGGGACCCACTCACCCTAACGTAGAAAGATCACAAGAGGACATGTTAATTTCAGCTTCATGACATAGCTTATCATAGAAAGCAAGCATATCCTATTTGATTAGAAAACCAATTAATCTATGGATATATGCTATCAACATTATGCGGTTCCTAAAAGTGCAACTATAGATTTCACTACAGCTGGTAGAGCAAGTATTTGAGAAGCTGACATGGAAAAAAAAGTCGGCATAGATGTAGAGTGGAAAACTCAAAAGCATTATAGGGTTGCTTATACGATGTTAACTCCAGAAGTTATGAATATTTTGCTTTCTATAAATTTCATATACTGCTATATTTTTTTTCTTGTATAACCCAGATGTCACCTATATTTTGAGATCAATTTATGATGCCATAGTGACTGATATTTTGGCCACAATTTTTTGTATGTTGCATACTGCCTGATTGCCAAGTAAGCATTTTATTTGCAATATTTTGATATAACTCATGATATGGTTTAACGTTATTCTTCCCATTTTACCCTTTTTGGCAAAACAAAAAAGAAAATAAAAATAAAACGCGACGTTATTTCCTTCAAAAAAAAAGGTAAAAATTTTGTTAGATATAGGGTTGCAATAAATCTCTGTTTTTGCATAATGATCAAGATCTTTGTTCTTGCCATTCCACTGAAAACAGCACCACCGAAAACAACACAAAACAAAAAAATGCTTTTTTACTCCATCATAATCCACCCATCAAATTAAAAAGTAACTACCATAAGACAAATTTAACCAGATATCCACCAGACTATTAGACAGATCATTTAAGAATGTTTTGTGATCATATTCTGATGTAGGCAAGTTTTTGTCATAAGACATTTTGTTCTGATCAAGCACAACAGTGAAACATCTTATACAGCTCTAAATGTAATCAACAGGGGTGCCTGACCTGTATGCAGAAGCGAACAGTGTAGATTCCTTCATCATTATAGTCTGGGGTAATAATGACTTCTGATATTCGTGAAACCTCAGTTAATACAGCAACAGCACTCAAAAACCAACAATCACCCAATCGGCCCTGTGCAAAAGAGAGTTGAGCCATCAAAGGTTAAGCATGCATGACTAAATTAAGAAAACAAGAAGTATTAGAAAGAAGATGGCATAAAGAAGAATAACTATGCACACAAATTACCAAAAAAAAAGGCCAAACCTGACAAACATCAGAAGGGTTTGCAGCCCCAGAAAATAAGCATGGACGAGAATCCAGATGGTTTTTTTTCACTATTTCAGTTGGCCTCATCCACTCAGCAACAACCTAGGAAGGAAGTCAAGATAAGGTTGGTACGCGGAAAATACTTAAAACCCCCAAAACATGTAAAAAGTAACAGATGAACAAACCAAATAAATACTCAATGAACGTTACCTGCAACTTCGAGGGAGGATTAACAGGATCTATGAACAATGACCGAACATTTGGGGGAAACTCTTGATCAGTAAAATGTGCTTCGCCTCTTGCACGGAGAGCTTCTTTGACAGCCAGTTCAACCGAAAGCATACGTTGATTAATTTCTTCCTGTGATTCCAGCCTAGGTTTCCTAAACCTCCTGGTGAAAGAATCCACATCAACCACCACCCCATCACGTTCTGACCTTCTTTTCCTCCCACTTGAATACTGTCCATCCCAATCCACATCATCCCTGTCATAAAGATCTACATCTGCAGGATCACTGTCCCACTCATCAACCTGAAGGAAACAATTCAGCAAAAAATTTTAGACCATATGACATGAAGAAATAACATTATTAAGTATAACCACACAAAAGTCCAGCATGAATAGTATGACATCATGCAAAACAGATCACATAGGCACACACCCTGGAAGGAGATTCCACCCATTGCCAATTATCTTCAGGAAGATCAATCCTATTGTACTCAGCAGAGCCCATGGCAGCAGGAAGAGCAGCAATCTCATCTTCAGTTAAGAACCTTCCCCAAAGGAAAACATCCATTACGTGCATCTTGGATTCAGCTCCTTCACTATCTGACCTCCCAAATGCATCCATATCTGTAGGTGGTCTCACGCCAACCCAAAGTTCTGTTCCTTGCTCCCAAATCGAATCGCTCACATACAATGGTAACCCAGTCTGGTAGCCATCATAACCACCATCTAAAAAGCAAGTAGCCTCACCTAGATTAGCATCTATGGTCATTGTAACAATGTGCCACCTGCAAACCAATGTCATCTAGTGAGATAAGGTAGCCAGGGAAGAAGGCAGAGAAATTTTTTTTTTAATAAAAAGAAGAATTTTAGTACACAAGAGAACCAAGAACAAAGTTACAATATCAGAGACACCTCTGAAATTTCTCAAGGCTTTGATTCAAAATGGAGCCACGAACAAAGTTCTTTGCAATCCCATTTCTAAAGGAAGATAACAATTATTGAAAATTCTTGCATTTCTCTCTTTCCAAATACAATAAAAAAGTATCATCAATGCACAATTCCAAAGTAACTTAGCTTCTTTGTTCTTTTCAAGACCACAAAACTTGATTTGCAACAACATTTATGCTGTAAAAGGACAAACTCAAGCCTCACCAACCAAATGGTACAAACTAATTCACAAACCACATGCAAGAGGACAATGTATGAAACAAAGAGCATTTGATTCTCCACTTCTTAGGCAAGTAAAACAAATATAAGGGCTAGAAGTTTTGTAAGGCCCCCTCACCCAATTAAGGATAGTAGACCAAACAAAAGCCTTGACTTTCGAGAAAGCTTTGGATTTCTAAATAAATTTTTCAAAAAAGAAACTTTTAGTTTGAGAGCAACCGAGATGAATAAAAAGAAAAAGTGAATATGATATTTATCCACAGTCCAAATATTACAATCATCAAAAGCACAAGGATGAAAATTGTGAAGAGTGTCAAGCAATAACTATGCAGAGTCTACTACTTCTCAATCATTTAGATGCTTCAAAAAATGAAAAATCCAAAGAATAAGAGTCCTCCCCATAAGGAGGAAAAAAGAAATGAGCCTAATGGAGGGAGAAAAGGTGATAGCCTATAAGACGGGGAAAAACTATAAATTGACGAATTCTCTACCCGGTTGTGTCCTCCCAATACAAAAATTTTAGATCCATCTTCGACCTTACAACGAATGGGAGGAAGAAAATACTGATATACCTATGAAACCAATTTCCAAGAATATGGGTTACATTATGCCGTGATTTAGTACCCCACCAATTCTTCTAATGACTTTATTTACTACTAATTATCTGACACCAATGCGAATTAGGCTCTAATGAGGACCACCAAAACACATACCACCGAGGAGTATATCAAACCAAATACATGTAAGCAGGAAAGAAAAACGTCTATAGAGATTAATAATATTTAGAAGGAAAAAAGAAGAGAAAAGACTACAAATGAAGTTTCCACAGGAACCAGGAGACAGAATGTAGTCATAAGAAGAATGCTTTATACGAAAAACTGACTTGTTGGTCTTCAACCCGTTAATCACTATGCAACACCCCAAATCAATGCAACGGGATATTCCGCCATTCCCATGGGTCTAGGTTTTTTTACTCAATGGTCAATGGATATCTTAGATCATGATTATATTTAGATTATGACTCCATAACACAAGAATTCTCAAATTACTTTACAGTGCAGTTTTAGAATTCTCAATGACAAACTCTTACCCACTGATATATTATAAATTCATAAAAATTATTTATATATGATGGCAAGCAAAAGCGCATATAGAAAACCTTCTCCAAGAATATATACTTGACAAATCAAGCACTGAATTGGTGAACAATTTCCTGCAACAACCTAGAAGGCTAAAACCTGCTATCTAGGATAGAAAAGAACACACCTTCCATCTGCGATACTTGATGCACTGATACTCCATTCTTTTGCTACAGTAGTTTGTCTATCACCTTTAGTTATCAATCTAAGCCCAACTTGTCCAGCCTCAATTCCTTGTTCAGAACCCGCTACAACAATCTCCCAGCACACTTTCTTCTGAAATTCAGTACCTAAGAGGCAAACTGGCCCAGACTCAGGCTGGATCATCACGGCTATAGAGAAGCTGACTTTTTGACTTTGGCATATACTAGGATCAATCTGGCCACAGTGTCTGCCACTACTTGTGGGCTCATCATCAAGAATACAAACAGCACCAGCAACTCCTGTCTGTAATAAAGTCAAAAGCAAAGGATTCCAAAAGTAAGTGACACTGACAGACAATATATGACCCACATTAGATGATATCTACAGTCAATCTCAGCAAAGTCAAAGTTCTTTCTCAAGTATCCCATAAGCAAATTGAAAAATAATACTAAGGGGAATGTGGTAAAAACCAGAGGTCTGACTTTACTTTTTCATCTTTGTTTCGTTTCAATGCAACCAAAAAGATAGATGTAGCAGGCCACTTTCTGAGTTAACAGCCTGGCAAGAGTGACTCGTCATCTCAATAGGGTAAGATATATAGACCACATCAAAAAATGTAGTACTTAACACTACGCAAGAAATCAATTACAATGGAAATGTTTAACATATCACAGAAAGCACTGAAAAACACCAAGGATATACCTCAAATTCTATAACACCAATTTGATGAAATATGCGTATATAAGGGAGAGAGGGGGGGAGGGGGGGTGTTGTGCCTAATAAACCAAAGACAGCACTCAGCCTTGTAGCCCAAAGTAGCCCATAAAACATGTTTTTTTCTTCCTTTGGAGACAACTAGCTGGCAATCCCAACAGAGTATTCCATTAATAAAATATAAAACTACCTGGAGTGCCCGACGAGATAACTGCGCAGCACGTATACGACGCGCGATGCTTGAAACTCTTTCACGTGCAAAAGAATCATCAAGAACAGAATCACCTCCTACTGCACGCACTGCAGCTGTCATGGCTGCTGCTTCCCTGCTTCCAGCATTTGGCATAGATGATATGAGGGAGGCCTCTATCTCCTTCCACTTCCGTTCTTCCTTCTCCAGAAGTGCTTTCCTTCTCTCTTTACCCCTCCCTTCCTCCTCACGTCTCTGCATCAAGATTTCCTCTTCCATCTCCTTTTCTCTTATATAACTACAAAGTTGAAATAACAAAACAATTAGATATAAAGATTAAAGGTTCTTTGACAACGTGGAGGACCTAAATAGTTTGAGAGAAATAAGTCTTTCACCTCTCCTGTATGATTTCAAACTGTCTACGGTCTTCTGGCATCCACTTTTTAATTTTCTTGGCACTTAAATCTGAAAAACCTATGCTATCAAGGAAGAGTCTCAAGCGAACCTCATCCTACCATACACAGTCGAAGGCAGAAATTGTTAACAATCAAAACATATTTCACATGAGTAGAAAGCAGTAGGTCCATATTCACCTGCACACGCTCTGCTCTTGCAGTCAAACCAAGCAAAAGAAGTAAGTAACCACCAAACTTATCCCACATGTAAACCCATTCAGTATCAATTGCCTCTTCCAAAGCCAAAATCCTTGCATGTGCACACATTTCTCTTCTACGACCTACATCACTTGTTGATTCGTGCCGCAATGCCCTTCCATTTCTTATTCTGCTAAAGAATGACCCCGCAGCTAGTTCTTCATTTCTTAGACGATCTCTTAACTTCATGACATCTGCTCTAGGGAGCACAAAATTTCCAGCCCTGTCACGCATAACAGTAGGGTCACCAACCAACAGGGCAGCTGAACTGGCAGATCTCTGTGGAGCGGAGTACGTTCCAGATAGAGCATTTCTGGTCTGCACAAGAATTGAAGGAAACTTATCTCTAAAAACTAACTAGCCAATCAAAGCAGGAAATCACTTCCATAAAATATTAGAAATATTGGAGTAGCAGAAGCGAGAAGAATCAACAATAGAAAGAATATCTTACACTTTTTAAATGGCACTGTCATCCATTAGAAAACAAGACAAAGTGTCCAACTATTCTTCCTGAAAAATGTTTGCAGCTACAAAAGATTGCCAATTTAAGGGCACGAGAACACATAGCTTGCTAGTAGTAATCCTCTAAAAACAAACCCAATCTGCACTGTGACCACCTAAGACTTCAGCCTAATGATACATGGATAGTGGGTCAATTTGTGGGCTGTATGATACCTTCTTCTCTGCCACATCTTGCATTGGGGATAGACATAAAAGCTAATGATTGTAAATAATAAAAATTAATGGTTGCCTATTTGTATTACGAAAAGATTAAAATTACAAAATATCAAAAATATAAGTTTAAATATCACCCAGCTAGGCTTACAATTCCGAGTTAGTGTTAAAATTTGGGGTATCTCGATCGTGGGTAGATTTAGGGTTAGGGTTACAATTTAGGCAAGGATCTAAATATCGTTTCAAAATGGTCGAAACGTCTGAAACGTTTCCGCTTCCAAGGAGACCGAAACGAAACATTAATGGAATCGAAATTTTAATATTTTGAGGTATTTCATAATATTTCGAGATGTTTTAAAATATTTCAATGCATTTGAACAATTATTTCGGAATATTTCAAAATATTTCAATATATTTTAATATATTTCAATCAATATTTTTAAAAAATAATTCTTAAATTTTTTATTTTTTCATTATGTTTCCGAAACGGGTCGAAACACGTCAAAACGTTTCCGTTTTCTAGGTGACCGAAATGAAATTTTAATCCTTGAATTTAGGATATAGAATTTCGGCAATCTAGGTTGAGAACCCACCCCTTTTGCCATCGTCAAACTTGATGCTTGGAAAGCCTGGGGAACTTGACATTTTGGTATCCCTTCTTCAACTTAACTATTATTAAGCCTAGAATTTCTTGAATATAAGCAAAATATTGCCCCCACGATGAAAAAGGAGAGTTTGAGTATAAAAAGTGAAGGAGAAATTCGATTTTACCTCAGTGGTATACCCTTTTGCCCTTCACCTCCTCTAAGTCAATATAACCATATATGCCTGACATGGTTTTGGACCAATGTCCAATAGTGGGCTATTGTGTACGTTAATTATCAGTACAAGACGCTCAGTTACTAGGTAAACTGGCATGAGAAGACTATTGGGTCCTGCGTCTAGTCTGATGGTAAAGTGGCTGAAAATAACCATACAAGAAAAAAGAGTGTCAAATGGGTGTTTCTCCAAGCACTCACTCCCTCCAAATTAATATGTGTGTATGTAGATAAGTAAAGATAGAGGTTGATACAGATTTTTGTATCGATCTCTATAAGAGGCATACAGGTATGATGCTAGGGACCAGAGGCCATCTCAGTAAAATCACAAGTTATGGAGATGCATCAAATACTTGAAATCATCAAGGATAGAAACTCTGAGCCTGTCCTAAACTGGATCTCTACTACATGTGAAAAACTTGAGCTGAAACACATTTTTACATCCCTTAAATTTTTCCCTAGTTGATTCCAGGTCCTTATAAGCAGGAAACTAGCCAGGATTGTACTCCAGAGCCAGCATCATCTCGTTTGAAGGTTACGAACAAGACCAGAGATGGTAGAAATACAAAGAACCAGAGGGAATTGTATAATCAATCACACTGCACACTGCTCTTCTCATTTTCATGACCAAAAAGACAAAGCTTCAAACCATTAAATTCTGGGCCCCTTCGCTTTTTGTTGTCAAGATTATTGTACAACCTCTCATGGTCTTGTTGTCTAATCTTGTTCAAATTCAATTGTGAGAGAGAGACGGGAGCAAATCAGACTACACACAGAGAGAAAAAATGAAAAAGGACAAAAAAAAGTTTGTGGAAAACATATGTCAGGCCAAATTGGTAAGCCGCCACTCATGTAAAAAATACCACTGGGAATTGATGAGATCTACTAAAGGGAACAGCCAGCCGACGCTGATGGGTCTGCTATATGGCAATTGGGTCAAACATAGCAGGTTGAAGACTTTCTCTATAAAGTGTCGTTGAAATACACACACTGGAGCACCCTCCTATGAAGGTGGGTTCTTCTGTGGCAAGTTTGTGGAATCATGGTTATACAAAATATATATTAGGCAAAATTCAAAAACTTATTGTTATAGACAAATAAATAATTCATTGAATGTGCCCAGCATGTCGTTTCCCAATTCTTAAATAAATGTTGTGTTGACGTCTCTTTATCGTGTTGTATCCGTGTTCCGTATTCGTGTTTCTCAGGTGCTCAGTGAAGGACATGGGTGGTCGCTGGCCATGAATGGAGATTGGAAGTAGAGGTGGTTATGGAGGATATAATTCTTCTATTCTATTCTGTCGAGTACATATATATGGGGCTATTATGGAGATTTTGTTAGCACCATTAATAGAGCTAACAGTGCACATGGTTCCAAAATCATGAGTTCTGCAATATTGAATCATGAGGAGGGGAAGTGAAAAAGGGCAACCATAGTAATGGAGGAAGTGAAATTTCCCCAAAAAATGAAATACATGAAAAAAAAGGATATATAACCAGACATACTAAAGCAGCACTTAAAAAGGCCAAATGCGTTGGGCAAATTAAAACCACAACCCTTCATAAAGGGAATATGTAAAAAAGAAATATTAAAAGACAGATTCTGTTATAAGACCAGAGCTATTCCTCACTTGTCCAATGTTGACTATTCCTACATAATAATAATTGACTAGTCAGTTATATTCGTGAAAGGTTTCTGAATCAAAGTAATTGAAAATTAGCCTTCTGTTTACAATAATCTCTTCCTTGATACAACTCATCTAGTTTGGTTTCATACGCCTCTGCTAAAGCTTTATAAACGAAAACCAAGTTTGGAGTATTAAAAATCTGCAACACAGTCGAGTATGTTGAGATATATTGTATGGCAGGTGAAAATCATAGATTAATAAAAAACAAGTCAGTTGCCCCCCCCCCCCCAAAAAAAAAAAAAAAACCTAAAATTTTTATAAATAAAAACCAAGTTTGGAGTATTAAAAATTCATAACACAGACAGGTATGTTGAGATATATATGGAATGTGAACATCATAGATTAATACACCATAATCAAAATGCAAGTCCCAGGTAGTGGGGGTGGTGATCAAAATTTCGATTTAGTACACTATTTTGGTCAACTTTGAAATGGAAATGTTTCAGAAAGTAAATGGATACTGAAAACATCCAAAAACACTTGGAATATAAGAATTTTGATATTCAATCACACTAGCACATTTCGATGGAAAGAAAGTTTGATCCTTGACCCCCTTCCCTCCTCATAAAAAAAAACCAACATGAGAAATGATCAACACATACGCTCAGCTTTCAAGCAGCACATATACAAGAGTAGATTCATGAGTTTTCTTAAGCAATTATTCAAGAATTAATAAGAAAATATACATATGTTTTTTGCTACATAATAACTAATGAAATTTTAAATTCCTTACAATCTACAAAACAAATTTCCACAAGGTATTTCATATGAAACCAACCTCTCTACGAAGAAAGCAGAATTAACTGATATTTGTTCCACACAAAGGAAATACATATGGAGGTTCTAACTTACACACTGTTACACTGCTTGGATACTCAGAAGGGTAAGTTGTGGGGAAGTGGATAACTTAAAAGATTGTCACGATAAGCAGATTGGACAGTAAGATCCCATGCAACTTAACGACAATGATCAAATGTGTCATACAGGTGGGATGTTGTTTGTCTTTCACCTCAAGATTTTATGGAATCTACCCAGCATTTTTAATTTCAAAAATGACCCATCCATACTTATTTCACCTTATCATTTCAGCTAAAAGAACGAAGTAATATAACAATGCTTCAGATTCACTTTGTGTCACTTGATCACTAGAACACCAGCAAAGAACAATGATCTTGCTTGTACATGTCTCTATACATGAATAACCATGTGCAACTTTGCATACACCAAGTATATAGTAAGATCTGTATGCAAGCAAACTATGAATGGTATTGAATGAACAGGAGAAACAAACTTAACCCAGTTGGGCCACAGTCAGTCAAGTTGACAGTAAAAATATTTACACTAATACGTCTAAGACTCTAATATGATCGGACGGCATATAAAGTTGAAAGTGTCAACTCAAATATAGGATACAGCCATGCAATCATCTCTCCAATAGGTATATCATACCTTATTAATCTGAATCAATAAATAGTTACTTGAGGAACCGACTTCAGGTATGGTAGACAATTTATAATTATACAAATCAATAATAGATCAACTTTTGAAATAGTATTCTACAAGTGATACATGTATGAACTATCTAAAAATTACTAGGACCATCAAATCATAAGTAATCACGATTAAAGCACTTTAGTAACTTCAGTAGGATTGCATTTGATATAATATTTTTCAGCAGAGGAAGTCCATCAATCTTAACTAATAAATTTTGTTCCCTGTAAAGGGCCAACTGTACATATTTGAAGATACAAGAATAAAAACAGAAGAAAAGTGGTTAAACGCCAATTTGTAACAACACCAAACACACCTTAGTGGCAGAACGAGCAATTGCCTGCACAACAGTTTCCTTGCTAAGAAAGTGAACTGCGTCTTCCACCATCTGGTTATGAAAGTGTTTACAAGTAAATAGGAATGCAAAGTGTTAAGGACAATTCCAAGCTGAGCCACTGTTCTGCTCAAGAACAGAACAAAAATCTCCAAATAATTGCTTCCATAAATAAAATCTGTTTGTCAATAGCTGGACAAACCTTAAGAGTCAAGCACGGACGAGAGACAGCAAACCCAAAAGCTACAACAAGTGTTACTGCTGATACAGCAGCACCAGCAAATGGGGGATAAATTTTCAAACTAGCAACGACACCCCAGCCCTCAGTTGCCAATGCAACCCCATAAAGCACAAGGAATGCAGCACTGTGGACAAATTCATTCATATACATCAGATGTGAAGAATTAATCAAGCTATGCAGTTTTAATGAACACTACGCTGTTTATGTAGAACTGCTGACCGCAAGACTGGTGGAACAGAATAATGAGCGATGAGCTTGATATTCATGACAAATGAATTATGTTAAACTAGATAATGTTTCCAACAAACCTGACATTCTTTCCACAATCTGCATGAGCATCATAAACATATACAGGCAGTACCCTTGGAGAATAAACGACAACAGGAGGTGAAAGCAGAACCTGCAAGAAGGGAGCATTATTGGTTGCTTAAAGTCAGAACATCCAGAACCAAAGATAGAGCAGCTTTAGTACCCAGAAGAAAGAATCAAATATGAATAACAAGTGTCACAACTACATCAATGATAGGCAAATATAACTCACAGTCAATGCCCTTCCGGCCAGAAGAAAGAGAAATGAAAAGTAACCAACAGAGGCTCCGACGAAAGGTTTATCTGAACACACCAAACCAACAATGTCAGTTGCCAAGCCAGAAGACACTTTAAAAAGGGATATTACAGTTGCATTGAACATATATATAGGTTCTGCTATCCCGCTGTATGCATGTAATAGGATAGCACCATTCCAACTATTCTGGACACATAATGTCCCTCCCACCTCAGTAGAATTGTGTGCTTACAGTGTTATATCATGTTAGAAAATCAAATCCAGATCCAATTTGGATCTTCTTTCACAACCAGCCTACTTTTTGAAGGTATAAATCTATCAGCACAACCACCATCTATCATATCCAAAAAAAATCGAACAATGCTAACAAAATGTCATGGATTTGCTGTCGCAACAAGGAATCTATGATATGGCTCACATGATTGGATGAAAAGTACAGAGTAAAAACAGAAAGATTCCTTTCACCTTGGAACCACCCCATGAGAAATGCTGCCAAAGCCAAAAGAAAAGCAAGGAAACAAACAAGTAACATCTGTGCCCTGGTCAAATAAAAATTGTTTGAAGCCCAGTAGTGGACAACACCAATAGCTAGAACAAGGAGAAGAAGAGCTAAAAGGAATGCTGCCCCTATCTGTTGCAATAACCAAAGAGAAACCATGTCAGACATGTTTTAAAGATAAAAGCGAACGTAAATCAAGGACACAAGGAGTAATTCTCACTCACCGTCCACGGTGTAACAAGAATTATAACAGCTGATATTGCACCAAGCAGAAGAAGAAGACCAATGATGATGCAGACATAAACACCTCGAGAAAGTTTCCAATCATCATCTTTCCTGCAAATATTTTCATTGCATATATCATAAAACTAATATGTCCATGAAATATGCTTTCTGCAAATAATTACTAAAGAAAAAGCCAATTCCCAGATTCCAGCTGAGAGGAGCAATTGCTCGAAGCATGCAAGAGCACTTACCACTTAAACAAACCACAACAAAGTGATAACAGTGCTGGAATGCACACCAGAGGAAGTAAAGCAACAAGGAAATCAGTCTTTGTAGGAACCTCGTCGTCCCTCGAATTCACAACCTCCAGATAGGATGCACCACAAAATGCCACAAGGATAACTAGAATAACAGGAACAGCACAGAAGACAGTTGTTTAAACAAAGCTTAAACTGATGTACAAAAAGAAAAAGAAAAAGAAAAAGAAAAGGGAAAAGAGCGACTCCCCTGTACAGTAAAGCTGAGAGAAGCTTACATAGGGAGAAGTCAAGGCCTAAATTTATTCAAAACTTACCTGCAAATATTCCAGCGCATATAGCAGAAGAAAGAGAGAATCGATATGTTGCGAACCAGGATACCATCGGTAGCACACCAGTAACAATTAAAGCAATAGCAGAAGCCAGTGCCCAGCCAAGGTACACAGATGATGCATAAGGAGATGTAACACTGTTCTGGTCCCTAGTCCATCCTTTGTACTGTAAATCCTCCAATGGTTTTGCGGATACTATAGCACCGAGAGCTAATACAGATCCAGCAAATACAGATATGCATATGAAAAGAACAACACCCTGACAATGGTTTGTAGCAAAGCAATCAGAAAGTGCCCTACAAACTTAATTTAACTTTAAAAACATTCTTAGAAGGTTCTAATCCCTTCTGAACGCACCAGGCACCAAACTTCCCACCCAACAGCAGATGAAAACATAAGCTTACACTCCTAAATATAAAACCAACCACATGTAAATGTTATAGGCATCAAACCAAAAACTAGTTGGCAATGGGTAGAGAGGCCACTAAACCATATAAACTAACCTTGGCGTACCAAATTTTACAATGTGAAACACAAGTTCTCGTCATACCCTCTCTTACCGAAATAGATGGTGAGAAACTTCACCCATTGATCACCCAAGCTTAGCTTTCATACCACATTAGAGGCGTCCAACTCAATCCCAATTATCAATGAGAGGAGAGACCCCTCAACTACATAAACCAACTATGGTTGCACTAGCAGAATATGAACTCTTATCACAGTAAACAAAGTGATGGAGAGAATTTGCATTTTCGTTCGTGGGTGGTGGTGGCTTTTTCTGGGCGGGGGATAAGTTGAAAAGTTGCATTTTTCAGTGCTTAGCTAAATGATGATAACCAGGAGAAAGTGGGGAAAAGCCTAGCAGGAACTGATTTTTCCTTGTACATAGTGTTCAACATAATAAGGGGTGAAAGCTCAAAATTCAGATAACAGAAGCACAATTTCAGCCCTCTAAAAATAAAGAACTTCCATTATGACCTATCACAGTGAATATGAAGATGAGCCGATGTAAAGCAAAATGGAAAAATGTTACAAGTTATCTGCTACAAACAACCTTCACAACAGAAACAAAATCAGAGAAAATTGTAAACATTGATGTCAAATTAAGCTCCATTGAAGACCACACTAAAGAGCAAACTATAGAAGTTACAAACATGAATCCCAAGACAGCTCTGTTTACATCCACACTCAACCATTCTCCAACATTGGAGTTGCATTAAATGAAAGCCACATATAATTTTACCCCGAACAACTACCTGAGTACCACCTATTAAAATATGTATTTGTTTTAAATATTGCCTTAGATCTTCCACATCTTCTAAGTTTAATGGTGTTTTGTTCATAAAGTCTTCATTTCTCTCATTCTCTCTAGGTATTTTATATGTTGTATACTAGACTAAGAACATTAATACGATGAGATTAAAGGGGCTTTGTACAGTTAAAACTGCGCATCACTTTCATCACTTTTTTTGTTATTTTTTATATTTCATCCTTAGTTTCCTACATAGTGTAGGAGTGTGCCCTTGTTTCAATGGGCGGACATGGATATGTATTAGGGTATCATGAACATGTCACAAGAGTTGAAGCACTTCTGTGAATTACATTGCATCAGAAAGATCAACAATAAGAAACAGAGAGACAGAAGAACAAACCTCCTTCATCCCCAAAGTTTGATGATTTCCGGCTTGACCTGCGCAATCAGTTCTTGAAATCCAGAACTGGTAGCCATTACGAATCCATATAGGAATGGCAACAGATAGGCATGCCACCATGAGAGGGACTGTCAAAGACAATCCGAGAAGAACCGATGACTTGCTGCATAACAGATATAAAGACAAATGTCAATAGATCAAATTACAACCACTACTGCCAAATCAATCAAAGAAGGGAACGAGACAGTTAAAAATGATATTAAAGAACAAACTGATCTCAATGAGACTATGAGAGTTTAAATGAAGTCCCAGTATATGGAAGCTCACACTACATGCATGCAAAGATCTGGTGTGATAACTTGTGCTTGGTACGGGATGTGGCAGTAAAACAAGCAGAACAGTAAAACAGAATTATTTTCTGGTTTTTGATCCAAGTATGAGCTAAGAGAATTCTAAAGTTTGTACATGTAATGCAGCCTAATCCAATGGGAATGTGGGATTTTTCCTTTCCTTCTTTTCCTCGTCTTCTTGGTTATGTGCAACACTTGCTATTCACAGCATAAACAGTCCCTAATATCACATTAAAACTCATCGCAGTTGGCTCTAATGCTAGAAAACATCAAAACTTCCTTTTTAGAAGATTCCAATACACTTTCTGAATCTCCTGTGACCTACCGTTTTTATAACCAAGTTGATTCTAACTTCTCCCAGGCCAGGCTGCACTCATTAGCCTTGTGCACTGGGTATGACCTTTCTATTAAGTTGATTATAATTTATAACCTCTTTCTATCCACAAGACAAACAATCCTCCTTCTATGGTCCTACTTTTGTGAAATCCTAATAACAGTAACACCAGTTGTCGGCAGCATTCTGCCCTTTCACTTTGATTCAATACTAGAAACCATTAGAAACTTTGTTTTCACAAAGTTCCAACATTCTTTCTGTATCTCCAGCTATGTACCATTTTTATAACATTAGTTCTAGCAAACCTTTTTCCATCCACAAATCAAGCAATCCTTCTCCTACCAAGTGAAATCCTAAAAATAGAAGTATTGCAAACCAAGACCCCACCATAACACATTGTAGGCAGAGTGATACTAAGCTTCATAAGGACATCCTACATTATACATGCTAGAAGAGTACAAGGGGTCGCTGGTCATCATCTCGCTCATTGGCAAGTGGCTCTTTCAATATGGAAAGCTTTATTTTATTGGGACATTTTTTTTTCTTTGGCTCTAGGGCCATTGCTTGGGCATGCTTAAAATGATAGGCCCATCCAATGTATTCAAGTTAAGAATCAGACATCAAGCCAAAGCTAAGTCTTTGTCCAACAGTTATCCCTCCCAGCACCTTGCACACAACCAACTAGATAAGGAGGGGCTCAAAACAAAAATTCAACTAAAGGATCTATAACCAATGGATCAGTCTCCTTGAGCTAAAAATCAAGGAGCTCAAAAAAACTCATGCATCATATGACCAAAATAAATCATTTAGCACATTAAACATAGTGGAAATGAATTTTCATGTGCAATTGGAAATTAAAAAAATGCAAAAAGTAATAACACAATGCTTTTATAAATAAATCAAGTTTAACTTTTCAGCTACATATATTAGAGTGTTACTATGAAATAAAATTTTAAAGACTGTTTTTCTGTCATAAGTGTTAAAGAATTTAGTTAGCCAAAAGACACAAAAAATACCCAAAAATAAAGTAAAAGGACTTGAGCCTCATAGACATTCATACACGGAGGAGTCTTTTGACTCTTCTTAAGAGTTTTATCTATTGAGAGAGAGAGAAAGAGAGAGAGAGAGACGTTGGGTTACTACACGAAGAATAAGAAGAAGAAGAAGAAGAGGGAGACCTACATCCAAAATGGATAAATGGGGGTGAGCTTGAGAGGCCCAATAAGTAATTTACAACACAATATACTGAGTCACAAGGCCAAATGATAACTGTGAAACCCAAAGCATGTAAGGGAGATGCATTTAAATGTTATGGGGTTTGTATGCAATTTATTATTTAAAGTTTTGGGAGTGAGAATTAATTTAGGTGTTATCAGAGGGAGGAATAGATAGAGCTACTTGTTAAACCTCCTACTTGTTATACTTGGAAGCCACTCCACTACAAAAAAAAAAAAAAAATCCTACAATTATATTATAATAATCTAGTTATACAATATATTTAAAAGTCCTTGTTCTAGTTAGGAGTCAAGACGAGAAGTATGCTAGGTGTCCTAAAATGATGAATCATTGTCGTGGTTAGGCGTCGAGAGGGGAAGGGTGTGCAGTGTCTCATTAGGTGTCAAGCAAGCAAGGGTGCTTGATGTCTCATCACGTGTCAAGCATGCAAGGGTGCTTGGTGTCCACCTAGCTTGGTGTCAAGTGTGCAAGAGTGTTTGGTGTCCTAGGAGACTAGCTAGGTGGCAAGTGTGAGAGTTGTCTATATATAGTTCATTTGCATGGTGAAGGACCAGCTATTGGAGGGAAATATTTACAGTTAGGGTGAGGGAATTAACAAAAATAAAACAACAAGCAAGAAGAAGGCAAGAAAGGAGGGAGGTGGGTTTTCTTGTTAGTTTTAGTAGTGAAGTGTTATAATAATTCATATTAGTTAAACATGCTTTATTGACTTAATCTGGTCCTAGTTTGTTTGGGTAAGGTGTAGAAGCATAGCTAGTTAATAATGTTTCTTTTAATTAGATTAAAAAGCTCTAGGTAGTGGAATTAATTGACTAATGTTTAAAAAGATTGAATATAAGGATCAAAACATGCATACGCGCATCTAACTCATTATGTTTGAAGGTGATATTTACTAGCGTCATGGGATATGTTGTCTTAGGTGCATAGAGGACTGCATCAATTGCATCGCTAGTAATAAACCTAGTGCAAAGAAGTGAGTTGGTGTAGAGTGTTGAAGGTGAGTATACTATGTTATATAATTTGAAAACTAAATTACTAGTATATATATAGTTTATGAGTATAATTGTTGCTAGTTGGTGGATTTCCTTAAATGTTGTTTGAAAAATGGTGAATTGTGGTGTGGATCGTGATTATTTTCAAAAAGGGGGTTGCTTCAAATGGTGAGGTTTTATCATTCACATCAGCCTGTTATACTAAATTTGGTAAGGTGATCACTTGTCTTTCTAAGTAAAATTGGGAGGTTGGCTGGTGTACCCCTACCATTGGGAGGATAATGAAAGACCCTCCACTCGTTCGATATCAATGGATTGAATTGAGATGTGAGGTTACGATACCATCTAAACCTAGTCGTAGGGAAAAAGATCATTGGCTCTGAATGAAATGGGTGGAGTTTAATTATATTTTGCAACACGGCGGTGCACTTTGACAAAAAAGTATATTTTAATAGCAACTTATCTCCTATGCTTCGTTATCAAATATTTATCAAAGGTGAGGTGGGGACTGTTTATTGCTCAAAGCATGATCCATACTTGCTTTAATGTTCCCTTATTATATGATGCTAGTATGCTCACTAAGCATGTTGAAAGCTTACACCTCCCACAGTTGATTTTGGGGTACAGGTGTTCGCGATGCTAGTTGATCCATTGTACAGTCTAGAATCGTGTGAAAGAATGATGCAATGTAGACAAGGTTACTTAGGAACACTAGGTTTCCAGTACTAATGATCTCCTATAAGGAGAAAGAGATTTTGTTAATGTGATGCGTAAATTATATAGAGTTTTTCTGTAAGGGTATGTATAAAAGTGAGTGTTAGTTATCCTTGAGCAAGGTGCGATTTAACAGCCTTACTATCTACTACTTTATGACAAGCGTAAGAAAACGGATAATTGATCCACCCCATCCTTGAGAAGAGCAAAAGAACCCTACCGGGTTGGGTGGTGACAATAACCCAACAATCAACTGCAGAAATAGCAAATAAAATGAGTATTTAACACAAATCCCATCATGAAATCATATAAAACCCAACGATTTAATATTTCAAATCACTCGTGGTTTTGTACTTGGTTCCTCTCGACTGTGTGTCTGGCGCTACTCAGTACATCCCATTCTAACACACACCCCTTAGAACACCACCGAATCTAAGGCGATTGGGTTCGGGGCAGAATAGAAACAATATCTTGAATTTGCATTAGCGGGGAAATTTTGGAATGTGAAAATACCTCAAAATGCATACCAGTTATAAAACAAGCATGTTGTTCGCAACAGGCAAAAAAAATTGTGGTATGCTCCTTGGATTCCGATGAGGCATATTATTCCTACAATGGCTGCTTGAGTGGTACTTGATTCAAATTTAAGTGACAATGCTAGGGTTAGTACAATTGACGTGGGGTAAGAGTAAAAATGACCAACACCCATACTCTTGATCTAATGAACTTCAAATCCTCCTTATTTGAAGCTTAATGCTCATAGAGAAGACTAGATTTGATGCAAAAATACATCACAAGATTTTTGGGCATTTGTTTGAAAGCGGTCAGTGTTGTTCAATTAGGGAATTTTTAAAAGATTTTATTTATTTCCTAATTTAGTTAGGAAATTGCTTTATTTTATTTTCTAGTTTAATTAGGATTTTATTTTTTGCATTCTTTCTAAATTCCATTAGCATTCTAGTTTCATAGTTTGATTAAGTTTCTACTATTATAAATAGCAAAGTGTGTTGATGTTTTGAATAATATTTTTATAGAAAGTGGTTTTCTCTTCTACCCAATTGCTTTGGCATTCTCTTGAATCAACAAAGCCTTTTGAAGGACTTTAGCATGGTATTATCGAGGATAAATAACATTTCTAGGGTTTTCCCATGCAACATTAGTAAGGCTTTTCTATGCTACTACGGTTCGTCGAGCCATACTCCCCACATTAGTTGGTATCAGAGCTTTCAGTCTTTCCTGCAAATATGCAAAATGACACTTGGGAGAACCATATATCTGTTGGGAGAACTATGTATCTGTTGACAAAGTGCATGTATATGGTGATGTAATCCAATCCAACTAACACAAGCATCCGATTGATGGTTGACTATCAACATGTCAACTGAATCATGTCCCGTTTAGTGCATGATAAGGTACCGAGCATCAAGCGGGGTTCTTGAATTACTTCCACATCTTGACACAAAATTGATCCTACTGAATTTCCTATGGTGTATCAGAAATCAACAATACACATTGATGGAACACCAAGGTGAAATTATAACAACCATAAAGTTGATGTTGCAATGACCCTCAATTATCTCTGAAGAAATTAATGTTCTTGACATGAACTTTTAAGAGGTATCTTTTTCTAGTGATTCATCTATCATGTAACTATAAGTTAATAAATTCGATGAATATCCAGAGGATGTCATTTTAGTAAGTACCCTAGATGGTTTTGAGGTTTTGATATACATCAGATTCCCAAAAGATAAATATTTGCCAAGCTCCACGCCAGATAAAGCAGGTAAAGAGAATGCAGATCATAATTTCTCAGTGTATGCTTTGATGGTACTGGTCAGATAAATAACATCATTGATGTTCATGATGTTCCAAACTAATGAAACAACACTGTCCTTGTTGCATCAACCGCATATGCTTTACATTGCGACGAGACATTTAAATGGTCGTTTGATGAGCAAGAGTTAGAGTTTTCCTTTTAAGTATTCCCAATGACAAGGTTGTAAGAAGAATCAGACTTTTCCTTCCAATCAATCGACCAAGGTGGAGGCTCAGTTTGGCCATTTATCAGTTTTGAAACAGCAAACAACATGGCATACAAGTTCATGGTGAGACCCACCAGCATAATCAGTAAACAGATGGATGAAAAGTTTCTCAAACATTATGAATTTGTCCTTGTGAATGTTTCCGAAGATCACCTATGATTGAACTTCTCAGTCATGGACACTCATTTGATGGGTATACACTTTGAGTTGGTTGAAACTTGAACGCCTAAATTGAAACAAACATTAAAGGACTCAATTCAAATTTGATGGGTTGGCTGGATGCCCAAATTCAAGTGAAGACTCAAATATTGAATTTGATGACGAATTATTCCCAACCCGGGAGAATGATGCAGAATACATGCTGATATTTTTGGCAATTTTTTTGAACATGTACAATGTCGTTCAATTTGGGAATTTTTAAAAGATTTAAATTTATTTCCTAATTAATTAGAAAAATGATTTATTTATTTTCTAGTATAATTAGGCTTTCATTATTTGTTTTCTTTTCAAATTCAATTAGGATCCTAGTTTAATTAGATTTTGCTATTATTAATAGTCAAGTATGTAACTTATTGAAGGAGTTTTTGATGATCTTAATAATATTTTTTGAGAAATTAGTTTTCTCTTCCACCCTGCTTTGGTATTCTTATGAATAAACAATGAATAAACAAACCACTAAAGAACTTTTTAGCTTGATATTATCAAGGATAATCAACAGGTTTAGGGCATTCTATGCTATTCTGACTCGTCCAATCATGCTACATGCATCAAGATTTAATGAATACAAAGTCATGATGGTCAATTCAGCATGAGGTATACATAGGAGATTATGAGGAATAAGGGCAGAATGCCTCAGTGTTTTGGAAACAATCAAAACGGGGGAAAACATTTCCATGGAAATGGAAATCCAAAAGATACAGTGATTAAATATGAAAATGCTTATTTGAGTTGTTTTTAAATGTTTTGAAATGATTCAGGGTGTTTTGACCAATGTTTTAGAAATAAATTTCAATACTTTTTCTTCGTTTCCATTCAATTTCAAAATGTTTTTGAAATATTTTTGTTTCCAAATTAACCGAAACAATTCATTGAAACGAAATTTTAATCCTTGGGTTTAAGAAACAATACTCAACTCAATTCGATAAAATAGCTACTCGAAATATTTGGAGTCAGCTATATTGATCCTATTAATCTACTATACCCTTTTCTTAAACCGTAAGTTATCATATTTTTTTTAAATATATCGATCAAAATTAACTTCAACCTATCTTTACATGTGACTGTGAAACATGGATTCTTCAAAGCCAAAATACTTAAAAAAGGGCTAAGCATTAGTATCCGATAGTATTGGATATAGATACCGACCAGATGCATCTGAGACGTATCCAATAAATAAAAAAATATTTTTGAATGTGGTATGGATACTTCAACTTATATAGAAGGGTCTTTTGCATTATTTTTTTTAATAAAAGAGTACCGGAGCAAAACATAAACTCATGAGGCTTATTTGCTAAAAAACACGACTTCAGCATATAAAATGGCCAAGAGCAGAACTTCAACTTATAAAATGGACAAGTTGTTCAAAAAAAAAAAATTGGACAAGGACCTCAGTCTCAAGTTCAACATTCTACCAAGAAGCTCTCATTTGACACTCTCTCTGATGCCTCTTTGTTTTCCAGCCACAATAATAGGTGTCGCTTCCACCACCCCCCCTTTTTTTGTCTCCCTCACTCACAATCACAGTTACACATTGTGATTAGGGTTTCTTTTATCAAATGTGAAACCTTTTTTTTTTTTTTTTGATTAGGGTTTGTATACCAAACTTTTGATCAAGTTGCCCGGTGATTGTAGTTTATATTCACCCAATTTGGTCCTTGACTCGCAATTAGGGTTCCTGCACATACGAATTTGATTTTCATCATTCTATCACGATAAACATCCTAACTCGAGATTCGAGTTCTAGTTTTTCTTTTTGGGTCTACAAGTATTTTTGTGACATTTCCTGCTATAATTTATTTTCTCTTCACCTGTTGTGATTGTTTTTATACTACTTAGCTATGGCCAACTCTGTTGTGGGTCTTTGGCTTTTATTTTTGTTCCTTTGAAGTACTTGTGCATATTCCATGGTGGGTTTGCAATCTTTTCTCACTTTTGTCCTCTGGCTTTGATGATATTTATTTGCTTTATGTTCCCCATTTAGCCCACTAGTTCTGATGATTGTGTGATTCACTTGTTACTTTATGAATTATAATTATTACAAACTAGGACAAATGCACTCCTCCACTTAATCCGTCTTTCTTTATTTCTCTCGCTAAAATTGTCTTCAATCTCCCCTTCCCTATGGATAATTGCAAATATCGAAATCACTCTCTTTGATATCTTTTGATCATCAAATTTTATTTAGATCCCCATTTGAAATTCTAATATTAATAAAATTACATTCAATTTATTCAATTTTATTTATATTTATCCTAAATGCTTTTGATTCTAAAGCTTCTCTACTATGCATATAGTCCCTAAGAAGCAACTGAAACTTTTAAGCCAAATTTTATTTATCCATAATTCCATATATAAATTAGGAAGTTTATTTAGCTGCTGAAAATAACTTTAGTGCAAAATTTCCAAGTGCTTCATTGAAAATTGTGTCACCCAGCCATGCAATCTGAGGTACACTTTCATTTATCCGGAATTGTTGCCTGTTGGGTGTTTCAAGCCAAATGACATACAAATTTAGCCCCCGAATATGGCATATTACCTTGCATTGTTGCTACTTTTGTTGTTTCGATTATTGCCACTGATTTGTTGTCCTGTTCAATTATTTTGTTTATTACCATTTTTTATGTTGTTCCTGTTAATTCCATTATTCTAATTAATTGTTTTTATTTGTTTCCCTTCGTTGTTATAGTGTTATTTCTTTGTTGTGAATGGTTTAGTAACTCGAAATATTGCCAAGTGCTGCTCAAGGCTTGCCAAAAAAATATCAAATTAACATTTCTTTTGCTAAATTCAAAACTACAGGTATATGAGTTCCGGAAGTATGGATTCAAGAAGTGGAAGTGGAAGTGCCACTAATAGGCCTTCATGGAGATTATTACAAAAGTACAAAACACAATGGTAGAAGTTGGTTGAATACCTAATCCCAATGATATTACTGTCAATGCGCATTTGTTGAACATTTTCAATCATGAGATTAAATTTTGTCCTAACATGACATATCAGCTGCCAAAATGTAAAGGATAGTCGAAGAAGCTGAGAAAAGAGTTAAATTGCTATGCCATAAAAAAGTTCTTCTAGCACCTTTTTCTTTCCAATCTAACGCACCAGCAACCACTGCAACTACGGGCGTGGGGGCATTAGAATGCCAAGATATTTACATTGGATGGTTTTGAGTCAATGAGAGGCAATTGAAACTAGTGTTTTAGAGAAGGCATTTAACGTGGGTGCTCGAGAAGAACTGCATTCCCACACTGTACGATATTGTATTCGCATGGCTTGCCTATTTATCTAGCTAGGAACCCAAATTATGTGAGTCCTTATTCATTTGCCATCAATAATGTGATTATTGGATATGTATCACATAATTACAACTCATTGAGGACCAAGTTTCTTCAAAAGGAAGGACACATATAAAAAGGTTGTCAGAGCCAACCTTGTGTGAGTTTTAATTCATCCTGCAATGATGTTTGGGTCTAGGAAACACAGACACTCTTCCGAAGGTGACTTATCAATGTCGGACACAAACACTTCCCAACACGTGTCCGATACTCTTTATCTTTTGATTATGGACACATATCCAACTCTTTTGGTGAAATGTCAAATACTTCTTTAGGTCGTATCTACTATTAAACTGTAAACATAGGTTCAAAATGTAGTTAATGAAGTTAATAATTTGACAATTGACTATCTTATACTTAGAAAATAATACGTAATTGTTAATACTTGTCATATTGAAGTCCTACTTAAAATTTACACATGAAAGCAAAGGATGCATAAAACATTTGCTAAATAAAAGGAATTGATAAGATTAAGCAATCATTACAATTATAATTTTATGTGTTAAAACCTGATAATTATCGACTACTAGATCCTATATTGTTAAAATCCACATTAGTTGACTAGACATAAGATTTATTTGTCATAAATTATTGTAATTTTTATGCATAGTACTATAGTTGCTTCTATATATATGATAAATTATATAATTTAATATATAATAATATTATTTGTAACATGTCCCTTTTGTGTCCGTGCCCTACTTTTTTTTAAGAATCTCGTATGTCGCGAAACAAGTATCTGTGCGTCCTAGATTTAAGCAAGATATTGCATGTTTTCCCTTGCAGGTGTTCATCATAAAAATAATAAGCTGCATATGTTTCATTTACTCCTCCAAATATTAGGACCTGCTGGAGGCAGCGGGTGGATTTAAGCTTACTGAGATTTCTAGCTCCTTGTGATTCTACAATGATGTTTGGGCAAAAGACTATGTTCCCCTTTGTGTGTGTTCATCAAAAAATAGTGAACCACCTATCAGTGAGATAGGAACGTTGAGGTTGAATGATAAGTTCTCATGCATAATGCATTGGACTCCAAACATCAAGCCCTTTTGGAGGTGGTGGTTGGATTTGAGCTTATTGGGCTTTCTGGCTTGCTATGATTCTGCAATGATGCTTAGAGCAAAAAGTTGCATGTTGAACTGACTCAAAAAGAGACCTTGTCAACATCATGACAGCAATGGAATCTAGAAAAATGTTCTAGAAAGTCACCAACAGTAAGAGTGATGTCAAAGATAGGTTCTTAATTTCCAACTTAATCAGTGAAGTTATTACAGAGTTAGACCTCAAAAAGTGTTTCAAATAATTACTGATAATGCTCCCTTTTGTGCTTCTGTTGGAGTACTCATTTAAGGAAAAATACCCAAAGATCTGTTGGCCACCATGAGTTGTGCACCACATTGAATGTTGCCCTTGAGAATATACATGTTCCAAAACATGTTGGGAAGGATGCAGTTACTTTTATTGAATGGCACTGGGTTACAGATATTGTTGGGGATGTGGTATTTATCAAAACTTCATCATGAATCATTCTCTGAGACTTGACTATTTTATGTGAGTGTGTACCTCTTGTAGACACTCACTTTGTTTCTGCATTTGCTATGCTAAGAAGATTTATGGTGAGATAAGATAGATTACACATTTTTTTACATTGTCAATATATTAGACGCTTAGATTTTGTGACAAGGCCAAGCCATCTCTTCATCCGGTTTATGAAATGTGGAAGGAAATATTGAAAAGGTGAAGGCAGTTATATATAGGCATGAAGGGAAGCTAGAAAATGAGAAAACCCACCTCTTCATTGTCTTGCAAATGTAATACAAGGTAACAACTCTTTTTTAGACTCTTTAAGGAATTGTTTTCCATTGAGTTCTATCTTTTAGTATAAATAATGTAATGTTGATTTGATATTCTCTACTTTTAGAATCTAGGTATTATAATTTATAATACAAACTAACTAGATGAAAATCCCAGTCACCTTCCTTCTCAAAATGATGAAGAAATTTCAAGTAGGGTTGAATCTAAAAGAGAGTGATTGCTAATTGTAAACCCCACATGTAAAGACGTAATTATTTTGTACTGCTTATATCTATTTAATGACGTAAAAATAAATCATATAGGCTATAAACGTAGAGATACATAATTGGAAGATAAATTGAACATTCTCAGTAGAAGGTAGGAAGAGATTTCCTTGATAATGTTTGGGGAATTCAATTACAATTTAATGTTCTAACAATGGACGGAAGTGAGACTTGGATAGTAGAAACTAGATTCTAAATGCAACATAAATGTATTTCACAAAGGTTTCGTGAATCGACTTAAAGGCAAAACTATGTTGAAAGTTGATACAGAAAACTAGACTCATGTTCGAACGAAATCACGTTCGAACACAAGTTAGTCCTAGTACTTTGCTGCTAGAGAGTTTGACAAAACAAGAGATACAGAAAGCATCAAACGGAGCTTGGTTACAGTACTTTCCTATCTGACTGAAAGTCAGATAGAAATCGAGATCCTAGGAGCTCGAGACATTCGAACGCTAAGTCACGTTCAACGTTACGTTTAAATGTCCAAATTACGTTCGAACGCTAGTATAATTTTAGCAACGATCGGACTTGCGATTCTTGTATAGATGTTGACCCTATAAATACCTAAAGACGCCTCATCTAATCATATTTCTATAATTTTCAACCCACGGCACCTCTAGATAGTGAAAAGAAAGGAGAAAACATAAGAGTGGGAGAGAGGATTAAATACGCTCATAGGTGTTAAATCGCGTATCGGAAGACGTATCGTTTTTCAAAAATAGTGTATCATATCATATCGTATATCGTAAAATACACGCAATTTTAATTTTTAAATAACTATTAATAAAATATATATATATATACATTCCTTTGTAAAAAATTCATAGACTCATTATAACATAGTATTTCATTAATAATATTTCACCAACTATTCAAGTTTCCAATATAGTTTAGTAATATCAAAATGCAAAGACCTCTAATTCAAACTTTTAACATCAACTACTTAAACAACTTTAATATTAATCAAAAAGTTTGAATTTATTTAAAAACATTATAAGCATACTTTATTTTTATTTTTTAAACCATAACTACTAAAACGACGTTTCACTAGCTAGCGATTTAAAAATAAGTCTTAAAGTAAAACAATGTCATTTCAGCCCAAAAAATAAAAAAAAAAACAATATCATCACGTATCAGACGTATCTTATCGTACCGTACGTATTGTATTGTGTATCGTACAATACAGTGCAAAAACGATACAGAGACACGATACATATCATTTTTCAGGTGTATCATACGATACTAATAACTATGAATACGTTAGGGTTTAAATCGAAAGTTGGATTAAAGGTTGGAGATTCTTTTTGCGTTCTTTCATTGAGATTTAAGGTATATATATATATATATATATATATATATATATATATATATATATATATATATATATATATATATATATATATATGTTTTAAATCTTCTTGATAGTTATATGATAAACAATTATAAGCTCTTGGTTTCTTTCCAATTGAAATGTAATTTTGAACAAAATACATGTTTGGATTCAAGGAATTCTTATCATTGGTTTCCAAAACCCTAATTTTGCTAAATATATGTTTTAATGCGAAAAATATATGGATTCTTGGTTTCTAAATTTCTATTCTTAATTAAATTATTTTCAATCAAATACTGATTCTTGTTCCAAGAGGTGAAGAGTTTTGGCAAAACTCTAGATTTGTGAAATTAAAATTGTAAAGACCTTCTTGATGTGATCTCTTGAATATTCTAATTCTATTATTATTATGGTTAATTGCACTAGAGGTCCCCAAAATATTAAATTTATCTCATTTTGATCCCTAATATTTTCATTGCATCATTTTGGTCCTTGAAGTATTGAATATGTTTCTATATGATCTCTCAAGCAAACAACGTCCAAATTATTAAAAAATTTTATCATAAACTTGTCACATAATACCTAAATATTGACAAAAAATAATTTTGATAACTTTTAAACAAAATTTGGATAGCTTTTGACAAAAAATTGTGTAAGATGGGTAACTTTTGAACAAAATTTGGATAGTTTATGATCAAAACTGTGTAATTTAGGTAGTTATTTAATCAAAATTTGAATAAAAATTTAGTCAAGAGTTATCCAAATTATTTTTTGGTTCATATTTAAGTATCACGTGACAAATTTATGATAAAAAAATTGTTAGTAATCTAGACGTTGTTTGCTTGAGGGGCCATATAAAAATATATTCAATATTTTAATGACCAAAATGACGCAATTAAAATATTAAGGGCCAAAATAAGACAAACACCATACTTTAGGGACCTCTAATTCAATTAACCTTTATTATTATTGTATATTGAAAATTGTAATACATGAATTTGTGAAACTTGTAGTTGGTCGAATATGTATTTGGTAAAATTGTGATTCTTATATCTTGTATGGTTTGGGTGTGGCGGACTTAAATTGCCTTCGAGAATTGCCGTAGAATATTAAAAGTTAGTCTATTCTAATGTGAGTGAAATGATTGCCTAACACTTATAATAAGTTATTTTCTTGAGAGGTCAATCATTATTGTTCATGTAGGTTCAAGGTTGAGGGATGATATACCTTTATTAAGGAGGTTTCGTCAATGCCATATGAGACGGTATACGTCTTTTCTAAACTGGTTTGTGATGTGACCCTGCAGGGAATGATTAAGATGGTTGGGTTTGTGTCGGATGAACGAGATAGGATCATTGTGTAGATTCTTGAAATGCAACCAATATGCATGATATATATGATAAAATTGGAATGTTATTGAATTCATTGATTCTCTAATCTTTAAATGTTTATTCATGTCATTGATTTACTACATTACGTACACTTGAGAACATTACAATTGTCATTGTTTACCTTTCAAAAAGATTTAAATGCTATATTCCAAAAGAGACTTACCTTCTTTAAACTGTTTTAAACATTGTCTGGATTTGAGAGGGATTCTGTACAGGCGTTTGCTCACCCCTACACGTTGCACATTTATAGATTTCGGCATGGAGGAGAATGTCGAGATAGATGAACAGCTTGACTATGAACCAGTGGAAAATCAAGATATGGATCTCGTCTTAGACGAGTAGAATTGTTTTATTAATGGTTTAGAATTTGAGGAATTATTATGAAACAATGTTTTCATTAAATTTAATTATTTCACTGCTAGTGATAGTTAATTGTAAGTTTGGAGAAATTACAATATTTTATTATCTTAGTACCTAGTATTTATTTGATGTATGGATAGTTTATGTTTGAAATGATTATTTTTAGCTGCTCTCATGATTGAATGATTTGTAGATAGGAATGTCTTCCACGGTGAATTTTGGGTCATTACACTAATTCTCAATAAGCTAAGTTATTTTGCTGTTTGGATCACTTCAAAGACCATGACTCAAGAGTTTCTTTGGTCACTTGAACATGGGTCTCCTGCAACCATGGTTTGATCTTTAGCACGGGAATTACTAGGCCAACCTTGTTCTCATCATGTTGTGAAAGGTATTGGAGCACCTACTCTGCCATTCAATCCCATGAAAAGGAATAAAATGACAACACAACGTGCAGAAGATTTGTTTTTTTATGGACAACACTCTACATCTCATATCGAGGAGTCGTCAAAATTACATTGAAGGAGATACCAGGCTATGGGACATTGGTGGAAATGTATTTGAATCATTGAAGGATGATGGCTTACTTCAAATGCAAGTCTTGCACTTGATGAGCCAGATCACATATCAGAGTTGTGATGTTCACAAATGAAAGGGATGGAATAACAAAATGTCTGGATAAGATTAGAGAATTTTTTTTTTGATAAAGACTTATAGGATGATGAACTTATGAGAGGGCTCTTTTCCTTTTGTTTTTGCATGGAAATGATGTCTTTTTTTGGTTGAAAACATGATGGAAACTACATGAGTATCATGTAGGAATAATTAGTTATTATTAATTATTTCCAATAGAATTGATGTCACTTCATAATTATTACAAAAAAATACAATAATAGAAAATTTTATATCATAGACATATCCAGACCGTAATGATTGTACACTGCTTTTAGGTTTATAATATCCACGTATCCATAGCTTACCATATATACAAATCATGGATACGTGCTTGCGCTTCAAAGAAAATAGATAAGCCATATGGTATTTGATAAAGTTCCAAACAAGTAAATCATATTGAATAAACAAAGAAATGCGAAAGGAATCTATCAATCTTTTAACAAAACAGGGTGTGTTCGGAACAACAAGGACAGAGTAGGCATATAAAACAACATGTTGATGAAAGAATATAACTCTGCACATATCAAGGGTCTTACCTCAAAAAGGAAAGCAGCAAACCAACACAAGTGCTCAGCAACCAGGCAATAAATCCATACTGAAGAAAAATGGGAAGTTAACACAAATATCAAGGAATAACACCTTCATCAATCCAATAGATGTCCCAACAACTGAAATACATACAACTGATACAAACATGAAAGTATAAATTGTTAGAGAGTTTAGCTTATTACTAATATTAGTATTAGAGGTAGTTTCATCATTCTCTTTAGTTTATGTTGCCCGACTATATAAAGGAGTTTCCATTGTGCATCTTACTTTTATTATGTTTTGACAAATTAGTGTAGCCATAATATATTTTCTCTTATTCTCTCTTCTTTGTTTTGATCAATATTATCATGATATCAGAGCATGCCCTACTATATAAAGGGGCTTCCATTGTGTATCTTATTTTTATTATGTTCTGACAAATTATTGTAGCCCTAATATATTTTCTCTTTTTCTCTCTTCTATCTTCTTTGTTTTGATCAATATTATCACAAACGTAGACCTAAAAAAACTAATGCACACTCCGCAATGCATGGCTTTTGAAGATGTCGTAAGAATTAGGTCAATCCAAATAGTCAAAAGAAGTAGATGGGGGCAAAAGACAAAAGAGCTAGTAACAAATTCAGGACCAAGATTTGTGTGTCACAACATAGTCCCAACAAAATTTAGTACTGCAACAAAATACATACGTCAACATTTTTCAAGGAAAATCCTGATAATGATTTGTGATAATATCCTTTGATTGTGACCGGGTAACATTTCCATGGATAAGACAATATACCTTAGTAATTGATGTTTTTTCGTACGTGACTGATAAAAAAGTTATGGGTCTATTTGAAACTGGCTTTTTTAGATGAAAAGCTACGGTTGAAAAGTTTTGTAAAAAAATCAAAGTTAAAAAAAACCTCCAAAACTGTTTTCTGAAAAAGTCTATTTAGAGCAACTTTCTAGCTTTTTTGGCTTTTATGTCAAAATAAAAAAAATAAGTACATGTATGTATAGATTATGCATAATAGTTTCTAAAATATGAATTTCAAATTTGTTTACATCACTAATAATATTTTATGAATATAACAAATTTAAAAAGTTATGTAGGACCCACGACAAAACTCCAAAAAAAATGCTCATAAAATCAGCTTTTTGAATCAACCAAAATAAGCCTTTTGGGGTCCAAAAAAAGCTGATATATAAGTTTGTAAAAAAGCTAAGGTCCAAACGGACCTGCTTTATTTTACTCCAAAGCCCCATAAAAGCTACCTATTTAAGCTAGCTCCAAACAGGCCCAATTATCCACTTCCTACAAGCTTGACCATTCAATACTCAAATTTCTCACTAGCTATCTATGAATGGGAGAATCAACCTAGGATGGTACAACTTAAGCAACTAATGGAAAAATTAAGAACAAACTGCAGACACGAGGTTCATACATTACGACAAAGACAGGTATTTTGGTTTTTGTGAAAAGTATGAAAGCTAGTGATACAACCTTCAATCAAAGTGGAAAAAGATCCTGCAACCAATAAGAACGAAAAATCCTCAAAATGGGGATAGCTTTCCAGCTGCATCTGTGTGGGCCTCCTATGCTCTATCCAATGTGGCGTTCTATTTAAGGGAGTATCACTAGAGGTGACCAAAGATCAAAATATCGTTTCGAAATGGTCGAAACATCCGAAATGTTTCCGTTTCCAAGGAAACCGAAACGAATTAGTGCTGGAATCGAAATTCTAATATTTCGAGGTATTCCATAATATTTCAAAATGTTATGTTATATTTCAATGCATTTGCACAATTATTTTGAATATTTCTAGATATTTTAAGATATTTTGATCAATGTTTTGAAAAAATAATTCTTAAATTTTTATTTTTTTTCATTTTGTTTTCGAAACGGGTCGAAACGTTTCCAAAATATGTCGAAACGTTTCCGTTTTCTAGGTGACCAGAATAATGCACCGAAACGAAATTTTGATCCTTGGAGGTGACTAGCTAAACATTACAAAAGTACGCTGGCAAATGGTTATGTGGTTAACATGGCTGATCAAACCCAAACATTGCTATATATGGAAGACTAAACCTGAAAGACTGGATCTTCTGAACTATTCTCCAGATTTGTCCAACTTATGATCTCGGTATTCCCCTTCTAGGAATTGTTAAGCCTTGTCATATTCTTTAGACAACAATATATAAAATGTTTGGAATCAGGTTTAAGAGCAACCACATTTGGTGTTTAATGGCACATTAAAGGCAACTAGCCGGATGAGTTTAGGATTTCCAAGGGCTCAACTGTGTATCTCTTTAAGGGTCAAGCCTATCACATTTCTCTTTTTTCTGCTGTTAAACCTATACAAGCAATAACATGGAAATCCATGTCAGTCGCTTTTGAGGTGAAACCAACCCAACAAAAACATGCTTTAATAATGAAACGGCCAAGGACAAACAACACTGAAAACAAAACTGGAATGTGATAGGCTACTAATCAGAAATTCGCCATCATTACATTTTTAATGTAACCTACTAATCAGAAATCAAGGTAATACCCACTAGAAACATATGATGTGAAAAACAATTTTCAATCATCTCACATTAAATCAAAATCAAAACTACTAAGTCGTGTACCTTCCGGGGTTTTGAAGTCAAGGTCATGTCTTCAGCTTGAAGAGACTGAAGGAAAGCCATGATTGAACAGACAACTGGAGATAAAAGCAGCACTGCAAAACCAAATTCAAACTGCAAACAACATAATACCAAAATTTTTATGTCAGCATCCGTAAAGGAGTACATAACCAAAGTCAATATAATGTTCATATTAATTGGTGCCTAGGGCATCTTCTTTTTTTCTTTTTTTTTTTTAATAAGATTGATGCCTATTTTATCAAGGGGAAAAAGAAAGGGGGGGGGGGAATAAAAATAAGATTCAAGGGAAGAAAGCCCCTTTTTACCTGCTGGTGCATGGCATTTATAATTTTTATTGTTTTTGGGCGGAAAACAGCAACGACGATGGTTTCGATGATAAAGATAAAACTGAAGAGAACCCATGCTCTCTCTGGAGTACCCACTATGTGGTGCAATACAAATCTAAAAAATTGAAGCCACCTTTCTAGCCCTCGAAGCCTAAGTTCTTCTGATAGTGAAACTTGATTAGGCAATGCATTGCCAACGCTATTTGAGTCAGCGATAGTTATAGCAGTATCGTCGTGATGATCTGCGTCCAAGCTGCTCCTCTGCAGTAATGCAAGTATCGTTGGATCCAATCCATTCTCCTTCAACATAACAGCGAAATTAGGATCTAAGCCTTTATCTTTCAGTAAGCTAGTCAGTTCAAGATCCCCTTGTCTTCCTCTCCTCTTCAACAAAGATGTAATCCTTGGGTCATACATCTTCTCCTGGAATGCAAGAGCTAAATTCAAGTCTAGTGCTTGTTGATTTGCAGAAGTTGAAGCACTAGATTCACAACCTTGGCTTTCAAGCCCACTACTAGAACAGACTACCAAAGAGCCATTGTGGTCAAAATTTCTATCAGCATATGAAGTTCCTACTTCGGCTTCTTGAATTATTGAGCGACAGGAACTACTATGTAATGCTGTACTTGGCCTTCCACTATCTATGCTCTTGTCACTATTAATGCCCTCGACATTATTCCAGCTATTAGCATCACCAATGCAATGTGTTGTACCATTCCCAAGGTGACCAACCTCAGCACTACTACTTCGTTTCACACTTGAACCACAGACTTCAGAAGAGCTAGATGAACTGTTTTGCCCTTTTCTGCGGAAACCCTCTCTCAAGCGAATTACAGTACTCTGTAAGGCATCTCTCCTTGCAGCTAGTGGATTCGAAACTGATAAATGGCGGGAAACAGCAGCACCTAACAGAACAGATGCTACGACTGCATAACTAATGCAATGTCCCAAATACCTGTAAAGACAAAAGCATGCAAGGATTAACAAATTAATCATTTATTATTTGAGGAGGAGGAGGAAAGTAGCACATCGGTTCACAAGGCGCGGAACAAACCAGTAGTGAACTCCAAAGCAAATGAGGAAGACTCGAGACATGCCAGCAACAAAAAGTGCAGCAACACGACTTCTAAGAAGCTTAAACCCATATAAGCAGGCCCCCATGTTCCAATCTAAATGGACAAATTAACGTGATAATCGCCGCGATATTTGTAAAATCACCATAGATGGCTGTGCAAAAAAACAAATAAATACGCAAGTGTTAATGACATACCAAGAATAATTACAGCAGCTGATGTGATAGCACCGAGCCAATGTGCATCCTTCGCTGTCACACCATACAAGACGGAATACACAATAAGTACCCCAAGGGAGCCAAGATAGAGGAGCCCTAGATGTGAAGCCCTGCAGGAACAAAATTAGATCACAATGCTACAGATGATGAAGCTAAGTTCTAGACTATAAGGGAAGTACAACATATAAACAGAAAGAATAAATGCATGGCAATTCCTAAAGCAAGCTTAAAAGCATCCAATCTCCAACACAACTTTTCCACTTCATATTTGGATGTATATATTTTATAAAAACATAAATATATGCATATACTAGCAGCAACCCCAACCAATGCACAGAGTTTATAACCCTCCCGAATTCTTATAAATTTTTCTACCCATCACTTGGGATATTGATAAGAAGTACAGGAAATTAGGGTAATACAAATAATTTTTTTCAAGAAAAATTAAATAAGTGGTAGTTAATTTGTGGGGTGAAGGGTGGTTACATCACATGTAACATGAGTTGGAATGTGATAGGATAAAACTTGTGTTGTACTTAATTAAATAAAAATTCTAAGAAAAAAGAAAGAGAGTGAAGGCTTCCCAAGCCCTCTCTCCCCTAAATTGATTGAAATAATTCACATTATAGATTTTAAGGGAGAAAGAAGAAAGCACACACAAAATCCGTCACGGCACACCAAATCCTCGTTAGAGGTGACTTCAAACCAAAAGTAATCATGCAACAAAGGAACAAGCATTCCACTCCAGTGCATGAAACAAGAAGGGCTTGCCTTCTAGATTGTCGAGGATATAACTCATTGGGATCTGGCGGTTCCGGTAAGCAGGCCACAGGACCCACTTCAATACAATCCGAATATGCAAATTTGTAGGCCTTCCGCACATATTCATCTACATCTAAGCCATTCCCTGTTCACCATGAATTTCCAAAGCAGAGAATAAGAAGAGGATAACAAGAAGACAACAATATCCTATTAAAGCAACTACAATAACTGGCACCAACAAGACTGCCTGTGGAATGTAAGCTATTTATCAGTAGCAATCATATCTCCCTAATTCTTTGACAAGTAGAGATTCGCATTTGCCTCCCTTTGATCGTGCTTTAAGAAAGGAATAGAAATAAAAGCAGAAAAACTGCAATTACCATTGAAGACCATTCTGCAAATAAAGAGCATATTAATTGCCAGAGCAATTGCTGACACGCCAAAGAAAAAGCCTGAAGGTGAATAACGCTCTGAGGCACTTGCACCAGCTGTGACATAGACAGCACAGAGTTCATATGCACAAAGCAAGGCAACAGCCAGAAGAAGAAGAACAGCAACAGCCCCTGTGCAAGAAATGATGCAATGAATAAATATTGGAATGAAGAAAAGGAAGGGACGTTCAATTAGTAAAAAAGCCCAAGCTGACTTTCAGTACAAGTGTGCAGACTATATTACAATCCCAGCCTTTGCCGAATAACCAACAGAACTTGTACAACAACTACGAGCCCATTTTGAACTGTTCAAAGAAAAACTTATTTTCATTTTCAAATAACTCAAATTCCACATTAGTTCATTCATTTTTTTCGTCACCTTGGTGGGTGTCACAGGTGTCAATTTCACCCGCGAATTTTCGTCACTGTGATGGCACCAAATCTATGCTTAGTCTCAGTCATCCCATTCAAGAAGTTCTCTCAGACATTTTATCAAACACAAAACAGGAAACACATAGATCACTGAACAGTGTCCCAACCTGTACTTCTCAACAAGTACAAGGAGTCTGATCAAGGTTACTACTTACAAAACGTGCACCCTTTCCCATTTGCCCTAGGATCCTACTTATAGTCTACACTGGCAGTGACAACCTAACTGCCTAGGCAATGCTGGCACCAACCAGTCTTGGCCAACTAGGCCAGTTGACATCCCCCACTGCTAGGAAATGTTGTCACAATTCAGAACATATCACACGTCTGTGATGGTTATCCAACAAACCACCAGGCTTTCTTATCCAATAAACTGCAATCCAAATATGCCCAGAGCAGTTGTGGCCTGATAACCACATGAAACTGTCACTAGCTGCTTTGTCTGGTCATACTAGTGCCCACTTGTGTGCCCAGAATGTTGCCTCCGTTTGTGCAACGTGCAAGCCGTGCCCAAGCCCATGACTTGGTCTTCAAAACATAAAAATATTTATGACACTGCCACTGTCACATCTGCCTTAGCATTTCTGAATGACCAGCTTACCAATTGGTCCCTCGGCTAGGCCAATGTGCACGGTCCAACAACCGGATTTGCCAATCACCAACCAAAGTGTCTCAAACCACTTAAACACCAACGCATCCAAGAATTTAAGAAGTCGTCACGCTCATTTGGGTTGCTTAGCCAAGCACACCCGTCCCTTGGACTTGGCATGGAGCGCCATTAGGCAAGCCACCCACATGGCTTGGCCATGCCAACTCTAAGGGGCTAACAGTGGGTGTATAATAGTATAAATGAAGTGGTGCTGGTGCTAGTTCAGGCGGGTGGGGGTAGTTCAGGCAGGTTCAATGGTGGAGCAAAGTCATTGGGTTAAAAAATGTTTTCCAAGGATAAAATACGTATCCTCAATCATAACCTAACAAAGGATACCTTGTGAAGTACAGCCACAAACCACAAGGGAGTGCAGTGCAACTTTCTGAAACCATGAGGACACCCCCTTGAAATTAAAAATCTATAAGTGTGTTACTTTAGTTTTCTCCTAAATTCATTTAATAAGAAAAAGTCAACGTATCGCTTTGTTATGAGCCCAGGTTTTAAAAACCATATTATGATATCCAAAACTAGAGAAACATGTGTACAGGCCTCATTCAAACTATTATGTTTCAACTACTGAAATCCTATCTTGTGAAGGTATCAATGGGCATTGGGCTTAGAGAAAGTGAATTATATGCAATGGGTACCTAACACAATTTCTGCTCTCCGATGCTCTGGTTACTAGTCCTTTTGCATCATCACCTCATCGGCTAAAATTAGAAGACTTAAGCAAGGCCCGTCGGACTGCTTGGGGTGGGTTTGCCAAGTCTTTTAAACCCATTTCGTAGACTTCAAAACTTCTATTTACATTTTTATCTACATCGTGGAGTGCTAGATGGTTGCTTTTGACTTATATAACATTATGTGCCTTTAATTTAGAAATTATAGGCACATAATGTTATATAAGTCAAAAGCTACCAAGTGCATTTAGGTGTCATTTCAAATTATTTCCAAGTACGAAAATGCAATTATAACAAAAACTTACTTTATTTACTTTTGTGGAAAGAAAAAAAGACGGATCAGTGCATTAGACTTATGCCACTGCAAGGCTTAGGAGGGTTCAAATGTACATCCTTACCTTGCATGTGAAGAGGTTGGTTCCACAACTCGAACACTTGTAACTCATTGTTTAAATAGATCGATTTTGTTGAAAAATGCAGAATATGACAATAAATCCAGCTTACTAAATGTGAAATATTTAATTACTCGAATGTATCAATAGAATCATTTGATTCTTTCAACTAATGATTCGAAACAAAATCAATTTTTTGGGCACAATTAGAATTTGTATTCTCAAATGATATCAAAGGGATTTGCCGTCATTGTGGAAATTCTATTTTCTCTACGATTAATATTTTTCTCTCTTGTGAAAAGCTACAATGCAATATCTGTATTCGATACATAGCAGCTACGGATATGCGTCCGATATGGCGGAAAATTATCGGATATGTACCATACATATCCAATAATTCATAAAATAAATTTTGATTTTAGATACGCTTGCGATATGCATGGGATACACGTAGGATATATCTATGGATACAGCTAGGGTTTACGTGTAATTTTTTAATTTCAAAAACAAGAGTAAATGAGCAAAATAATATGGGTATTTATGTAAATTACAAATCACTGGGGCGTTACCAGCAAAAACAAAAAAATCAACGCAATAAAATGACATCCAAAAACTCGATCAGACCAAACCACCCCTCTCTCTCCTCTCTGTTACTGCTCATATCAACAACTAGGGTTCCTATCAGAGTAGACAAAATGTGTGTTCTCTCTCCCTCCCTCTCTCTCATCTGCTCTGTTACTGTTGATGTCTACGATTAGGCTTGAAGGTCAATTGACTTTCATACGAAATGGAAAAAATAAAATCCGACCTAAACCTCCTCCCTCTATCTCTCTCTCAGCCTTTGATTCCCTTTTCTTACTATTCACATTGGTGATTAGAGTTCAATATACTTGAAGTTTTGTTATTATGGTTTAATATACCCACCTGACTTGCAATTCGTCAATACTCACTAGAGATCACTGCTGGATGCGATTGCAGGTCATCAACCATCGCCTTCACTTCGCCATGCCTACAATCTCCATTACTGATACTGATCTACCGATTTGCTGCTTTTTCTTTTTTTTTTTTTTTGGATCGAAATATTGCATTTTGCTTTTTTACTTATTTCACTTTTCGCCAAATGACTTACTTTGTTTCTGTTGTTGCTGTGTTGAGCCCAAATTGCCATGTTGTTGCTGTGATTGTTGACACTGTTGCTTTTTCCTGTTATGGCTGTGTTGCTTTGTTCCGGTTGTGGCTGTGTTGCTTTGCTGCTAAATAGTGTTACTGTTTTGTTGCCTTTCTGTGAAATTGTAGTTGGGTTCTGTAAGAATGGATTTACTTTGCCCTCATTTTGCTGAAAACTATAGAATTAACATTTGTTTTATAATTTTGATAATTATAGGAATTAGAAAAATTAGAAAAAAAATTCTATCATAGTCGTATTCTCGCCGTACCCGTATCTTTTTTTTTCTTAGGTTTTTTCGTATCGTCATATCCGTATTGGTGCTTCATAGGAGAAACGATATAAACACAATAATTCTTGACTGTACAAGGGTTAAGAGAAACACAACTTGCATCTATTATCCCATCACCACATCTTTCTTCTTCCCCTCTTCCTTTATTCCTTTTTTTCCCCTCATCCACAAACCTTACAAGCCATTCCTCTTATTTCCCTTTCATATTAGGGCAATCCCAAGATTCCCAACAAGAGCAAGGTCACCACTGAAGAAAAAGTAGGCATTCAAACAACTCACATGGATAATGGCAACAAAAAACATAACAGATCTTGAAAGTAAGGGCAGATCGCCCTACTAACTTTAGAAAATCTTATGTATCTTAATCTTGTTCCACCATCTGTTCCATTAAAACTTCTTGTCCCCATAGTTCACATTTTAACCAATGAATTTTTCCTCTGATTACATGATTTCATTTTTCGTATTATGGAAAAATAAGACATCTAAAAGCTGAAAACTCACAGGTTGCTCCTACGTTTATAGGCAAACTTCACTTTAACCCCCTCGTGGTTAGGCCCTTATGCACAATACTCCCCCTCACATTTAAAAATAGGCACATAACCATCAGGTGATCTGTAGACTAAAACACTAATAACACTCCTAAGATGTCTTTAATACCCTTTCCTCCATATCCTCTTCTTCACTACATACACCAACAATGTTGCAACCCTTACCAGCTGCACCCCATATTCACCACCACCACTGCCCACCCCTCTATCTGCAATCAACCACTGCTGCCACGCCCACCAGCTGCAACCCACATACACCAGCACAACTGCCAGACCCTCTGCAACACTCCACCACTGCAACTCCCCCAGATCTATTACTAATCACTAATCTTCCACTCCATTCCAACCACAGCAACCCATCACTCCCGCCATCATTACAAATTCGACAATCGATGAATTGAATTACACTTAGCTCAAACATCATTCAATAATAGAAGTACAAAATTTGGATTGGAGAGAGCCGAAGGAGTCCCTTGGTTTAGATGTCAAATTGCTGATCAAATTGAATTATGCGATGAGCAAGGATCAAAATATCATTTCAAAACGTTCAAAACATCCAAAACGTTTTCGTTTCTAAGGAGACTGAAATGATTCAATGATGGAATTGAAATTTTAATTCTTCGAGGTGTTCCATAATGTTTCAAAATGTTTTGTTATATTTCAATGCATTTGCACAATAATTTTAGAATATTTCAAAATATTTTGGTATATTTCAATCAATGTTTTGAAAACATAATACTTAATTTTTTTTTTTCATTCTATTTTTGAAACGGGTCGAAACATTTCCGTTTCCTAAGTGACCGAAACAATCCAACAAAACGAAATTTTAATCCTTAGCGATAAGGAATCAGAGAATCAAAGGATTTCAATACCCATAATAAATTGTTAATGTAGCTTTTTTGGGGTATTTTTTCCAGCAAAGTTGGGGCTCTGCTAGTGCCAACCCATTGTAGTGGATATTAGCATTCCCCAGGTACATGTATATGCATTCATTATATGTATACTTGGGTTTATCATGCTTGAATCTTGATTGAACCACATCGCTTAAGGCAGCCCATGCATTATGGACAATGGACATTAGAACAAATGGGTTAGACAGAGTAAAAAAATAAGGTGGAAATTATAATGTCACATTCTCTAAGAACTCGGATAAGTCGTACTGGTGAGGTGATGAATGCAAAAAAGTAAAATGTTTGCAGTTAAATAAAGACCAGTAATGAAACTCATTACTCAAATGAATTAAATCTTACGCTATTACATGCATGTGTCGAAGAAACAAAAAGTAAAAATTACTCTTAAATAGAAGTAGGACGCTATTAATCAATTTCTCTAAGACAAATATTCTAGAGCTTTGTTTCCCTGGTTGAGCGTAGAAGGATCAAGGGTAAATATCACAATTACTCCTTAATGGTCCATGAACTGTCAATCTATTAATTTCGTGTCAGTAAAATCTTTATGTCCATTTCACTTGTTAGAACAAATAGAGGCAAGCCAAGTGTTGTCGTGGTCGTCCACATCATGTGCCTCCATTTTTTTTAAAGGGTAAAATAGATAGAAAGACTTTCTTGAGACTTGACCAATAGTTGAGGGACTAAATTCAGACAATTGAAAGTTCAAGGACCATTTTAAAACAAGAGGCAAAGTCTACAAACTAATCATGATATTTACCCAACAAGGATCAATGTATCAAAATATGCGAAAAAACTTGAGGAAATACGTACTTGAGCTTTGCCATTGTGTTCTCCACCAAAGCATGATGGAATAGAATGCCAAAAGAAGAGCAATGCCAGCCATTATTACAGCCAGACCAATTATATCTCGACCCAATATTAAGATCAACCAGCATCCCCATATCACAAACACCACAAGTGGAGAAATAACAATCATCCATGCTGATATAGACAGGAAACCACATAATAATCCCAGCTGAGGTCCTTGAAAGAAATCTGGCCATTTTCTAGCAAAGATCCAACTGAAAAAGCAAGCAGGCAGAGAACAACCAAATAATCAAAAGGGAATAATCAGATTACCATCTTTGACATTACTAGCTCATTACAGAGGACATAAGGACAAGTGATATTCCTATTTTGAAGAAAAAACAATATGAATTACATTTTTGTCGTGGATGAAAATTTACAAGGTGGCCAGTTATCAGGCTAATACTGCATTCACCAGAACCGAAACATTAAAAGAAAATGAAGAAGAGAAAGGAAGGTAAATCAGGTGCAGCAGCAATAAACTGGATATTACAACCCTCCTTTCTGAAGCCAGATGACATCACAATCAAATGCAGATCTTAAAGTATAACATTATTCTGCACATAAGGGAAGAAATGAAATAATAATACAGGATATAAAGCACTTAATCATGACCCTCACCTATACATTATTAATCAGCCAAATAAATGAAATAAACTATTGACCAATTCACAACTTAATAGACAAAAACAAATATAAGAAAAAATTATATGCACTACTAATCAACAACATGAGACAGCAGAGCCAACATTTGCTCCTATTCCAAAAGAATAGAGAAAGGAGCACTCATTTAAAGTCCATAATTAATTAAATATACACAAAGACGCTGAAATAAAGCATACCCAGTACACACGACTCCCGCCATTGTGGAGTTTGAGAAGGGTTAGATGTATGCAGTCTTACCCCTGTAAGGAGAGAGACTATTTCTGTGACTCGAACCCGTGGCCTACAGGTCACAATAGGACAACCTTACCGTTGTGAACACCTGCCCTCAAACACCAACATATCAAACAGATTTTAAAAAAAAAAAACTCAAAGAAGTTATACAGAATTATGAGACAAGGGTTGTGAAGGGGGAAAAAGACACAAACCACCCCTTGAGTGTCTTTATTGGGGTCAGTACATTGACAAAGGACAAGTGCAATTTTGTAATTTATACTACAAGGGTAAAAACGAGATATAGTAAAAATTTGAACTTCTTTTTGGAACTAATTACAAAAAGTAATACTTGATTGTTCAAATATAAAATTGATAGGACTGAATTAATTTTTGGAACAAAAAGAAGACTCATGGTGTTTTTCCTTTTAATATTTGGATAGAGGTATTCAATATACTCAAGTTAGGGTTAGGCAAAAAAAAAAAAAAAATCAACCTAATTTTAATTGAGATAGAACTTTGGTTAGGGTCTCTAGTTCGAATTGAACCCGATTTCTTCTCTAAAACAATGTATATATGAGCAGTGATCAGAATAGGTCCAAATGTCAATCTCACATCATGTCGACACCTTTCTCGCCCACCTATCTTTTGTCTTTGTTTGTCTCTCTACATAAACCCCATGCAATTCTCAAGTGGTGTTATATTTCTTAAATCGAAGAGGTTACTGCGACTAGTGAAGATGATCGTAAAGTTTAATCAAACGTTAGAGAAGGAACTTTTAGAGATAGAGAATAAAAATACTAAGCCTATCCCATCCCATGAACCTTTTCCAACTATGAGTTTCAAATGCTTTGTCTTCTACTAGATCCTAATTTTTAATTAAGAAAAGAAATAATAGATTGCAACCAAACCCTGAAGATGAATTGAGTGCTAATGGTGGGCACATCACTTACATTTGGCAAGAAAATATGCGTCTAAAAGTCTCTACCTCCGATCAGCTTCATACATATGAGTTTTACTTATTCGACCTTTTGTAAACAATTATTAATCACCAATGTGTGAACCTGTTAATTAGATATAAGACTGATTCTGTTGTTCAAGATATACCTTATGGCTATGGAAAGTACCTTATGTACATTACATATAGGCTATATATTCTAGATTCTAGAACTTGATTTATTGGGAAGAGGAGTAGGAGGCTAATTTCCTCTCTACTAAATGTCTTGTTAATTTGATTAGTTCGAATGTGCACCCCAATTGTGTAACTCAACTTCAACCGGTTTCAAAATTTTAAATATGAACAGTACTCTGATTGAAAAGTTCAGGTCAAAGGTTGGGTTCCGCTTTAGCGTTTATAATTTGGGTTGTAGAAGACCTCTCAACCCACTGGAGTTTTCACCCCTACCCTGGTCAAGAGGATTGAATGGTAACTAATGGTCTAACATACCAATAAAGCTTGAAAAAATAACATAAGAGGACTATCTCCCTAGGTGCAATCCATGTGGTGATCCACCACCAAAGGTTCTTACTCAAATTTACACAAGGTAGCATTTTTTCCCTTTTGTTCATTGAAGAGAGGGGTCATTCTTGTGCACAATGTCTAGCTTTAGTAATTATCACATATATACGGAGTGATCACAGCGTTCAAGAAAAATAAGCTTTCATCGAAAATAAACTTTGAATAGAAATGGCCATTACATTTTGTGGCCAATTCATAGGGGATTAGTCATCCCCAAAGTAACATATGCAGCAAGGACAATGAAATTTATACAATTCTTGCTAAAAATGTGTTCGAGTGACAAGGAATCATCTGAAAACACATTAAAGCCCCCAAAAAGCATGTAGATAGGTCACAAACAATTTTTTACTTTTCCAGTGCCGGTTGTCCTTTTAATTCTTTCCCAACACATTTCCCCATGTTATCCTTCAAGAATCTTTCATTATCTAAAATTTCAATGGCATTCCATACAAATTTATATATCTTCCTCAAAGATGCTAATTTGACATTAAATCCTTTTCGTGACTTAACAGATGTATTGCCCAAGTTCCCCACTAAGTTTCCAAAATAATTAAGCATTGAATTTTTTTTGAGCAGCAGAATACATCTATTAATAATAAAACTTTTGTGAAAAAAAAGAGGATAATTAGGCATTGACTCCAAAAACATTTTTACACATTTCCTATACATTTTGAAGATTGCGTTCCTCCAATCCTTTTACAATGTCATTTCCTTTTCCTATACTATCCTGAGATGACTATTTCCCATGCCAATTTAAACAATAGAGCAGCATGGAAGAAAAAAGAACAAAAAACTATGTATCATTGCAAATTAGTCAATGCAGTGTATCTTTCATAGAACATTTGAACAACTACCCGTAATTGCAATAATTGGAACAACTAGGTGTTCTTCAACTACAAACAACACAGCTGCATCATCAAAATAAGATAAACTGGAAAAGATAATAAGAATCACCTATAAATCCTCCATGGCCGCCAATTCACTGCCCAGAGTATAGCAAAAGAAGCCGAACCAAAAACAAAGAACAGGGTCCCCGAAATTACACATGCCAATATAAAATCATGCTCGTCTCCTTCCATGGCTTCTTAGCCCCTTCTCTCTCTCAACTACACTACAACATCATTTCAATTAAACCCATTCCAAACAAATGATCAAATATATTTTTTCGTGGGTGAAAAACCCTAAGTAACATTAATCACAAAATTACCCCAATTTCGATTGTCACGATCACTGTTCACACCAAAGAAGAAGCACGAAATTGAAAGAGAAAGCACAAAAGTAGTAATTGTTGGTAAATATACAAATGGCCTTACCTACTTCACTGAACCGGTTCCGACTGCCCAGAACATGACAATGATTTATTAGGACAAAATTGAGTATGCATTCTCCATAGATTTCAGCTCCGAAACTAGGGTTTTCAGCTGATTGAAGAATCAAAATTGAGTGAAATTAGGGGTTTTCAGCATCAAAGAATTTAGAGAAAGGAAGAGAGCAATGGTTCTATCTATTTTGATGCGCTTCCGATTCTTTTTCACTTCAAGATAGAGGTTGAGAAAATTATTAAAACCCTACTCACTCCCACTGTCACAAGTAAAAAATGGGGAGCTCTTGAAATTAAGACGGGAGAGAGAGACGAAAGGTCAAGATGTGCGAGAGTAGATATAAATCTGTCGGACGTTAGTTGTTGTCAAATACTAAAATAATGGCAATATAGATCTGAGTGCCACGCTCCCATATTGCGCGTGGTTTTGTGGACCTATTACAACTCATTATTTTGTTTACGGTGAGGTCTGGTCGAAGATAATGGTATCGAATTCAAATAAAATTGAAAAAATTATAATTGAAATATATATTATTTCTTTAATGAGTGGATCTGGTCGAAGATAATGGTATCGAATTCAAATAAAATTCAAAAAATTATAATTGAAATATATATATATATTTTTTTAATGAGTGGATCCTATTAACTTGTTTAATGAGACTCACTCACCCAACACTCATCTAAGTGACAATATATATTTGGGTTTTAATTTTTGAGTTTTATTTAAGTTATGCAATATTTTTTTTGATCGAATACTTACCCAAAAAATTTTTAAAAAAAAGGTCTGGTCAACTCTCAAATATTTTTTTCCACCTATTTTAATTTTTTACTATTAAAGCATCCCCAAAAGACTAGTTAAATGACACAAAAAATTCAAAATTTAGTTATTGTGCCCTAACATTTCACTCTAATTGAACATCTTCAAATCATCTAAAATAGCATTTTACTATAGTAGAGTGTCACTGTAGCAATATATATAAATATTTTTATAATATTTTCTCTCTTCTTTCCTTTCCTCCATTCTCTCTCTCACTATTCCCAAAGAAAAATAATACACAATAGTTAAAAATATAGAAAATCTGTTAGAGTGTATATTGAAAAAGTGAGAAGTTAAAATAGAAAATGTTATTTTTTTGAGTAGCTAAACTAATTTTTATTGTTGGAGATGCTCTATTCCCACACTATTTGTACTTAGCTCAAGAATGACTTACTTCGCCCTATTTATATTTAAATCATTAATCTTAACTTTTAGTCAAAAAAAATTAATATCCATCTATAAATAAACATAATATTATCCATCAAAAATATTTATAATTAATATCAAACAAAACATAAAATAAAATAAAAAAAATATTATTTACAATGCACATTAAAATAATAAAATACAATACATGTACAATGTACATGAAACAACCTATATAAAAACTTCAATTGTCTTCCTTCACAATTACATCAATCCACTCTGCACGTGACCTATAATTTTACATTTACTCCTGCATATCTGATGCAAGCATAACTATATCATCTGTATGGTGATTCGTATCTAAAATGCAACATATAATATAACTAAACAAAATTCCAAATCAAACACAAATAACTCCTTAAAGTTACATCCAAAACCAAATTTATTATTCTCTAACAAACTAACTAATGAAAAATCCATAATATTGTTCAATCATCATAATTCATAAATAATAAACTAAGGGAAACATATCAAGCATTCACTTCCGGATCCACTTCATGATCTATCTCGTCATCCCAATTCTATCTGCTCACCTAGCTCTGTATCGTCCTCAACACTAAAATTGAAAAAATATTATATGGTGTGGTAAACAAATAAGTCTAGTAGGAATACCTTATCAAACCCAAATAAGCTTTCAAAATAATAAAAACAGGTAAGTCTCAAAGTTGTAAAATAACACAAATGAACTTGAAATAAAAAAGTGATAGTTAATAAGTTCTCTAGTTTATGGTATAAAATAATAAATTTCATAAAATAGAAGAATCAATTCTCAAAACAATAGATAATCACAACAAGTATATATCATGTACACATGTTGAATACTGTGAAATTACACATCAAAAAGATCCTAACCCACACATATACATGCACCCAAATCATCCAACCAATACTCGCAAGGATACACCATTTTCAAGAAGTGCGTATACCGATGCACCATCATTGACATAACTTCCCACAAATAGTATACTTGCCTTCACCTTGATCGCCGTAAACAAATTGTGCGAATTTCATGAGCCTCACAAGGAATCAAAAAATTTCATTATGGGAGATAGGGAACCTTCAAACCTCTCAAGGTAAGAAACTCATCAAAGTACTCTACGATATCTGGTTTAACACATCCCATGTCCATCACACCCACCCATATAAGAGATAATTTCCATAATTTTTCATAAAATTCACATATAATGTGAGACCCGAATTTGTGTTTCAAGCAATTTACATAATATTGGGGGCTAACGCATAACTTTTTAATATTAGTTGTAAGCTTAATTTATAATTAGTGGAATTGAGGAAAGAAATATATGAAATGTGTTAAATAGTTTTTAGGGGTTGAGTTATTAGATGGCAAGTGTATTAGATGTAATTTAATATGTGACAAAAAACTTGAGTGTTAATTAAAGGAATAGAAGAAATAAAGGGGAAGATTAGTGTAATTATGGGAATAGGTGATGATTCAGGTGTCCACTTGGCTTGTTGAGGTTTTTTCAACCCCTAAGTGGTGAGTATAAAAGAGGACCCCTTTGGCACCAACTGGTTGTAAGAGGAAGAATTGGGAAAGAAAGGTGGTGTTTTGGAAACATGAGGGTTCAGCTTCAAATTGGTTTTTAGTGAAGGATTCCTTTGTTTTCTTGAATTCAGAAGTTTATATTCTTCCATTACATCTATAGTGTTGCTTGGGTACAAGTTTTTGAGTTGTGGGTGTTACGTTGGGAAGCAAAGACAAGTTATTGAATGTAAAGTTTGGAGGAGTTGAAGGAATCAAGCCACAACAAAGGTAAGTGAATTCTTATGACTTAATGTCTTTTTCAACTTTTAGATGTTTCTTTGTAATGTGGGTAAGAGTTGGGGGGTGATAGAATTGAGTTTTGATGGTTGAAAATAGAGTTTGAATTGGAATTTAAGATTCAGAACAGTGTTCAATCGATTGAATAGTGTTCAATACTTAGGGTTAAACCTATTCCAAAACTATGGCTATTTGTTGTGGTTTTCTAGGTTTCCATCCACCTTTTCTAAAAATTTATCAAGGCATCTAATAGACCTCAAAAAAGTTCATTATGGGTTTAATTGCTTACAATGACATGAATTGAGGATTAAATCTAGAATTGAAGTGAGTAATGTGAGTAGTTGATGAGTACTGTTTAGTGTGGTTAAAAATACACCACTTGAGGAGGAATTTGGAAATGTGTTAATGTAGGCATGAATATGTAGATATATATATAATTAAGATAAAATTCCTATGTGAGAAGTACTATATGTGATAAATTATGATGTGTGATAGGAACAAAGGTGTTGACTCCTACGAAAAGTACGCCTAAAGTCTCATTTGGGACAGGAGTTGCACTATAGTTGGACTTGAGATGGGTGTACTTCATGTGTGTGCTTGAGATTAGTATGAATATGCCTAAAATGCTATAAAATGTGTGATGATGTGATTTACTGCTTATGTTTGCTATTGTAAATAAGCTATATCATATTACTGATAATAACAAAAGGAACATTGAGCATATTGATATATGAATGTGTGAATATAAGGGGTTGTGGATGCAATATAATTATGTCATATAATCTTACTAAATGAGATAGCCTTAAAGGCTAATGCTACTTGTTATTAATAGACAACAATGTGGATTATTATTTGGTGATGACAACTGTGTGATATGTTTGGTGTTTTGGTTATGTTAAATGACCTTACTCATAAATAATGCTATACCAACAGTTATACGGTTTGCGTGGCAAATATTGATAAATGATAATTATTTAATTTGTGTGGTGAACATTGCCTGTGTGACAAATATTGCGTGTGTGGTGAATATTTATATAATCCTATTGGATGCTATGATGAATTGATGTATTATGGAATAGTAGCTAGAGAGACATGAAAGCTTATATCTAATGGCTTTATAAAACTGTTTAGTTATTTGGGAAGGTGGGAATTGTTTTATATACAACATGATACTGTTGTTGTTTGTCTGTTTTTATTGTATACACTCATTAAGCATGCGTGCTAACCCCACTAGTTTGTATTTTCAAGTAAACAAAGAGGAAGAAATTTCCACTGCTGAGTCTAGGCGGTAAAAGAGAAACTCATTTGTTGTGAAGAGAAACTCATTTCAGTCTAGGCGGTAAAAGATAATTGTTTTATATACTACATGATACTGTTGTTATTTATATTTATACAAATCAAAATTCATCCATCATATCTTGAAAAGAATTTTCTAAATAAATGATATCAATGACCCGATTAATCTCACGTCTCACATATCTTGAAAACATGGAAGTGGAATAAGATGGCGTCTCAGTGTATTCCTTACTCTACCCATTCTTAATGCAATCAAGACGATCTAATCCTCAACCTAAAATTCATTTCACACACTGATTGTATTCTCTCAAATGCCTTAAATGATTGCACTTCAAACAACCACTGAGACGATTCGCTCGTCGGCGTTTGGCAAATGAACTCTTTCTGCACAAGAGTTTTGATTGATTGTCTACGATTTCTAACTTTCTAATGACCCTTTCTTTTGATATGATCAAAGAATGTATACCTTTTGGAAAAATGCACAACATACTTAGACTAAACTAAATTGCACATCCATCTTTTTTGAAAATTTTGGATTTTTGAAAATTGACTAGCTATCCGGTTCTTTGACGTATGCCAGTCACAAAGATGAATATGAATTGTTCCCTCCCCCCAACCTAAATTAGACATTTTTCTCAATGTATAGTATAATGAAATAAAATATTAGACAATTACTAATAAGATCTGGAGGCAAGACAAATTCATAGTGCAAAATCTAGTCTATATGACAAACAACAAATGTTAGTACTACTATTTACAATCAAACACTTCATAAAAAATTCTTAAAACAGATATACTGGTTCCATTAGCTGAATGGAACTCACATCTTGAACAAATCTATCATGATACAGCTTAAGTCTTTGACCATTTACTCTGAAGATATTTCCAGACAATGTATTCTTGATTTCAATTGCCCCGTGATCAAAAACTTGTTTGACAATGTATGGCCCTGTCCATCTTGACTTTAACTTACTAAAAAATAGAAAAAGTCTTGAATTATATAACAAGACTTTCTAAGATGGCTCAAAAGACTTTGCACTATACTCTTATCATGAAAAATTCTCATTCTAGACTTAGAAATCTTAGCATTCTCATATGCTTCATTTATCAATTCTTCTAATTCATTAATCTAAAATGTGCGAGATGCACTTGCTTTTTCAATATCAAAGTTCATCATTTTGATTGCCTAGTATGCTCGATGTTCCAACTCCACAGATAAGTGACATGGTTTACCAAAACTAACCGATAAGTAAACATTCTCAAAATAGTTTTGTATGTACTACGGTAAGTTCAAAGCGCACCGGTCAGTTTTTAAGACCAATCTTTGCGGTCTGAATTCACTATTTTTTCTAAAATTTATTTTATCTCCTTATTGACCAATTTAGCATGCTCATTCGTCTAGGGATGAAAAAGGGCTGATATTTTGTGAGAAATCAAATATTTTTTCATAAGGTTTTCAAAAACTTCATTGCAAAAATGTGTTCACCCATCATTGATAATGGCTCCGGGAATTCCAAATCTTGACAAAATATTTTCTTTTAAAAATTTGACCACTGTGCGGTAATCATTATTCCGACACGGGATTGCCTTTACCCATTTGAAAACATAATCAACAACAACCAAAATATACAAATAACTAAAGGATGGGGATAATAGTCCCATAAAATTGATGCCCCAACAATCAAAAAATTTAATGATCAAAATAAGATTTAAAGACATCATGTTTCTTTTTGAAATATTCCTTATTCTTTGACATCTGTCACAATTTAGACAAAAAATATGTACACCTTTAAAAAGAGTGGGCCAATAAAATTTACACTGCAAAATTTTAGCAGCGGTTTTCTTTGAAAGAAATTTCCTCCGCAAGCTTCGGACTGACAAAATGAGATAACCTGACAAATTTCATGATTGAGTACACAACGTCATATAATTTGGTCTTTACAATATTTAAACACATCGGAATCATCCTAGAAGAAATTGTGTACCTCTCTCAAAAATTTCTTTCTATCAGTCCAAGTAAAATGAAAAGGAATAGTACATGTGACTAAGTATACCTGTATACCATGGTACTTCTGTTATTGCAAACAACTGCTCAGCTGAAAAAGTTTCTCTAATTGGAATAGGTTCTTCCTTTGTATCATACATCAGTCTTAACAAATGATCAGCTACCACCATTTTAACTCCCTTCTTGTCTTTGATAATCATATCAAATTCTTGAAGTAACAGTATCCAACGTAGGAGACGTGGTTTAGCATCCTTCCTGGTGAGCCAATATTTCAAGGATGTATGATCAGTAAAAACAATGGTTGAGGATCTAACCAAATACGAACAAAATTTATCTAATGCAAACACAACAACGAGTAATTCTTTCTCTGTGGTAGAATAATTCATTTGTGTATCATTAAAAGTCTTGCTTACTTGATAAATCACATATGGTTTCTTTTCTATTCTCTGGCCTAATACGGCTTCTATTGCATAATCATTGGCATCACACATTAGTTCAAAAGGTAAAAACCAGTTAGGAGGTTGCATAATTGGTGCAGACATAAAGCATGTTTTTTAGTTTATCAAAGGTTAATTGACATGCATCATTCCAATTAAATGGTACATCCTAACATAAAAGATTACACATGGGCTGATATATTAAATTAAAATTCTTAATAAATCGTCTGTAAAATCCTGCATGACCTAGAAATGATCGAACATCTTTTACAATCTTGAGTGGAGGGAGATTGACTATCAAATCAATTTTAGACTTATAGGCTTCAATTCGCTCAGCATAAACTATATGACCTAAAACAATACCCTATGTGACCATAAAATGATATTTTTCCCAATTCAACACAAGATTGTTTCTTCACATCGAACAAGAATTTTTTTTAGATTTTTCAAACATAATTCAAACGAATCACCATACACAAAAAAATCATCCATGAAAACTTCTAAAAACTGCTCCACCATATCTGTAAACCCCCACATGTCTAAACTATCAACAATCGTCCAATTAGTTTCGTTTTGCATTTAAAGTTTCCATTTACATCCTAAATCAAAATATAAGAATAATAAGTATATTTAGGCTCCAAATAAGCATAAAAGGCTAAGTATTAAAAGAGAAAAAAATATGACATTTTACATTCTCATCAATTTGCTAACTTAGAGGAATTGAAGAAAAATATTGATGGCTTATACTAGTTCTACATCATGTTATTATAAATGATTCTAGGAGACGGATGATAATTTAATTTTGGTTAATGAATGATGTTAGACATGGATCTTTATGCAAGCCATACTATCTATATTGGAGATGGGTATGAGATAGAATTTATGACAAAAGACACTCAAACTCGAGTTAGACAAGTATAGAAGAACCAAACAGTCCAGCAGATTACCTTTCACCAATTTGATCATAACTCTTTGTTGAAAAGTCCAAATTGTGCACCGTTATTTTTGTTAGAACCCTAACTCGTATATCTTTCTAACCATATTGGTCACACATACTAGAAATACCTAAGTCAAATTAGTTTATTCTCTGAAGTTGATCAAAAAAATCTGCACTATGGTATTCCTTGGATGGTAAAATGTTGTGCTTTCTTCTTAGACTTGGAAGGTGTAAACCCTCACATGTTTATATTAATATAGTAATGTACTTGTTTAGTGATTCTTATATATATAATGACGTAAGAATAAACCATATATATTGAAATCGTAAGAATAAATACTAGGGAGGAATAAAATAGTAATTTTAATGTTTCGAGTATAAATCTATTTTAATTTTGAAATAAATCATAAAAATAAATGTTTTTAGGTTAAAATAACATTAAAAATGAATCCGAAACGTCGAAAAACCTTAGGGTAGTCATATGAATCAAATTGAAGATTCTTAGTGGTAAAATCGTAATTTTGAAGAAACCAAAAACAACCTGTGAACAGTAAAAATCGGCCCTGCTGTGTTTAAAAACCCATTTTTATCCCATTTACTCCTATTCTCTTCACTCCACTCTTACCCCCACACCTCTTGGAATCTTAGAGGAAGATTAAGGAAGGAAGAAAGGGAAGAAGGAGGTCACTAGAGCTTGGGTTCTTTCTTGGAATTTTGATTCAAGTAGGAATTTTCTTCCATTCTCTTACATTGAGGCTAGAGTTATACATATATGTTTTCTTTAACTCTACATCATATTAATATGCTATGAAATCATGAATTCTTGATATTTTTACAAATGTTAGCATGTTGTAAACAATGGGATGGTTGGACAATTATCAAAATTTTTTTCTCATATTCAAAACCCTAGATTTCAAGAGAAGTGGGTTTTTCTCTTGATTTCTCCTTTATTCTTGATTTCAAAACTTTAGTGTTTCATATTGAACAACACAATGGTATTTATGATGATCTCTTATTAATTTTTCTTAAATTGTTCCATTGTGAAATAAATATGGATTTGGATGTGAAAAATTGGGGATTTATAGAATTGAGTGTATTTAAGAAATTGTTAGTGATTATATCTCATGGAGGTGTTTGGATAACCATGGGTGGCCATTGACCGGGTAACGTAGAGTGGGTAGATGTGTGTGGTTCTTACTCCGTGTGGGTTTAAACTTTTCCTACCACTCGTAGTGGGGTTGGTACCTTGCGAGGACCAAACCACTATTAGCTCACGGTTGCCGTGTCAGAGGATTAGTATACTATGCTTGGTTCGGATTCGTTATTGCCGGTGTATTGGTATGGGACAATGCATCGGTAGGCGCCCTTCTCGAAGTTGATATCCTTGCGAAGAATTGTGTGTGTGTGGGGCAGGATATTCTCTATGTGTTTATTCATGCGATTATCTTACATCAGACTTGAGATACATTGTAGTTATTGTTTATTGTGTTATCTTTTGGATATGATTATCTTGAAAATTGTTGTGGGAATAATTACTCTTTGGAATGGTTATTTATGGTGGGATTGACTTTACTCTTGCACTTAATTATTGTTAATGTATAAACTTGAAATCTTTGAAAATGTCATGTTTTCTTTCAAAATTTACGTATGCTATTTACAAAATGAGACCGACTATTTTCTACATTTTTCAAACCTTGTTAGAGTTTGGGAGGATTTTCCAACAGTGCATAGTGCTCACCCCCTACCAATAATATTTTTTTTAAGATTTCGTGCTAGAGGAAGATCTCGGCATTGACGAGCCGGGAAATTGGGAGGTTCCACCAGAGGAAAACCTAGATCCCGAGGTGGACATCTAGAGCTATAGTTTATTTTTGTGCTAGACTAAGGAATTTATTTACAATCATGTATAGTATAATATTTTGTTTATTCCGCTGCTAAGTTTGAGTGTAATTCTTTTGGAATGTAACTGTCATATCTTTGCCTATTCTTTTGGGATGATATGGTGGATATTACATATGGTAAATGAAATTTTATTATTCGATGGGTAAATGGACCCAGTGTGGTTAATATTTATTCATATATGGACTCGGTGTGGTCAATGTAGTATAATTGCACAGGTTGTGTTTTGGGTAGAGCTCCCCGTACAAATGAGACTCTGCCCGAATTTTGTTAAATTAAGGACCCCCGATTTTTGGTGTGTTACAATATCACTAAAAATACTTAACATACAATACTGAAAAGTAGCTAGAGTGTTACACAATCCAAAATACATTCTTTTATAGGCAAAAGTACCAAAATGACATGTAAATGTGGTTTTCTCTTGATCATCAATTACAATCTCAATTTGATTATAGCTGGAATATCCATCCAAGAAACAATAATATCCATGACTGGTTATTCTCTCTAAGACTTGATCTAAATATGGTAAAGGAAAATGATCTTTGCTGGCGAGGGAATTCAACTTTCTATAGTCAATACACATACGCCAACTGATGACTGTACGCATTGAGACTAATTCATTTTCCTGATTCTGTATGACAGTAACACTAGATTTTTTTGGCACTACCTATGTAGGATTGACCCATTTACTATCATATATAGGATATATAATATCAACATCTAACAGTTTAAGCATTTTAGCCCAGACTATTTCTTTTAAATGCGGGTTCAATCTTCTTTGTGGCTGTTGGGATGGTTTAGAATATTCTTCTAAGTATATGCAATGAGTACATAGAAGATGACTTATGACCTTTATATATGCTATTGATCAACCAATAGCGGTTTTATGATTCTTTATGACTTCAATAAATTTTTCTTCTTGGACTGCTAACAACTTTGAAGATATTATCATTGGATGAGTTTCATTCTCCCCCAAGAAGAAATATTTCAATTCAGTCGGGAGAGGTATCAATTCTGGTTTAATAACTTCAACACTAGGCTTTACAGACTTGGGAACAGCAGACATCAATTTTTTAAATTTTGGACTCTATGATTCAATGATTGACACATCTACAGACTCATCATTATGTACAGACTCTAATTCATATAACTTCTTTTTTATACACTCTTTTTTAAACAGCCTCTGAGTTTACAACTCGGCACAGTTTACTTCACTCATCACTTCCTTTTCTCTATGTTGTTTTGTCATGTTAAACACATTTAACTCCAAGGTCATGTTTGATTCCACTCCTAAAATTAATCAATACATTTGATGTAGTAAGGAATGATTGACCTAGAATAACAGGAATGTATGTAGAAGCATTCAGAATTGGTTGAGTATCTAAGACAATGAAATCCACTGGAAAAAAAGAATTTATCCACTTGAACTAACACATACTTCACAACTCCTCGTGGGGTTTTCATAGATTGGTCTGCCAATTACAATGTAACATTGGTGGGTTTCAAATCATCCAACCCTAACTGTTTATAGACCGAGTATGGAAGCAAATTAACTCCAGCTCTCAGATCAAGCAGGGCTTGCTCAATCTAGAAATTTTCAATTATACATGACATTGTAGGACTTCCAAGATCTTTGTACTTAAGAGGGGTCTTGTGCTGGATGATAGCACTAACCTGCTCAATTAAAAATGCTCTTTTTTGTATATTGATCTTTCTTTTGACTATGCAAAGGTCCTTCAAAAACTTGGCATAGGATGGGACCTGTTTGATTGCATCCATGTAACGTCCCAAAATTCACCTTGGACGACATTACTATCTAACACTATTCACCTCATGAGAGCAACTAATAAAATTCATAATAAAGAAAATTTCATTTCATCATCCATAATATTTACAACTTCATCCAAAAGAATATGCCAAGCCACGACCATTGCCTCTAAAAGAATATGCCCAACTACGACAATTATATCCCAAAAATTAATGATTATCTTGCAGCGGAATAAGAAAAATATTAACATCAAAATTATCTCAAAATAAACCTTCTAGTCTAGGATATAAAAAGAACAGTTCTAGACATCCCCCTCCGGGTCCACATGCCCATCCAATTGAGCTTCCCAAGCTACTTGCTCGTCAACTCTGATCTCCTCCTCTAAACCAAAATCTGAAAAAAATGTTGTTTGTAGGGGTGAGTACTAAGCATTGTAGGAAAATCCTCCCAAACTTGGACAAGATTTTAAAAATATATAAAACAAGTCGGTCTCATTTCACAAATATCATGTATAACTGTTGAAAGAAAACAGTGACATCCGATCTCTAGTTTACGCAATCTCGATATATAAAATGAAGAAGTAAAACCAATTCTAACAATAAGCCATTTCCACAATAGTAACCAATAACCCATAAATTTTACCATTATCCACAATATATATCAAGCCATAACTTGTATCTTTCACAATATTATGTATATGTATCTCAGGTATAAGGTATGACATCGCATGAATAAACACATCGAGAATATCCTGACCCACACACACACACACCCATTTCTCGCAAGGATATTCAATCTTTAGGAAGGGCATATACAAACGCATTGGCAGAGACGATCCAACCCAGGAGTAGTATACTAACCCTCAACCTCGATAGCACGTGAGCGAATAGTGATTTGGTCATCGCAAGACACCAACCCCACTACGAGTGGTAGGGAACCTTCACACCCACACGAAGTATGAAACACATCTACACCACTCTACGATACCCGATCAATGGCTACCCATGGTCATCCAAACATCCATAAGAGATACAATACAACCCAATTCCTCATATCACAAGCAAAATCCAAAAATTCTCAAATTTCACATGTATGATTCCAATAGAACAATTTGAGAAAATAAGCAAGAGATCATCAACAATACCATTTTATTGTTCAATGCCAACCACTAGAGTTTTGAAATCAACCACAAAGAAATATTGAGAGAAAAAATAATTTTTCTTGAAAACTAGGGTTTTCAAGACAAGAAGAAAAGATTTCATGGCTATTCACCCATAGCTTCCATCAAAACATGGTAATCTTTGCAAGAGCATCAATAAATAATGATTTCATAGCATATATGTAGGATTGAGAAAGAAAACCCCTACCTTCTTCTTCCTTAGTGTTCTTGAAAAAACTTGAGATTTTGATTCACTTCAAGGTGCAAATCCCTCTTGATCTTGTGTTTTCTATCCTTCTTTATTGTTTCTCAAGGCTTTCTAAGGTTATAAATGGTGTATGGAGGCTAAAGGAGGCGCCCTTATGTATTTATAGGGTGAGAAGTAGCCCCCTGTGCGCGATTCTGAAACTCAAATTTTGTAACTTACGTTCGAACGTCATTTGGGATTTGAACGTCACTTGCTCCCAATATTTTTGTTTTTCCATCAGAGACAAAGTACTAGAATGCACTGTCATTCGAACGTACTTCCTATTTCTGCTGAAACTTCCAGTGAAGTTTTGGCCTATTTAGAGGTTGATTTGAAAAATTGTTGTGAAATACACTTTTGTAGCTTGGAAGTTTACTATCTACTGTAAAAATTTCAGCTTCAATGGACATAAACGTAAAAGGTTATGGTCCAAATACTAAGCAGTGTCTAAAATCCTTTCTACCCAAATTTCATCTAAAATGTGTTTGAACTCTGGACTACTTCCTAACTTCCAATTCACACCTTATTACCTCGTCTAGCATTTTTATTTCTACTTTTAAAATCCATGTAGTTTATGCATACATTATCACATATATTAGCATTTCAAAAATAATTATGGGGCTATAAACAAATAAGAACGTGGGGCTTACAAATCTAACAGGGAATGTTAATCTTTCCTTGCTTGAACAACTCAAAAATTTCAGAATGATTGGATGGAGATTTTAGTTTGTTGACTACTTGAGGAAAAGGTAATGAGATAGGACATGGAGGTTCTTTTTCCTTTAGGGGTTCTGGTTCCTTTTCAGTCAAAGGATCAGGCTCAACTGGTTCATTTACTGGGATTGACTTATGTTTTGGCTTAAGAATTAACATGTCTCTAATGTTTTTGTCAATCACCTTATCACTTCTCAGTGTGGTAATTACTTGGACTTGACTTGTAGATGGTTCAGAAGAGGCTTGGTTTTGACTCTGTGGGGGATTTTGGTTGAGATGATAATTTTTCCTTCTTTGACGTGCTCAAGGACTGGATCAACTTGGCTAGATGACTTTTGATGTTTTCAATACTCTATGAGGTTTGAGCTTTAAAATCATTAAATGCATGGGTGTGCTGAGTATTGAAATTCGTATGACTCTGAATAAAGTGGTTCACGGTATCCTCTAGATTCCTTTTGTGTGGGGGTTGATATGGCTAATATGACTGCTGAGTTTGGGGTTGACCTAAAGGTGGACCTGGTTGTTGACTCACTAGCTGTGTGTTTTTTCAACTGAAATTTGGGTGATTCTGCCACCTTGGGTTATAGGTTTCAAAATAAGGATTGAAATAGGGTTTGTTAATGTTGGAAATGGCATTGGACTGTTTCAAGACCTCTTTGAATGCAGGAATGGTTGGACATCCCCATATGTCCTAACAATGCACAGATTTCACATGATTTCTCCATGGTAGACACTACAGATATTTCCTTCATTTTTTTCATTTCTAAAGCTTTAAGCTTTTGGGGAAAAAGTAGCCATTCTGGCCCTTAGGTCATCATCCTCTTTTAAAACATACTTCCTTGCTTGGGATGTAGATGGCTTGGATTCAACGATGTTTGGAGAGGCCGAGTCCCATATTTGGAAACTCTCAGAAATGGTATCAAAGAAATCGAATGCCTTCACCGGACTCTTACTCATGAATTCTCACTGGGCCATCATTTCAACAAACTGATGCAATGCAGATAGGAGGGCGTCATAGAAAAAACCTATGAGAGTCCAACTCTCAAATGCATGACGCAGACAAGCTTGGAGAAGATCCTTAAATCTTTTCCAACATTGTTAAAAAGTTTTTCCTTCTTTTACAAAAAAATTCATGATTCGATGTCTCAATGCATTAGTGCAATGCACAAAATTTTTTTTTTTGAAAAACTCAGTTTGCAAAACTTGCCAAATTGTAATTGACTGGGTTTTTAAATAATTTAGCCACTGTTTAGCTTTATCCTTCAATGAGAAAGGAAAAAGTTTCAACTGGGTCATTTCAGAATTATCTATCAAGGCTCCACAGACTTCTTCAAATTCTTTAACATGCAGATATGGGTTTTCAAACTTCAGACTAGAAAATATGGTAACAACTGTATTGTCCCTGCCTTACTGTTGAAAGTTGGAGGATTTGTGAGAAAAACAAAGCATAACGGGACACTAGTGTGTGCAGGATGCATATATTCTCTCAATTGTCGGACATTCTGAACTACCTCTTGTTCTTGTTGATTATTGTGAGTCATGCTTAATTCAAATGATGCTTGTGACAGATGAAGAGATGTAGATGAAGGATTAGATTGATTTACAAACCCTACTGTTAACTTAACAGACATAAACAATGAAAATGGAAAAGAAAATAAATATACATAAAATACATACTAAATAACTTCCCTGTTTGATTTTGAAATAACTGTAACTTCCTGGCAATGACGCCAAAAATCTTGACTCACATTTGATTTGAATAGTGGTATACACCCAAGTATAAGTGGTCAAAATTGCAATATAATACTTGGTTTAAGTCCGAGGTTGCACCCACAAGGAGCTAATATTGGAAATCAAAATAGAAAAGGTGAAGTTACTACATATACAAAATGCAATAAAAGAGCTTGTGTTGCGAGCTTAGAACAACTAAAAATAACCCAATTAAAACTGTGGAAATGCGATAATTAAAAGATACCCTTCAGGTTGGGGATTCCATATGCATTATATTGGCTAAGTTATGGAAATGCCACCTTACAACAATTAACCTCCATTTTATTGAAAAGTCAACCGCTAGGTATGATGTACATTGAACCATATCATGCAACTGATTAGGTTAGCTGACAGGTATATTTCTATGCAACGATCAAATAATCCTAGTAAACCAGAAAACACGCTATTCAAGAGGAATACTTGAATTACTCAATCGGCATCTCTATAACATGCAACAGTTAAATAGCTATAGTAAACTAGAAGGCAAGCCATTCAGAAGGAATACTATAGTTATTCAACTGGCAGGTTGATAATTCACTGATGATGAGATTCTGGTTTATGCATTGAATCGAAGCATTGACTATGTCGAGATTTAACCCATCTATAACCAATCAATCAACTATTACGTAAAGTCCAATCACGTACATCACTGTATCATGCATGAAGTATATAACTAGTAGATAGTATGATATATAACATTCGGTACCGCTTGATATTCATAACCATGAACATATTATAAATGTAACCATCAATCAATATGGGAGGTAGATATAACATTAAGGCATAGTTATAACATCATCATATTCGTAACTCAAACAATATCTTACATATGTTCACCCTTCATCGAGGGGTAAAAGTGGACTACTCACACCCCGTTGCTATAGACGAGCAAGAGGTGTGATATAGTTCCATTACAATAAAAAAATAAAACACACACACTCCTTTCCTAAGGAATAGTTGAAACACTACCACTATTAATACCGATTAGGGCACAAACGTCGAAGAGGTTCAACCCTCTAAGTAGAAAGGAAAATAGAAATGTAGAAGAAAGAAAAGATTTGGCTAGAAAGTAGGCTGGAAAGCTGGCTGGAAGTGGTTTGGCAGGGGCTCACTTCACTGTTTATGATTCTCTATCACTCATTGACTGTTCCTGACTCTCTGGCAAAGACTCTGACTCTCCAGACTTCCCTCCACTCATTCTGGCTTTCTCTTTGATTGAATGTTTGAAACTGAAGCTGAGTTGGGCTATTTATAGGTGCTAGAGAAGGCTCTAAGGTGATAGAAGTAGGAAGGCCCAATTAGAGCCTTTTGTTGCAGAAACTGGCCAATGGGGGGGCAGGATGGAGGTAAGGCGGTTTGCCTACCTTCCAGACACCATCACCACCGTCCAGACGGTGGCAATCCACTGTTTTTGGTGTGGCTAGTTCCTTGCTTGATTTGATGTAATTGTTGTATGACCCCCTTATTGATTTGACTTTGACAGTTTGCTCCCCTTAGCTTTGCAATATTTATGCACAAAACCCTAAAAATTACAACATTTCACGCATTAACCCCAATTTACGTACTAACCCTAATTTCAACTACTTTGACTCTTTTAACTCATTTCGCTAACCCAATTAACCTATTAATCTAATTCAATTATGCACTAATTAGGGTTAATCACTTCCTAGGGTTGAAGATTGCTAAAAAAACCTAAACACATGTCCTTAGGGTATTTATAGGGTCAAAAACTATTTAGTTAGTGCAAAACTGATCATTGTAAAATGCGCGTTCCTGTTCGAACGGAGATTTGCTTTCGAACGAAAAAGTGCTTTCGAATGGACTTTTACTCCCAGTATCTCTTGTTCTGTGTACTAAAAATCCATTGGCCTGAACTGCGTTCGAATAAAAAAGTGTGCTCGAATGGACTCCAAGATACTGTAACATATCTCTTTTTTCTAAACCCGTTTTGACCTAGTTACTAGTTAGAAGATGATTTACAAAATTTCTATGAAATACAATTTTATAGCCCTTGAAGTCTAATTTCTAATGCCACAAGAATTCGATCAATTAGATGTTGAGGGTAAAAATTTATAGCTAAAATCATAAGATACTGTCAAATTCTTTCCTACTCAAATTCTCTCCAAAATACGTTTAAGCACCGAAACAATTCTAAACTTCTTATGCACCCCATATCATATATCCTAAGATTTTTCAACACTCCGGAACCATTTATAATCTTATTTTCCTATAAATAAGTTTAGAAATTAACCAAATCTATCTTTCCTAGGATGATTACCCTAAACCATAATCTTTTAAACATATCTCAACTATTCCTACACTCATCATTTATATAATCTATTCATTCCTTGATTCATCATACATCAATACAATACCTAATAATCCATCATAGCTTAAAATAAATACATGGGGGGCTTACAAAGATGGAGTGGACTTAATCACTAATGGGGTGGATGTAAATGAGGTGAACTTAGTAGTTTGATATTAGAAAGTTAAATAGGGTGGGAAGGGATATTTAAGGAGTAGGAATTGTAAGATCTCATAATATAATTGAATAAGGATAATATAATCTTAAGATTTCTCCTAAGATGAATAAAATGATGGTAGAAACTTTGAATCATTGTTGAAAAATTGATTGTGAAGTTTGAGTTTTGCGCATATTGACTTTAGAATCAAATTTAATTTTAGAGGTATTTAAACTTGAGAAGGGTGGCTAGGTAAGTTTCTAAATATTTTTAGATCTAAATAAGGTTACCATTATATCTAGGAGGTCAAAAAACCTTGGGATATGTGATATCAGGTGTATTAGTAGGGTGGAGGTGTTCAGAAGTTAAAACTCATTTTGGAGAGAATTCAGATAGGGAGAAATTTGACACTATCACAGTATTTTTGCCATAAATTTTTATCTTGATGACCAATTAAGCTGATTCTTGTGACATTATAAAGTAGACTTTAAGATCTACAAAAGTGTATTTTATAAACATTTCGTCAATCAGCTGCTAACTAGGTCATAATTGAGCCAAAATTCTAGGATAGAAAGCTATCGCATCTAGATGCATGAATAGCGAGTTCGGATGCGTTTGGTAGTTAGTTTGGTCCATCTGGACGCAAAAACATGCATCCAAATGCATGCCTAAAATTTGCCCTGACCTATTTTGTGTGTTTTTTTTTCAATTTTGACATTTTAAATACTCTAGGAATGCATTTTAGGTTCCTATACATGTTTCTCAACCCTAAGAAGCCTATGATAATTGGAGAGAAGGAAAATAAGAGGAACTGGCTAGATCTTGAAGGACTAACAAGTGAATAGGATTATTCGTGGATTAGGATAAGATTTCTTTTTCAAATATATTCATTGAGGATTAGGGTTATGCATTTTTATATTTTGATTCCTATTCATAATTATATTGTAGATAAAACAACAATTTTGATAACTATTTAGTTATACATATAATTTCTTGAATACACACATGATTTACATCCAAAATCACATGTTCTTGAGGAAAAATCCTAGTTCTTGATTATAGTCAATTTGGATATATCTTTTTTACGATCTCTTGTATGTTTTCATTTGATTACACTTATCTTTTGAGAATTGTGGAATTAAGAATCGTGAGATATGTGGATTTTATGAAAGTATGGAATTATCTCTTGTATGAGTAAGTGTGATGAATGTGGATTTCACTTGAATTTATATCACATAATGTTTAGATATTTTTCTTAATGGTCTCCTATCACTTGTAGTGGAGTTGGTTCTTTGTAGAGTTTCAAATCACTATTCATTCACAGTGATCAAGGCTGAAGGCAAGTATACTATTCTTGGGAAGTTTTTGTCAATGTTGATGAGTCGGTATTCATACTTCTTAAAACGTTTTGGCCCTGCAGAGATTGATTCGATGGTTTGTGTTTGTGGTGGGGTGGATCAGATATATTAAATGTGTAGATTAATACTAGTTGACCTACGTACATGAAATATTGTGTTATGAATTATGGTTTTTCCAAATGATTCTATCCTGCTATGAATTTTACTGTTCAAGCAATCGTAAACTTGAGACCATTACAATGTCACTTGTTTATTTCAAAAGTATATATGTTTATTTTAAAAATCTGAGACCTGTCTGTTTTTATACAAATTTTGTTAAACCTTGCTTAAGTTTGGGAAAATTTTTCTATTGAGCTTGCTTTACTCTCCCTTCCTTTAACATTTTTTTGATTATTGTTTTGAGGGTGACATTAACATATGTGAGCATGTGGATTTTGATGTGTAAGTGGATCAGGATGTGGATCCAGAAGTTCAGGCCTAGAGAATGTCTTTTTAGTTTAAAATTTCTAAACTTTGGTGATTGGATAATGTTTATGAATGGTTCTTTTATTAGTTAGTTGAAGGCTAATTATTTTGGTTTTGGTTGCGACCTTAAAGATTTACTTATGTTTCTTTTGAAATTTTGGTTTATTAGATTATGAATGCTGATTAGTTTGTTGTGAATTGATGTTATTTAGTATGCTCTCATGATTTTAATAGTTATTACTTAGTTCGCGTCAATTTATAAATTTGGGGTGTGATAGGAATAAACCCACCCTTTTTCTTATATGTATCTATTTTTATATGTGGAAACCTTGTCTGGACGTGATCATGTAGGTTGAATCCATGACGGTGGGAACTGCATGCGCTCCTTATATCCATATCAGTATTCATATTTATATCTGCCATACTTATGAGGAGTAGTTAAATGCGAAAACTTTTAAATTATAATTTGTTTCTTACTCAACACCATGAACTCAATTTCATACCTAATTGACTTCTAAAATTCTAAAGATATTCAATGTACAATCAATACACCAATTACCAACGAAATTGAATCGTTTCATTTGAGGGGCCTAAATCGAATTAGTATAATAAAATTTCTAAGTATTCTATCTCAACTTTTAGTTTTAGTTTTTGGAACTGCTTTGAATTTGCATGTCAATTTTCTCATATGAACCATCATGAAATAGGTTGGAAGAGATAACTGATTTTTGAGGTTTTCTTGAATTTTAGTGTCTTTTTTTTGACAAACGTTGTCGCTTCACCATATAATTCATTTCTGATCAATTACTAAAAATGGAAAGGCCCAAATTTGTACTTTTTTGTCAGTTTTGGTTCACTCCTACTTTAATTATTTCTTTCATTGTGGTTTCTAGAAAACAAAACATACTCGTTTCAAGGCGAATGTGCACTTAGACTTGTTATTTAACCATCTCATCTCTTTCAAACACTTAATACCTAGCATTCCTCACTAAAGTGCGAAGCTACCATAATTGATGATGACTTATCTCCAGTTGATATGGACCTCGAATATCAAGGATCAAGTGTAGAAGAGGTAAGTGGACCATGTATCTAAAAGTTTTAATTTTATTTTTCAACTTTTATACATGTTTGGTATGGTGTGTTCTGCCTTAGGTTATAATGATGATTTTCAACAGGTTTGAACTTTTTCCTTCATTTGTGTTCCCTTGTTTGGATCTAAACTTGACTTGACTGTCATGGCTAGGTTCATAACCTAAATCTCTTGTTCTTGCCTTGTATTCATATGCAAAGAACACATGAAGGGGCATATGTGTGTTGGGAAGGGGTTTCTATAATGTGAGATCCATGGCAAAAAATATATGGTGATATTGCTTCCCTTGTTCTGATCTAATGTACCATGAAACCTTCCCCTTCTCAATATGTCCTACTTCTACTCAATAGACTCTTCTAGTTACCGTATTAGAAATGTATAGTTTGGGTAAAGGAATCTAGCCTAATATAATATAGATGGACAAAAAACAAGATTTAATAGGGTATTAGAATAATACGTAATTTTATATAGTGTTTGACAATACACAACATCAGTGTTGGATAGAAGTTATTTATTCCTATCGGTTGTTTGGTTAGAAAATTATTTCATCGTATTAATATTGAATTAACAAAAATATCCTCAATCAGTGTGTTGAAGTGTTTGGTATGTTAATGACAGTTTGGTTTTATCAGTTGTGGGATTATAAGAGTAAATGTGTATAATAATACATTTGAATTGGATTATAATATTACATCCCCTAGTGGTATTAAAATACCTTCATAATACAGGTCTATATTACTAAAAATATAGGATAATATACAATTAATATACATTTTTGAAATTAATACGGAATCAAATTTATTTTGCAAACAAAGTATTAAACCAGATTAAATAAATAATATTACAATACAATATTTAATCCACTTATAATACGTCTACCAAACGAGCCCAATGAATCTATAGTCAGGATTGTAATATATTGGCCATGAGTTTTAAAATCAGTGCCAATATTTATGCATCTAGTCTTTGTTTGCACCACATTTGCAATTGCAACCACCTTTTTCCAAATTATCTTGATTCAAACGAATGAGTTAGGTTATGTACTTGTTAAATGTTTCAATGCAAGTCTTGGAATTTGGTTTGAATTACAATGCAATTTTGATGTTAAAATAGAATATTAACACTTGCCTTTGTGTTATCACGAGAAAGATTGTAACACTAATTTGATTATGAAAATGAAAATGGAAATTCAAAATATTGAATATAAACCATGTAGTTGAATGACAAATTATACGTATATTTGGGTATGTCAAAGCATTCTTCAGGCCACATTTTTTGAGTGAAAATTTGTAAAACTAATACATTAAAGTAGTAGCCACTATGTCCCCACATATATAACTTGAGATGAACATTGTGTTATACGAACATTTTTGACCAATTTTGTTTCTTGGCCTCAATATGTGTGCTCAAGTGAATTTCATTTTACTCTAACTAGTCGTATTAATTGTTTGATTCTTGTAGTTACACCTAAGTGTAGATTGTCAAAAAATAGAAAATAATCGATAAGATTAAGGTTGATCCTTAGAAAAAAGTGTAATTTGAACAGAATAAAAAATAAGAAAGGATTTTTATTATAAAAGTTTGAATGGTTGGAAAGCAATTGTGAAAACAAATTATAGTGAAAACAATAATAGGTTTTGGAATTTGGATTTGCTGTTAGATATTATGTGTACTATATTGGATATCTCAGTTAATTTCCAACGTCAGTATAGTTTACTAGAAAATAATTTTTTGAAAACAATTAATTTGATTGATTTAGAAATAAGGTCTGAAGAACTAATTTATATACTTGTGGAGAATCATAAGCATTGCCTATGTCAAGAATACAATTTTGTTGATAAACAATCACACAATTTTACAAAGGATTAAACTTTATTAAAAACACTCAATCAATCGAATAAAAGAAAGGTTTAACATTAAAACCAAAATATAAAATTGCATAAAAATAAATATCCGAATAATACTTACAAATCCATGCACTCTAACTAAAGGCAGAATAAAACTACTCACAATTCATGGCCGCAACTCTAAGAATTATAATGAAAAAGAAAACTAGAAAATAGGCTAAAGGGTTGCTAGATTGGATCCCCTCCCTCAACAATAGAGGATATTGGTTGAATTAATCATTTGGATTGGCCCTTGAAATGTAGGGATTGATCCCTAGTGCTAATCGGCCTATTTAATGTGGTGAGGATTGATCCGCAACAAGTATTTGTGTAACATTCCATTAGTTTCATCACAACCAAATTGATCCACTACACATTGGGATCGATCCCTATTTATCTTTTGCTTCACTTTTTGCTTCCTCTTCAAAACAAATCAATCCCCTTGCCAGCCAACACTTTGGATCGATCCTTTTTATAAAGGGATCAATCCCTTTGAATTCGCTGGTTCTCCCTTTAATCTTCACACACAATGGATCGATCTTTCTCACAATTGGATTGATCCCCATTAAATCTCTAATTTTGTACACTTATTCACATGCAATCATTCTTGCCATGCACCCACATCTCCATGCATGTTAACAATTCATAAATCATGCTATTTATCTATAAAGTACCAACACACACCCAAACGAGCATAAAATATGAAATGATATTATAATTGACATTATTGACAAGGAACCAATGTAACTCATTAGCAATTGTGTATCAAATACCACATTTTCCATGACTAATCATGCCTCCCAATTTAGATATTACTATTCCCCAGTAATATTAATAAACTAAAAACCAAAAACAAAAATAAAAAATAAAGCACAAATCCACTTTTGTATGACCCATTATTGAATTTAGCTTATGCAACAAGTTTTTAAACCCCTATGTTACCCCTCGTGGGCTAGTTATAGTCTTGAAAAGGTTTTTAGTGAAGCTACCAACAAACTTCTTTTATCCTCAGTAAATCACAGGTTATAATGATGATGTCACAAAAGAAATAAACTAGGGCTCAAATTGAATCCAAATATGGTCTAAAATCATATCTTAATGAATAACAACTTGCACATCCCAAATAAATCCATAAGATTTAAAATGATAATAATGGGTAGAATGCCCAGAACGCCTGCAACTCATGCTCCACTTGCTTGGGGGTCCTACCATTGATTCTTCCACTTGTCCCCTGACATCCCTAACATCCTTTACATATTTACATGTCCCCTACACCCTAGGAGAAGACTTTGGAGGCAATGAAATTGATGAGGATGGGAGAGAAGGGGGCAGCCATAATAGTTGCAGGCTAAGCACTCTCCTAGCCTACTAGGCCATGAAAATCACCTCTTATTGATGGGAGGTCTGCACACACAGGCTAGGGAAGCCTCATGGACGAAAAGACATCAATTCTTCACCATATATTCAGCATTCCACTCACATTTGAAAGTGGTGGCTATCTAAGCTTAGGAGTAGTCCAAGGAAGAAGATGATGAATAGTGCTAGGGAGATAAAATTTATGTTTTTGCATTTTCTTCTCCCATTTCATTGCAGTAAGTTGTAGTTCTCTTGTAATCTTTGTTTCTTGCATTGTAATCTCTTTTAATTCTAGTGTAACCAAGTTTAATTCAATGTTCTTGCATTTCCATAATCTTTGCTGGGTTTCAATTGTCTTCTACGCAACTTTTCCATTTTAGTGTTAAATGAACTTCTCTTTGTAGCTTACCATTTCCTAGCATTAATATAAGTTCTAAGTTTCATTTTCATCTCATTTTCATTTCCATTTCCTTTACATGTCTCTTTACATTATAAATGTTTTTTCCTTTAAGCATGAGTAGCTAGATTTTTAGTTGGCTAATCCAAGGGAGATTTCCTCTTGGGTGTGCTACTTCAACTCATTCTCATTCCTCCTCTCAGAGTATGATAGTTTGGTTTGACTGGATTGAGGGTGGACGAGATTGTGAGTCTTTGATATCCTGTAGGCCTGGTCACGGTTTATGCTTGGATCCTCTTTTTTGTCTCGTCCCTAGCTTCCCACGAATCAATCGTTCATCTAAGCTCTATTTGAGAAAGGCTTCGAATTGATTTGGTATTCCCATTGGAATGACCCATTCGGATTAGCCAACACTTGTTTTCATTTCATTTTCATTCACAAACACAATCACAAAACTCAAAACTCAAAGATTTTACACTTTCCTTTTTCACAAAATCACTTTCACCACACTTGAACTTTCCTTCCCTGAGGAGACGACCTTGGAATATTTTTCCAAGTAAAACAACGACACACAAAAGACTCCTTGTGCTTGGGGAGCACTTTTGTTTGCATACGCATTTCATTCCACACACATATTTTGTTTATTTCATTTCATTCCATCCACCATTGTGTTGCCCCATCTTTTGCATCATTCTGAGGGAGAGTGACACTCCCTTATATACATAAGTCATAGACACATTGAGGGATGATGTTTAGAGGTTAGGAAAAACAATGAAAAAGACCAAGCACATACACCAATACACTTTTTTGGACTTTCACCATTGAAAGTGTATAAACCAGTAACCAGGTTTTGCACCCGAGGGAGAGTCTAGCCCTTCTTGCTATACCAGACACAAGGTTTTTCATTCAACCTGTGCAACTTAGTTAGACCTAGGCCCAACCTTCTCGAGTCCATGCCTCAACCACCAAGAATGGTGTTTGATCCAAAAATATGCACACACACCCACACTCATGTCAAATGCTCACGAATGCGATACTTCCCATGCATATGCAAATGTAATGAACCATTGCATTTCATATCATTATGCAACCAAGTTTTCAATTACAATTACAACATCATGTTAAATATGTTAATGAGCACAATATGAACAATTCCAATGTCATGTTCATCATATCATGAGTGTAGCATGACATACACCATTTTCACAATGTCAATTATATCTTGAGCATATAATTACATTTCACAATTTCCAACAAGCATGTTATAACATTTTCAATGAAACCAACATGCTTAATTAACATATGCATTTTATCAATCACCTTCAAGGCATAAATATAAACACATAGCATGCTCAATCAACACATTTCTCATGAAATTACCAAAACAAGCAATTTCACCCAAAACCCAATTCATGCAAAATTGGTTTTATACATTCTTATACCATTTTCTATACTCTAGTTATACTAAAAATATATTTAGAGAAGAGATTTCATCCCAAGTCATGCTACCCATTTCATACGAAATCCTAAGTTGAAAATAAAAAACCCTACATCTTGAAGTGTAATACACGTTGTAGGAACTCCAAGAAACCCAAATCAAGCTTCAACTCTTGATTTCTAAAAATTTTGTCTTTGAGACTTCGGTGAAATCCCCAATTTTTGGTACCTAGAAATAGCTCCCGTTGAGTAGATGAACTTTAGTTCTTGGCCCGAAGGATTCCGACCAAAGGTTGGCCCTAGATCGCACGAAGAAGAAGAAGAAACCCTTGATTTTTCCTTTGTTCTTTCCCCTCTCTCTCTCTCCAATGAAATTCAGCAGCCAAAATTGGGGGAAAATTTTGATTTTGCCCCTTTTTTATACCCCTTGGATGCTTGGCCCACAACTCACCGCATGTCCCACCTTTTACGGATTTGATTTTGCCCTAAATCAATTAAATCATGTCCCGTTTTATGTTCAAAATATTTTATTTGAACTAACTTTAAATTAGTTTTTATGTTTTGCAATTAATTTTTGATCACATTTATTTTGGTCACACGACACCTGACCGACTCGTAAAATATAAAAAATTTGACTGTCTCAAAATTTAATAAAAATTGATTGGGTAACTAGATTTTGTGAGACGAATCCAATGATGTGGTCCGTTTTTTCCTCCTGCCACGGGGTCTAGTTCTCGAAAGAGGGTCGAACAGGGCCCTAGTGGCCAAGAGGAGAGGAAAACCAAGGCCAACCATGATGCCCGTGGGCAACATATTGAGGAAAAGGGTGTAACATGCAATAGATATGTTGACAAAGCCTCTCTTGGACCTAGGGATGAGGTAGTAAGAGTGATTGAGGCTTGTGGACTGAAGGTGTGGTTCGAGGAGGTTAATGAGTACAACTTGGGTTTGTGCCGAGAATTTTACAAAAAGTTAGTGGTGTTTGGGTGCTTGATGTTTTCTGTTATATTCCCTAATGTCCTAACATGAACTCTTAAATGTGTATATAGCGTATGTAAGTGGGTGAGTGTCACTCTCACTCGGGTTTAATGCAAGCAATGGGGCAACGGAATAATGATGGAATGAATGAAATGAATGTACAAAATGTGTGGGTGAACAAAAGTGCTCTCCAAGCACAAGGAGTCTTTTGCTTATCGTGTTTTACTTGGAACGAGTATTCCAAGGTTGTTTCCTCAGGGAAAGAAAGTTCAAGTGTGTGAAGGTGATTTTATGAAAAAGAAAAAAATGTAAAATCTTTTGGTTTGAGTTTTGTGAGTGAAGTTTTGATGAAAATGAAATAAAACAAGTGTTGGCTAATCCAAAGAGGTCATTCCAATGGGAATACCAACTCAACTCGAAACCTTCCTCTAATGGTGCTTAGATGAACGAATGATTCATGAGAAGTTAGGGATGAGATGGAGGTGAGGATCTAAGCATAACCTGTGACAAGGCCTACGGGATATCACATACTCACAACCGCATCCACTCTCAACCCAGTCAAACCGGACCATCGTACACCAAGAGTAGGGAAAGAAAATGAGTTGAAATGAAAAATCCAAGAGAAGGTCTCCCTTGAATTAGCCAACTAGAAATCTAACTGCTCATGAAAGCAAGAAAGAAATGCATAATGTAAAGAGACATAATGAAGAAAGGAGACATGGAACTTAACTTAAAGCAAGAAATCTTAAACTATGAAGAAAAATATTCAAAACCCATTTTAAAGCTTGAAATGAAGAAAACTTCACATAACAACGGTGAAGTTTAAAACATGTAACTAAACTTGCAAAACACTTGAAATAAATGACATTAAAAGTAAATAATGAAAATTACCACATCCTTACAAAAGATTACAAGTGAAATGGATGGAGGAAATGCAAAAACATAAGCTTTTTATCTACTATTCATCATCTTCTTCCTTGCACTTCTCCTAAGCTTAGGTAGCCACACCTCAAAATCTTGTGGAATGCTAAATATATGGTGAAGAAGCCATGCATTTTCGTCCATAGGGTCCTCTAGCATGAGTGTGCAGGCCTCCCATCAATAGAAGGTGAGTGAATGGCTTTGGACAGGCTAGGACAAGCTTATACTGCACCCTTTATGGTTGCCCCCTTCTTTCCCAACCCCATTAATGCCATTACCTCCAAAGTCTTCAACTAGGGTGTAAGAGGCATGTAAATGTGTAAGGGATGTCAGGGGACAAGTGGAAGAATCAATGGTGGGACCCCCAAGAAAGTGGAGCATGAGTTGTAAGCGTTTTGGGCATTTTGAGCAAAACCTACCAGTAGGTTTTGGCTACTGGAGTAAAAACTACCGGTAGGTTGCCTGCTCCAGGCCAGTTTTCGTAGAATTGTCAAAACTTTTGATCCAACAGTACGATTGGGTTGAAATTTTGACATAATATAGAGGACATCTAGATCTACAACTTTTATGTTTTAAACTTCTTCAGAATCGAAGTAGAGCAAGGTAAACAAGGAGGAACACTGAGGTACTACAACCAAATGTTGCAGGTGTTGATGCCTATGTTGCCAAGCACTGATGCCTCCTTGATTTCTTTCACTTTTAAGCCTCCAAATCTTCAAGGAATGTGTCCATATCTGCATCACACATCCACATTTAGTTGCAAGGTTCTAAAATCCATCATTTAAGCTACAATTACCTACAACCACAAGATTTCAATATTATTCACAAACTCAACTAACTCTAAGTAATTAAATGCAAAGTTGAGTTAAAATGCATGTAATGAGGCCATCAAATATGCAACATTATGTGCTCATCATCGGGGAAGATGATTGTCGACTAAAGACCAATGTTTGAGGAAAAATCTTTGAGGAGACTCCCGACACCATTGCCACGGTGATGGGGTATGAGAGGCCACCCCCGACTACCCCTGTCTACCCACACAATGTGGATGGGGGTAGGATGCTTAGTGACTACGTGGCCCTTACTTATGAGGACCCGACCACATTTAAGGGAACAACGTTGGTTGGGGGTCTTAAGCACTCATACGGGGTAATGAATAAAGTTCTTCATTACAACTTGATGCCCCGGGGTTTGGAGAAGAACCCAAACATTGAGAAGTTGGCTTTATTTCATGTATTCATGAAGGGGGTAGCCATGGATATGGCTTATTTGATCTGGATGGAGATGAGGGAGTTTGCCCAGGTTGCAAAGCCAAAGCCAAATCGCCCTTTTGGCAGCCTCATCACTAAGCTTTGCACTCATGCTAAAGTGAAGATGTACGACTACAATATCACTCTCCCTATAGAGATTGGAGCTATAGGGAAGTCTAGTAGCAGCAAAAGAGCTACCAGGAATGGGGGTGAGAGGCCTAGAGCTAGAGCTTTCATCAGTACCCCCACCACCTGCACTTACTCGTACCATATCACAACATATGGACGCATTGGAGTCCTCTATGCATGCGATGTCTATCATGGTTATGAGGTTCTTCTAGCGTACATTCCCAGGTGAGCCTATCCCCGGAGGACCTCCACCACAACCTGCTGCACCCTCAACCATTACTCCTGTGCCCTCTATGACTGTCGAGGTCGACGATGAGTCAGAGTCCGAGTTTGAGGAGTCAGAGACTGAGGAGGAGGATGCGTTTGATGAGGAGGATGGCTAGGGGTTTTTGGTTTTTGTTTTGAGTTGTGGTTGTACATAGCTAGGGTTTCTTGTATCAGCCAGTAGAAGTATTATTAGGTTTTGGCCATTTTGTTTTGGAACTTGAACCAATTGTAAAGAACTTTTTGAAATGATCAATGAAATATCACATTTCTTTTGTTTAATCATTGCCCAAATGCTATTTATGCAATTGTAATATGATTTTTGTATGTTGAATGTTATGGATGGTGTGATTGTATGAATGGATTGTGTTTTAATTTATAGCTTGTGGTTGGAAATAATGTTTGATAGGGATTAGAAAAGCTCAAGTTGGGGGGTGTGATTAGCACAAAAACATGACATACATTATATGCTAATATGCCTTTTTTACTTGCTTTTGTCTTGAAATTGGGGAGAAATGCGCTTAATCTTTGTTTTGATGGAGTTTTATGTGAATGTAGGAAAAATGATGTAAATGATATGAGTTAAACCTTCATTGAAGTGTTTGAAGTCAATGAAGCTGAGGGGATAGCTTAAAGAAAGGTTTGGAGGGTGAAGAAACCAAGAAAAATGCAAGTTGTCTGAAAACCTTATGGAAGGTTTGCGTAAAAACCTTCTGGAAGGTTTTGCCTTGGTTTTCTTTTGCACTGTTAAAACCTTCCGGAAGGTTTTTCCTATTGGAGTGAAACCTTCCAGAAGGTTTTTCCTACTGGAATAAACCTTCTGGAAGGTTTTGCCTGTTGGTTGCTTCATTTAATTGTTCTTGCACAAACCTTCTGGAAGGTTATGTTGACCTTCTGAAAATAACCTGCAACTCAACTCTGCAACTTGGAGGTTCCACTTACACTTCTCCAACAAGTTCCATAGCATTCCTTACACGTCTAGAAGGCTCCCCTCACCTCTACTAGGACTTGAGAGGTTTATGCATTAATGAGGAGGAGAGAGAAGAGGCATGAAAAGAGAGAAAGGCTAGGCTTGTCCTAGCTTGCACCAACCCATCCCTTTCAGCCCCCTATGATGGGGGTCACGTGACATAGGCCAAGGAGGGCTCCATGGACATTTTTTGGGGAGAATTATTCACCATTATTCAGGAGGAGATTGATATGCATTGTAATATAGAGAGAGAGAGAGTCCAAGGAAGAAGATGAATAGTGCTAGAGAGAAGTTAATATTTTGGCATTTTCTTTAATATATTGTCTTGTAATCTCTTGTAAGGATCTTTTAAGTTTTGTTTAAAGTCTTTAATGTCAATTATTGCAAGTCCATTTCAAGTTTAATCCTCTATTCTAGCTTTCACCATTAATGCATTTAAGTTTTCGTCTCAAAGCTTTTCAAATGGGTAGTAAATGCACTTTTATGTAGTTTTGTGTTTTCTTACATTAGTTTAAGTTCTAGGCTTCATGTCTTACAATGTCTCTTCATTTTGTTTATGTTCTTGCTTTAATTATGAGTAGCTAAGCTTTTAAGTTGGATAATCCAAGGGAGACATCCTCTTGGGTATGTCATTTCAACTCATTTTCTTTCCTCCTCTCATTGTATGATGGTTCAGTTTGACTGGGTTAAGTGTGGACGTGATTGTGAGTCTTTGATATCCCATAGACTTGTCACAAGTTATGCTTGGATCCTCATTTCCATCTCGTTCCGCGCTTCCTACGAATCAATCGAACATCTAGGCACCATTGGAGGAAGGTTTCGAGTTGACTTGACATTCCCATCAGAGTGAACCTTACGGATTAGCCAACATTTGTTTTTCATTTCAAATACCATCAAGATACAAATCACAACCCTTAAACAACAAAAGATTTTTACACTTTTCCCTTTACCAAAATCACCTTCAACACGATTCACCTCCTTCCCTGAGGAGACGACCTTGGAATACGTTTCCAAGTAAAACATGACACACAAAAGTCTCCCTGCACTTGGGGAGCATTTTTGTTCACACACACACACACATTTCATTCCACCATTATTTCGTTTCCCCATCTTTTGCATCATTCCGAGGGAGAGTGACACTCCCCTACCCCTATAATCCATACACATACTGAGGGATGATGTCCGGAGATTATGGAATACAACGAAAACAATCAAACAATTAGCTAACACTTGTCATAATTCATTTTCATTAAGAACACAATTCAGCAAACCTCAAACATCAAAGATTTTTACACTTTTCCTTTTTCACCAAAATCACTTTCAACATAATTCCCTTCCTTCCTTGAGGAGACGACCTTGGAATACTAATTCTAAGTAAAACACGACATTGCAAGATTCACTCTACACTTGGGGAGCAATTTTGCACACACACACAAACACATTTTGTTCGTTCACAAACGTTTGTCCCATTTCTTGCATCATTCCGAGGGAAAGTGACACTCACCTATCCGTAAAAGCCATACACATATCAAGGGATAATGGTCAGAGATTAGGAGTCAACAAATAAAACATCAAACATCTATCTTAGGGGGAATATCCCCACCATGTGTTAAACACAAGGTATAATTGTTCTTCTAAAAGGGAGAGAGGCACTGGCAACCTCAGTGTCTATGGCCCTAAACATTTTTGACATAATCAAACTATGCAAATCAATCTCAACCCTGGTATCAATAACATAAAGCAACACCACTCTATTTGCATTAGCACAAATGTTAACTCTTTCTGCAACACAATGTTTGTGACACCCCTAAAACTGGGGGTCCTTTGTCAACCCATTGATTACCCATCAACCCATGAAAATACCATGAATGCCTTATAAACCGACACCATGACACAATATCCCCTTCATTGGGATTATAAACAATACAGAGTTTGGATAGAGTCTTTCTTGTACCGTGTACTCCCAAATGCATAACTTGTGTACATTTCCATCACTTGACTATTCCAAGGTCCAATATATATCAATTCGTCCTTAATATTACTCAATTTATATCCCTTAAACAAAAAGACTCAAGGCTCAAAGGCTTGAAAAGATCATTTCAAATTTCTAAAAATTTAAGAGGACCTACTGGTAAAAACTCAACATTCTACCGGTAGAAGAGCTCACTGGAATTCTTTTACCTGTAGATAATCAACGTTTTACCGGTAGAAGAGCCCTCTGGAAATTTTCTACCAGTAGATAATCAACGTTTTACCAATAGAAGAGCTCAGTTTGCCCCTGATTCAATCCTTTTTTCAATTCCATCTTATCCAATCTTATATTAAATTCACCTTAACTCATATAACATACTATTTTACACAAAATATAGTTCATATGAGTTCGATTTACAATCCTTATACAACATTACATATCCAAAAACAAGTACACGATTGTTTTACAAAAATGTAATCTAAAGCCACAACCCAACTTTCTTGATCAATGAGGGCCCAAGTGAGAGTTGTCTATTGGCGCTTGTCCCGCACTTGAAATGTTGTTTCCATAAAGGGTGAACCACGCTCAATAAAGTATTTTCTAAAGAGGATACTCTCCAACCTAGATGCATATGAAATGCTCACATGTAATTCAACAATCAAACAAACATTCATCCAAGAACATACCACTTCAAGAAGAATGTCATAATGCCATGTGTTATGGGTGAGACTCACATATGCAACGTAACCCGAGCCTTCACCGAATCCCATAACACATGTAATGCCATGCTTATGAATCTGTGCATTCCAAGCCCCCGCTATTGATGTTGCATATCCAATGACCATTTATAAATCCCAGGTCTTTCTTGAGGTGGGTATTTATGGACTTTCACCAACGGGGTACCTAACCAACACGACATTTATGGACTTCCACCAACGGCTCCGTATACATCGACACAATTTATGGACTCGATACCAACAAAGTGTGTATCCAAATCATCGGGTTTTAGACCTGGTGACAATCTAGCCTTTCTTGCTAACTTTGACCCTATTTTCAATGCAACCTGTGCGACTCACTTGAACTTTGATACAACTTTCCTTAGCCCACGCATCATCCACCAAGAGTGGTGTTTGATCAAAACCATGCACACACCTACACTCATGTCACATGCCTACGAATATGATGCTTCCTGTGCTTATGCAATGTAGTGTACAATTTTATTTTTATATCATTATGTAACCAAGATTTCAATTGCAGTTTCATTTCATGTTTAACATGTCATGAGCACAACAAAAACAACATTTCATCTCAAACAACATTCCCAATTATCAATTATATCATAAGTATATAATTACAATTTATAACATCATCAAAACATGTTATATCAATTTCATTCAAATAACATGCTCATATCATTCAAGACATTTTATCAAACACCCACAAGACACAAAATCATGTAAACACCTAATATGCCCAATTCATCACATTTCTCATGAAATTACCAAACAAGTAATTTCAACAAACCCAATTCATTCGAGAATTGATTTTAACCATTCGTAAACCCACTTTTCACATTTAAACCACAATAGGCATGTGCCATACATGAGATTACATCTCTTACACCCTACCCATTTCATATTTTAACCCTACGTTGGAAATAAACCTAGCTAGGAGAAGAACCCTACCTCTTGAAGTATAATACGAGTGGTAGAAAACTCCCTAGAACCCAAATCAAGCTTTGAAGCTTGATTTTCAAAAATTCCATCTTTTAGACTTCATCAAAATCCGTGTTTTTTGATACATGACGTAGCTCTCATTGTGTAGATCAAATTTAGTTTTTGGCCTGAGTCGATTCGACAAATAATTGGCCCTAGATCATAGAGGGAAGCTTGAAACACACTTGATTTTCCCTCTCTTCTTCTCCCTCTATCTGAAAATCTGAACGTAAATGGGGAGAAAATATGATTTTTCTCCCCTACTTTATTCCCACATACTTGGCTATCATTAAGCCATGCGTCCGCCTTTTTTGGGTCCGATTTTGTTCGAATCAATTAAATATCATCCCATTTTAAGTTCAATATATTTTTATTCAAAATAAATTTAAATTATTTTTCACGTTTCACAATTAATTTTCGATTGCGTTTATTTTGGTCACGTGACACCCGATCGTCTTATAAAATGTAAAAAATCAGACTGTCTCAAAATTCAACAAAAATTGACTGCGTAACTAGATTTTGCAAGACGAATCCAATAATGAGGTCCATTTTGTCATCCGAGTTCTAGAAAAATTTAGATTTTTAACCCGTACTATAACAACTAATTATCATTTTTGCCTTTTTTCTTAAAAATTCAAATTTTTCTGAGTTTTACAATGTTTCGATTATCCTAAGATGTAGTAGGTGAGATTAATTCACTAGCAATAACATCTAAAGCAAGAGTGACCTAACTAGGGTACAAATACGCCGCATCAGAAACCCTAGGCAACTTTGTAATCTCAACAATATCAGTCAAAGTAACAACAAAGCACCTCATCTCACATAAGTGGTAATTTTTATCCCTCTAATAAGGAAAGGTTCCACATTATTATAAAATTCATGTACCAAAGAAATTGCAGCCTCCTAGTGTTTTAAAGCACATTTGGTCCATTGGCACCTTCGAAACTCTGTTGGTATACTCAAGTGTTCCAACTTCTCCATTTCCACACAATGGGAGGGGCACTGAAATCTTTCTCATAATGATCCCGTTTGTTAGTAGATAAGCAAATCGTTGCATCAAATTGACTGATAAATCTAGCATGCAAGCCTTCAACAGGAACTTCCTTGATACCAATCCCTGGATAAACACGACTCCTACCTCTATTAGTTGATTTTATTATTGGTTGCATGATAACTCAAGGAAAAGAAAAAGGTAGATTTAAGAAATTTTAAATCAGTGGGAATATGTAAAACTCTGTGATCTACAAAGTTTTGTAATCAAAATATAAAATAAAGTAGCCAAACTATATAAATCAAAGTTAGAAGTGCGGTGGTAAAAGAAAAATTTGTAGAAAGACTTGAAGAAGAAGACCGTTGGTGGAGAAGAAAAAGATTTAGTACGTCAATATTTAAAATTTTGACGTAGGGATCTAATATTAGGCAATTAGGATCGATCCCTTATGCATAGCAACACTAACTCTTCACATTCAAAGCATAGAGATTGATCCTTGAGCAATTGGGATCAATCCCAAATGTAAATGTATTTCAAAAAGCCACTAGGATCGATCCTTACATTCAAGGAATCGATCCCATGCAATGTCGAATCAATCATATTTTGTGACACCCCAAAATCCGGGGGTCCGTTGATTATCCATCAACCCGTAGAATACCCGTGAATACCAAGCAATTCGATATCGCTGTTGTGTCCCATTTACCGGGAGCCATAATTTTGACAAAATTTGGGCAGAGTCTCCTTTGTACGGGAAGCTTTACCCAAAATTCAACTTGTGCAATCATATAATAACAAGACCCATTCGAGGTGCAATCTTCAATAATGACCACACCAGGTCCAATTATAAGTAAACATTGGCCACACCGGATCCAATTATTCATATTTATATCAAAACATGCAATGTTAGTTTAACAATAGTCTATATAAGTTCTATTATAATTATTTACAAAAGATTACATGTCCAAAATATTATTTCCACAAATGTTTTACATTAACACAAAATAAAGCCACATTCGGCTTTCTTCAAACATGAGGGTTTAAATTGGAACCATCCACCAGTGTATCTCTTTCACCTGAAATATTTTCCCGTATAGGGTGAGCCAATGCCCAGTAGAATAATCCCTACAGAGGATACTCCCCACCTTAGATGCATATGTGGTGTGTATAAACAACAAACAATATTTAACAATCATTCCATACAAGAATATGCATTAAATGTGAAATGCAACCATGTCATGCCATGAAATGAGATGATACTCACACATGCACTTAAACCCAAGTCATCACCAACTCCCACGACACAATGCAATGCAAAGGTATACTGAATCCGTCAATTGACGAAAAAATCCACCAAATGATCGTTTGAAATAAAAGTTGTTTTATTATAAAATCAAATCATTGATGGGTGTTACTCATTGTATGAGTACTTATAAATCAAAATCTTGTGTCTTGTTGGGCAACGGATTTTGGATTTTATATAGCCGGTTCCGTTCACCATACTACATTTTTCTGAAATTTCACCGCAGGAGAGTGTATAACCAAGTTGCGGGTTTTGCACCCGAGGGGGGAATCTACCCCTTCTTTCTATACCCGACACAAGTTTTTCTTTCGTGCAACCATGCGACTCATTCAGATTTTTAACCCAACTTTCCCAAATCCACCCATCAATCACCAATAATGGTGTTTGATTAACCATGCATACACACACCCACACTCATGACTCATGCCCATAATGCGATGTCAATTCCATGTCCATATTGCAATGCATGCCAAAGGAACAAATTCTACATATCAATGTCTACCATGACGATTTATATCACATGCAAATAATTTTCAAAATTTCATCACAATGTCAAAACATCAGCTAGCATGTGTCAATATTTATATTCAACACAATTGACAAGCATGTTATTACATAATCTATGTCAAAAACACACTTAATTTAAAAGGCAAAATATAGCACATAACAGCCCACATAAAAATCAACCCTTAGTGGCCCAAAATTTAGCCACTAAACAGCCCACAAATTAGCCATTAAGTAGCCCACAATTTAGCCCCTAAATGGCCATAAAACAGCCCCAATAAACAGCCATAAGATAGCCCATAAAATAGCCATAAACAGCCCCTTAAAACAACTATAAAGCAGCCCATAAATCAGCTACTAAGCAGCCCATGATTCCGCCACTAAGCAGCCCCTTAAACAGTCCATAAACGGACACTAGACAGCCCACCAATCATCCACAAATCAGACATGTTTCAGCCACAAAAATAAACCCTTAGGGTAGGAGTAAAACCAAAGTAGGAAGAACCCTACCTCTTGTAACGTGTAGGAAGTGATAGAACTTCTAAAAACACCAAACAAGCCCAAGAACCTTTGATTCCTCCAAAGTATTTTCTTTGGAACTTCGGTGAAATCCACTTTTCTTAGTACGTACACGTAGCCCTAGTCGAGGAGAAGAACTTTGATTCTTGGCTTAACGAATTCCGACTGACGAAACTCCGGGAATCTTGGATTGAATCTTGAAGAACTTACTTGTTTTATCTCTTTTCACTCTCTTCTCTCTATGGCCGGCCAAGGTTCAAGAACAATGAGATATTTTTCTCAAAATATCTAATTTAACTAGATATTTATAGTCCCGAATGTGCGGTCCACATTGCATCGCATATTTTTGACTTTCGGGGTCCATTTTTCGTCCCGAAACAATTCGTTATTCTTCGGATTTAGTTCAAATTAATTTTATTGGAACTTTAACTTAATTTTAAGAAAATTTAAAAAAAAAATCATTTTTGGGGACCTTTAAAATGTCAATTCACCTCGCAGTCGCCTCGAACGACGTGTAAAAATTTGACTATCACGGAATTCGACGAAATTTGATAGGGTGACTAGATTTTGCGATACGAATCCAATGGAGAACTCTGTTTCCTCACCCGAGGTCTAGAACATGAGTATTTTAAATATGCATTAGGATGACAAATTACCATTATGCCTTTTTTGAAGAAAAAGTTCAAATTTTTTCGGATTTCACATTCTTCCTCCCTTAAAAGAATTTTGTTCCCGAAATTCACATACACATGCTGTTGTCCAAATTTGGTATTGACAATTTACGTGCAAGTATACACGATCAACAAGTAATAAAGTGATAAGTAGAGTATCATTCCCACGAAGAATTATTAGTAATAAATTCTAAGTACTAACTTTATATCAATTCAATTTTATTTAAACAATTGAAATTGAGCTATGGAATTACTAATTAAAACTAAATCTAAACTTAACAATCAACAGTTGAATTTACTAGAGAAAAGAAGTTAAGATTACAACTTCCCCTAATGCTTCATATAAATCCCTCTAACTCTCTTTCCAGTTAATTGATCAAAATAAGTTGTTAATTGAGAACTCAAAGTTATTTATCAAACCTCTTCCGATAGTTAGAAAAAATTATCTATCCCAATTAAATTACTATATTCCTATGCAAAATAAGTTGGAATAGATTCATTAAGTTCAAACTCTCATAAAAGTTACACACGGCGTATAGGTATATTCCTATCCTATACACAAACCCAGCTATTCAATCCTAAGAAGAATAAACTAGACGCATGTCATCATATTCAAATCTAAACCTAGAATTCATCTTCCAATTTCATCTAAGTTATCACATTAATTGTTGGCCACACAATCATATATTAAACACAAAATATGACAAACAACTCATATAAGATCAATAAGAACTAGAAACGAGGGTAGATTAATTTAACTAGACATAGGATCCGTTGCAATCTTAATAAAAATTTAGTTCATAACGTAATTGAAAAACATCATTCTCAAATTAAACAACATCTTAGAAAATCAAGAAGAAAAAGTAAGAGAAAAGAATGAAAACTTAGTTGTAGTCTCCAATCCGTCTCTAGCCTTCAAGTCCAATCTTCTTCGTGTCGATTTCTTCAATCCGTGTCTTCAATTTTCTTCCAATTTCTTGGTCGTTCCAGCCGTTTTCAGCCCCCAAAAGTCAAAATCTCCCATCCCCACACAAACCCTAGTATATATAGCCTTAGGGTTAAATTTTGGGCTCAAAACAAGTCAAAATTTGCGTCACGAATTAACACACGTGCAAGGGCGCTCAAACTGGCACAGGGGCACTGATTTGGACAGTGTTTGGGTGTTGGGGCGCGCCTCCTTGTATTCTGTCTGGTCTGGACCAGTCTTCGTAGAATCATCATAACATTTGATACAACCGTCTGATTGAGCTGAAATTTTGATACAATACAGAAGACATCATGGTCTACAACTTTCATGTTTTGCACGTTTTTAGATTCGAAGTGAATCATGGTCCAAAATTCAGCAAACCGAGGTACTTCTACAAAATAGTACTCTACAAATACTCCATTAAAATGCCCTTTACCTTCCTCTTCAAAAATCCAACACTTAGGCTCCAATTTTGACCTTGTTTCCTCCCAAATGGTCATTCCTACAAAATAGCATCAAAACACACAAAATGAATAAAAATGAACATAAAATAATTAAAAACTTGTAATTTCATTAAACCGAAAGCACTCAATTCGTAGGTATAAAACCCACTCATCACATGCACATACAGTCATATGCATATGCAACAGTCAAATAATGCTAAAAGAATATAAGAATGTACCTCCATCCTCGAATAAGAAAGGATAATTGGTACCGATGGTGTCCTCCGCTCCCATGTCACCTCCTCTACACCTCGGTGCTGTCACACTAGCCGCACGGTCTTGTCTCGTAAAATCTATTTCCGGCTATCCATGATGCGCACTGGTCCCTCCTTGAAAGTCCCATCAGCATCAACAACAAGCTCTCCCCAATCTACCCCATGAGTCGGATCTGGGGTGTATTTCTGGTGCATAGAGCATGAAAAACCGCATGGACACCCGATAGATTTGGCGGTAACGCCAATCGGTAAGCCACTACACCCACCCTCTCGAGTACCTCGAAGGGCCTGATATACCTCGGCGACAGTTTTCTATGCTTACCAAACCTGACCATTCCTCTCCTAAGCATCACCTTCAAGAAGACATGATCTCCCACCTCAAACTCCAGAGGTCACCGCCGTCTGTCAGTGTAGCAATTCTGTCGGCTCTGAGCCATGAGAAGATGCTTCCGTATCAAGTCTACTTTCTCAGAGGTGTCCCTGACCAAATCTGGACCCGTAGAGGATCTCTCTCCCACCTCCGTCCAACAAACCGGAGAACGACATGGCCTCCCATATAATGCCTCATAGGGTGCCATCTATATGCTCGCCTGGTAACTGTTATTGTATGCGAACTCCACTAGGGATAAGTGATCTTCCCAGCTATCCTTGAGATCTAGGACGCATGCCCGTAGCATATCCTCTAAAGTCTGGATAGTCCTCTCAGACTGACTGTCCGTCTGGGGATGAAAAGCAGTGCTCATCATTAACTGTGTCCCCATGGCTCGCTGGAAACTCTCCCAAAAATGAGCTGTAAACCTGGGATCCCGATCTGATACAATAGATACGGGCACTCCATGTAGTCGGACAATCTCCCATATATACAACCCGCATAATTTCTCTAGTGTGAAGGTCATCCGCACCGCTAAAAAGTATGTCGACTTGGTAAGCCGGTCCATTTCCACCCACATTGTATCATGACCCCATGATGTTCAAGGCAAGTGAGTCACAAAATTCATCGTGACATGTTCCTATTTCCACTCAGCTAACTCCAAAGACTGGAGTAATCCCGCTGGTCTCTGGTGCTCAGCCTTAATCTGCTGACACGTGAGACATCGGCTAACAAAATTTCCAACATCTTTCTTCATCTCGCTCCAATTATATTAGCGACGAAGATCATGGTACATCTTTGTGCCACCTAGATGCACAGCAAAACGGGAACAATGGAACTCTCTAAGAATCTTTTCTCTAAGCTCCACTAACTAGGGAACCATAATTCTTCCCCTAAACTGAAGACTACCATCCGAGTGAATGGCCCAACCCTCGTCACCTGTACCTAACCGTACTTGGTCCCTGATGGATGATAACTCTGCATCCAGTCTTTGTGACTCAATCACTCTGCTTAGTAGGGAAAGTATAGCCACCAAACTCTCCAAAGTACCCTGAGTCTGATTTCTATAGTGTAGCCTGAACTGTCCTACAGTCTCAAGCATTTATCACTCCCAGGAAGCTACACTAGCCAAAACTCCCCGTGACTTTTGACTAAGTGCATCAACCACCACATTTACCTTACCAGGATGGTAATGCAAAGTAAAGTCATAGTCCTCTAAATACTCCATCCACCGGCGTTGCCTCATATTGAGGTCACACTGTGTGAAAATATACTTCAGACTCTTATGGTCTGAAAACACTTCAAACTGCTCACCATACAAGTAGTGGCGCCAAGCCTTCAAGGCAAAGCCAATGGCCGCCAAGTCCATGTCATGAGTAGGATAATTCTGCTCGTGATTCTTCAACTACCGAGAACCATAAGTTACTACCCTTCCGAACTGCATCAAAACACATCCCAGCCCGTCTTTCAAGGCATCACAATAGACCGTGTACCTCTGCCCCTGTTTTGGGACTATCAAGATCGGAGCTGAAGTAAGCCTTCGTTTCAACTCCTAGAATGCCTTCTCACAAGCTTTATTCCACTCAAACTTGACCTCTTTCTGAGTCAACTTAGTCATAGGTGCAGCTAATCGGGAGAAGTCCTCAATAAACCTCCTGTAGTACCCTGGCAATCCCAAAAAATTGTGTATCTCGAAGACTGACTTCGGCCTATCCCAATTCATAACTGCCTCAACCTTCTTCAGGTCCACAGATACACCTGAAATCGACACCACGTGTCCCAGAAAATTTCACCTCAGTAAGCCAGAATTCACACTTGCTGAACTTGGCGTACAACTGATAATCTCTCAATGTCTGGAGAATAATTCTCGAATGACCCTCATGCTCCTCCTCAGACTTGGAGTAGATCAAGATGTCATTAACGAAGACCACGACAAACTGATCTAAATAGGGTTGGAATATCCTATGCATGAGATCCATGAATGCTGCTGGAGCATTCGTCAACCCAAATGGCATCACTGTGAACTCGAAATGCCCATACCGTGTTCTGAACACCGTCTTAGGGATGTCTACCTCCTTAACCTTCAACTGATGGTAACCGATACGTAGATCTATCTTAGAGTAGAACAGCGCCCCTCTCAACTGATCAAACAAGTCATCAATCCTCAACAAAGGGTACCTATTCTTGATATTAACCCTATTCAACTGCCGATAGTGTATGTACAATCGAAGGGTTTTATCCTTCTTCTTGGCAAACAACACTGGAACGCCCCAAGGTGAAGTGCTCAGTCTAATGAAGCCCTTGTCCAATAATTCTTGCAACTGGACTTTGAGTTCTTGCAACTCAACTGGTGCTATCCTGTGTGGAGTCATAGAGATAGGCAATGTACCGGGATGCAATTCAATGGTGAAGTTTACATCCCTATGTGGAGGTAATCCTAGTAGCTCATCCAGAAAAATATCCTCATACTCACATACAACCCGAGGAAGGCCCAATTCCTGTCTCGCCTTGTCCTCTAAGGTACGACTTATAAGCCAACCCACCAACTGTCCGTGCCATCTAGAGTCATACACGGCCTGAGGTAAAGCATCACGCTTTTCCCCCTGGAACTTGAAACAAATACCCTCCAGCGTATAAGTAGTGACCCTCTTTCGATCACAATCAATGACTACCCGATGTGCCGCCAACCAATCTATACCAAGGATAACATCAAACTCAGACATGTTCATGACCCTAAGATCCACGGTGAGTAGAATTCCCGAGATCTCTAACTTAAAACCTCGACATATCTGATCAATTCTCACCCTAGCTCCTAGGGGCGAACTCACACGCAATGACTCTTTCAAGGTCTCAACCTCTAAGCCCAAGTCTTGCACACAAGATGTAGTAATAAATGAATGCGCTGCACCAGAATCAAATAATACACTTGCCCATAAGCGAGAGAGTAGAAATGTACCCTGTATCACCGACGAATCTGCTAGCTCAGTTTGAGGTATCATGGCGTAGACACACCCCTGGGTCCTCGAAGTACCGGCTTGTAAGCTTGGCCTCGGCCTCTACCCATGCCCTGGCCCATCTGGCCGAATAGCGAAATCCTCGCACGCAAAATAATTTGGGCCTAAGTAGCATTTTGGAACTGGTATTGGATCCCCTGGCCCATGGTAGGGTGATGATGAGTATAATGTATCTGTGGCTGCCCTACCAAAGTCTGGGACTGAGATGACCCATAACTTTGGGATCCTTGCCTCTGAGGACAATTTCGCTTCATGTGACCAGGTTGGTGGCAATGATAGCAAGTCCTCTGGCCTTCCTAGTAGGAAGGCCTTTGATTTCTCCCACCTTGGGAGGATTGACCTTGACCTTAGCCTTGATAGCTGTGGCCCTGTCCTTGAAACCCTTGTGGAGTAGAAGTTTTTTGCTTCTTCCCCAAGCTAGAAGAAGAGGATTGACCCTCATTCTTCTTATCTTTTGCACCAGACTCTCGAATGCTCCTTGTGTCATCCACCTCTCCCTCAATGGCCATAGCAGTCACGACCATCGAGTCTAAGTCTTGCAGAAGAAGACCCCAAATTTTACCCTGGATGGACAACTTATGACCATTCTCAAACTTTCTCACTTTGGCTATATCTGTGGCCACGTAGTCATCGGTGAAACGGGCTAACTCTGTGAACTTATCCACGTACTCCATCACCGTCATTGTCTATTGTCTCAAGTCTAAGAACTCCCGAGCCTTTGCATGTCGAGCAGCCGTTGGGAAGTACTTGCCCATAAAGAGCTCCTTGAATTCTGCCCATGTCATTACCTCCAAGTTCTTGGAGTCCTTGACCCAATCCCACCACACTTGGGATTCTCCCTCTAGCTGAAAAGTAGCTAGCGTTATCTTTGTGGTATCGAAGGTAATCTCCATAGCCCTCATGATCTTGTCCACTTGTCGGAACCAATGGTCAGCCACCATAGGATCCGTCCCTCCCAGAAAGATTGGAGGATTGTGTGCCTTGAACTTCTGGAGGTGACTTGAACCTCCTTGACTCCCACTTGCACCTGTCTGTGCAATAGTTGCCGCCGTAGCACTAGCTTGTGCAATGGTAGCCACCACCGCACCAATGGCCTCCATGAAGGCTTGTTGGTCAAAGGCCGGTGGTGGTGGTTGGTTATTCCGTCCACCCCCGACGTCCCCTTCCTCTAGTTGCCATCTACACACACATAAGATAGCAATAGCTCAATTAGTTAATGTACCAAGTTAGAGATCAAGTATTTAGTAGACATTTACACATTGAACTATACTGTTCATCCCTTTTTTTCCAAACTCCCAAGATTATGTTTTCTAAACCCAGTGTATTCCCTTCCATATACATTTCTATCATGCATATAATTCACATAACAAGTAACACATAACATGTAGCAAGTAGAGCACATAATATGAAATGCATATGGAATGCAATGGTCTATACTCGTGCCCATCGAGCCCTAGGTTATTCGTATGCCTAGGCTCTGATACCAAGCTATGACACCCCAAAATTCAGGGGTCCGTTGATTACCCATCAACCCGTGAAATACCTATGGATACCGAGTAATTCGATATTGCCATTGTGCCCCATTTATCGGGAACCATAATTTTGACAAAATTCGGGCAGAGTTTCCTTTGTATGGGAAACTCTACCCAAAACTCAACTTATGCAATCATATAATAACAAGACCCATCCGAGGTCCAATATTCAACAATGACCACACCGGGTCCAATTATCCATATTTATATCAAAACATACAAGGTTAGTTTAACAATAGTCTATATAAGTTTTATTACAATTATTTGCAAAAGATTACATGTCCAAAATATTATTTCCACAAATGTTTTATATTAACACAAAATAAAGTCACATTCGACTTTCTTCAAACATGAGGGTCCAAATTGGAACCATTCACCGGTGTATCTCTCCCACCTGAAATGTTTTCCCGTATAGGGTGAGCCAATGCCCAGTAGAATAATCCCTATAGAGGCTACTCCCCACCTTAGATACATATGTGGTGTGTATAAACAACAAACAACATTTAACAATCATTCCATACAAGAATATGCATTAAATGTGGAATGCAACCATGTCATGCCACGAAATGAGATGATACTCATTCATCCACTTAAACCCAAGTCATCACCAACTCCCACGATACAATGCAATGCCAAGGTATACTGAATTTGTCAATTGACGAAAAAATCCACCAAATGATCGTTTGAAATAAAAGTTATTTTATTATACAACCAAATCATTGATGGGTGTTACTCATTGTATGAGTACTTATAAATCAAAATCTTGTGTCTTGTTGGGCAACGAATTTTTGGATTTTATACCGCCGGTTCCGTACACCATACTGCATTTTTTCAAAATTTCACCACAGGGGAGTGTATAACCAAGTTGCCGGGTCTTGCACCTGAGTGGGGAATCTACCCCTTCTTGCTATACCCGACACAAATTTTTCTTTCGTGCAACCATGCGACTTATTCAGATTTTTAACCCAACTTTCCCGAGTCCACCCATCAATCACCAAGAATAGTGTTTGATTAACCATGCATACACATACCCACACTCATGAATTATGCCTATGAATGTGATGTCAATTCCATGTCCATATTGCATTGCATGTCAAAGAAACAAATTCTACATATCAATGTCTACCATGGCGATTTATATCACATGCAAATATTTTGCAAAAATTCATCACAATGTCAAACATCAACTAGCATGTGCCAACATTTATATTCAACACAATTGAAAAGCATGTTATTATATAATCTATGTCAAAAACACACTTAATTTAAAAGGCAAAATATAGCACATAACCGCCCACATAAAAATCAGCCCTTAGTGGCCTAAAATTTAGCCACTAAACAGCCCACAAATCAACCACTAAATAGCCCACAAATTAGTCACTAAGCAGCCCACAATTCAGCCCCTAAACGACCATAAAACAGCCCCAATAAACAGCCATAAGATAGCCATAAACAGCCCCTTAAAACAACTATAAAACAGCCCATAAATCAGCCGCTAAGCAGCCCACGATTTCGCCACTAAGCAGCCCCTTAAACAGTCCATAAACGGACACTAGACAGCCCACCAATCATCCACAAATCAGTCATGTTTCAGCCATAAAATAAACCCTTAGGGTTGGAGTAAAACCAAAGTAGGAAGAACCCTACCTCTTGTAGCGTGTAGGAAGTGGTAGAACTTCTAAAAAAGCCAAAACAAGCCCAAGAACCTTTGATTCCTCCAAAGTTTTTTCTTTGGACCTTCAGTGAAATCCACATTTCTTGGTACGTACACGTAGTCCTCGTCGAGGAGATGAACTTTGATTATTGGCTCTACGAATTCCGACCGACGGAACTCCGGGAATCTTGGATTGAAGCTTGAAGAACTTGTTTTCTCTCTTTTCACTCTCTTCTCTCTATGGCCGGCCAAGGGTCAAGAACAATGAAATATTTTTCCCAAAATACCTAATTTAAGTAGATATTTATAGTTCCGAATGTGCGGTCCACATTGCACCGCATATCTCTGATTTTTGGGTCCGTTTTTTATCCCGAAATGATTTGTTATCCTCGGATTTAGTTCAAATTAATTTTATTGAAACTTTAACTTAATCTTAAGAAAATTTTTAAAAAATTTATTTTTGGGGACCTTTAAAATGTCATTTGCCTCGCAGTCGTCTCGAACGACGTGTAAAAATTTGACTATCTCAGAATTCGACGAAATTTGGCAGGGTGACTAGATTTTACGATACGAATCCAACGAAGAACTCCGTTTCCTAATCCGAGATCTAGAACATGAGTATTTTAAATACGCATTAGGATGACAAATTACCATTCTGCCCTTTTTTAAGAAAAAGTTCAAATTTTCCCGGGTTTCACATATTTAAACTTATGGTTTTTGCTTCTTAGTTCAACAAAGCACTAAGGATCGATCCCATATCAAACTCTGTCCCTTTTTTGAATAATGGATTGATCCCAATAATTTTGCATCTATCCACTTTGAATTTCTAGTTTATGATACCCTCTTTCCAAATTTTTTCGGTGGTGTCAAACATGGAACTTAAAAAAAATTAAAAGCCAATACCCAACACAAATAAAAAAAATTTAGGTTAATATACTCTGCCCCAACCTAAATGACACATTGTCCGTATATTTAAAACTATATCTTGATATTCAAATTTAAAAATAACAAGGATTAAGGGGCAAAGTTCCTTAGGTTGCAACATCATTAAAACCTATCAAATAGACAACTTAAAAAGAAAATTACAAGTCAAATAAAAACACTAAAAACTATTATACAACAATAAAAAGGATTGCATTTTAGTGAACATATATCCATATCCGCAACAAACCCATCTAATGATGACTTTATTCTCAAGCCATTAACTTTAAACACATTTTCATTCTTGGGGATGTGAGGGAAAACTTGACGCATAATAAAGGACTAGATCACCTAGACCTTAACTTACCAAGAAATAGGTGGAGTCTTAAATTGTATAAATGCTCCTTCTAAGAAGGTTTAAAGATTCCCTCACAATGTTTTTATCATGAAATATTTTCATTATGTCCTTAGTAGTTTTTTTATTTTCATATACCTTATTCCTAAGCTCTTCCAACTCATTTATGTGAAGCTTTCGAGATGCCTCTGCTGGTTCGAGATCAAAATTTAAGGTTTTGATTACCCAATAAGCTTTATGTTCTAGCTCCACATGCAAGTGACAGGGCTTTCCATACACCAGTCGATAAAAAGACTATCCCAAAGTGCATCAGTTAGTTGTAAATACCAATTTTTGCGGTCTGGATTCACCGTTCTCTTGTAACATTTGCTTAATCTCCTTATTGGCTAAGTCAATCTAACCACTTATTTGTGGTTGATAGGGGCTGCAACCTTGTGAGTGATCAAATATTTCCCATCAAATTTTCAAAATGATGATTGCAAAAATTTGCACTCCCATCACTTATAATGGCTCTATGAATTCCAAATCTTAATAAAATGTTTTCCTTTAAAAATCACACCACTATATGATAATCATTGTTGGGTCATGAAATTGGCTCAACTCATTTTGAAACATTGTCAACCGCAACTAGAATATAAATGTAGCCACAAGATTGGGGAAAAAGTCCCTTAAAATCGATGTCCCAACAATCAAATACTTCGATAACAAAAATAGCATTCAAAGACTTAAGAAATACACCCAACTATTGCAGTCTATCACAAGCAATATAGAAAGCATGAGTATCTCGAAAACATAATGGACCAATAAAATTCACATTGAAAATTTTTTGTAGAGATTTTTTTTGAAGAAAAATGGCCACCAAAAGTTTCAGAATGACAAAGAAATCACACTTGATATCTCATGGTTGGGTACACATCTCTAATGATATGATCCATATAGTATTTAAACAATTAAGTGTCATCCCAAATGAAATTGCGTACTTAACCCAAAATTTTTTGTTTATCTAGAGAAGAAAATAGATAGAATTGTACTTATGACCAAATAATTGGCAATATCAACATACCACGTTACCTTATAAATTGTAAATAATTGTTCATTAGAGAAATTCCCCTTGATTGGTACTTGGTCCTTTTGGAAGTCATATGTAAGCCTTGATAAATGGTTTGTTACCACGTTCTCTACTCCTTTCTTATCATTGATCGTCAAGGTCAAATGATTGGTGCATCCATGTCAAAAGTTATGGTTTGACATCCTTATTAGTCATTAGGTATTTCAAGGTTGTATGATCAGTAGAAACCACAAATGAAGAACCAACCAAATAAGATAAATTTATCCAAAGCAAATACTACAACAAATAATTCCTTTTCAATGGTAGAATAGTTCATCTACATTATTTGAGGTTTTGCTTGCATAATAAGCATATAAAGTTTTTTATATTTCCTTTGTCCTAGAACTGCACCTACAACATAGTCACTAGCGTCACACATCAATTTAAAAGGTAAAAGACCAGCCAGGTGGTTGCATGATTGGTGTGGAAATTAACATGCCTTTAAGCTTATTGAAAGCTTTCTGGCATGTATCATTCCACTTGAATGAGACATCTTGACTAAGAAAATTACACATGGGTCTAGATATGGAACAAAAATCTCGTATGAATCTCCTATAAAACCTCTCATGACCTAGGAATGATTTTACATCTTTTTACAGTTCAAGGGGAAGGCAAATATGCCCACTTTTATCCCCTCCGATGAAACTATGTGCCCACTGATTATCCATGGTGTCACCATAAATTGACATTTCTCCCAATGCAAGACTAAATTAGTCTCCTCACATCTAACAAGAACTTTTTAAAGGTTTTCTAGACATAAATTAAAAGGATCCTCGTAAACATAAAAATCATCCATAAAGATCCCTAAAAATACTCCACCATTTCACTAAATATGCTCAACATGCATGTTTGAAAGGTGATAGGAGCATTACATTAAATCAAATGACATCATATGATATGCAAATATACCAAATATGAATGTGAATGTTATTTTTTTTTAGTCAACTAGTGCTATTTTGATTTGGTTATACCTTGTGTATCTGTCTAGGTAGTTGCAAAAAAAAATGACCAACGATCCTTTCTAAGACTTGATCAAGGAAAGGTAAAGGAAAGTTGTCCTTCCTAGTAGCAAAATTGAGTTTATAGTAGCTTATACACATACGAAAATACATAACACCATGAGTTGGCACCTAGTCATTGTCATCATTTTTTACTATTGTGACCCTCGACTTTTGGTTACAACTTAGATTGGGCTAACCTAGTTACTATCAGAGATGTGACAGATAATAACCACATCCAACAACTTAAGAACTTCAAACCTTACAACCTTTTTTCAAATAGGGATTTAACCTATGTTGCATTTGACTATTTGGCTTAACATCTTCCTCTAAGAATATACAATGGGTACACACTAGAGAATTGATGCCTTTAACGTCAATGATGGTCCATCCTATTGCACTATGATGATGCTTGATGACTTTAACAGACTCCTCCTAGATTCTATAAGCTTAGCAGAAGTCACCAATGGATGTCTCACCCTCATCAAGAAAAGAAAACTTAAGATCAGATAGAATGCATTTTAACTCGGGTTTAGGTGCAATGACACTAGATGAAACTGGTTTAGTATGACTAGGTGATAACTCCTCAAACTTAGAAACCAATTGTCCAACAAAAAAAAAAAAGACCTGACATCCAAAAGTCTAGACAACTTAGCACACTCCTCATCCAATGTAGACTCAAGAGTCTCAATAACTGAATCTAGCAAACATGTTTCTAAAGAATCCACAAAGAATGCCCTATTTACATGTTCTCGTGCCAATGATCTAATGCAATTCATTTCTTTTACTTCCTCCTCCACCCCAAATTAATTCATAAAATTGAAAATATTAAATGCCAAAGTCATATTCTCAAAAGATAACTTCATGAACTCATTCTTACAATTAATCAAAGCACTAGAAGTACAAGGAAATCTTGACCTAGATTGACAAAAATTTGACTGCCAACATGAAAAACTAGTTGGGTGTTCAGTATTACGAAGTCTATAGGGAAATCAAATTTGTCCACTTGGATAAGAATATGTTTTAACACAATGAAACTGTTTTAGTATCACTTGGTAATAACTCCTCAAACTTAGAAACCCATTGTCCAACAGAAAAAATAGGCATGACATATAAAATTCTAGACAACTTAGCACACTCATCATCCAACATAGACTCAAGAGTCTTAGTAACTGAATCTATCCAGCATTTTTCTAAAGAACCCCCAAAGAATGCCCTATTTATATTTTCTTGTGCCAATGATCCAAAGTGATTCTCTTATTTTACTTCCTCCCCCACCCCAAGTTAATTCATAATATTGAAAATATTAAGCTCCAAAGTAATATTCTCAAAAGATAATTTCATGAACTCATTCCTACAATTAATCAAAGCACTAGAAGTTGTAAGGAAAGGTCAACCTAGATTAAAAAAAATTTGATTGCCAACATGCAAAACTGGTTGGGTGTTCTGTACTACAAAGTTTATAGGGAAATTGAATTTGTCCACTTGGATAAGAACAAGCTTAACCATTCCCCTAGGAATTATAATTGGCTAATTTCGTAGAGTCCATTGTAAATCTCAACATTTATCATGGTCTTGATACTATCAAGTTAAAGATCCAAAAGTGTCATAGAAGGGAGGAGGTCAAGCATCAAAGCAATATCATTTAAACTCTGTATACACCTTCATGTTTAGGACAAAGGTAATGACCTAAACACCTCAGATTAACTCAACGTTTTTTATGGTCACCTAATTTCGTAGAGTCCATTGTAAATCTCAACATTTTTCATGGTCATGATGCTATCAAATTAAAGATCCAAAAACGTCATAGAAGGGTGGAGATTAAGCATCAAAGCAATATCATTTAAACTCCATATACACCTTCATGCTTAGGACAAAGGTAATGACCTAAACACCTAAGACTAACCCTCAGTTATTTTAACTTAGGATGATTAAGATTAAATGTAATTGAAAGCAATCCGCGTATGGCAACTATGTGTTTTAAAATGAAAAATATTTTCTAAACCATTTGGTGCTTTTGAAAACATAAATTGAGCCCATTAGCGAACCCCTCTTAAGCAACACCCTTTAGTGCTCAAGCGTACAACTTTTTTTTACTTGGTTTTAGGTTAAAAAAAAAAAGCAAAGACTGCCTTATGTTCACTAGCCTTCGCCAGAGTGGTCTATTTATGAGTTATGAAAGAAAATAGGAAAAGACCACAGAGAGGGATCAAGGCTCCCTTTATGAGCTCGCTCGAGTGGTCCCTTAACCTCGCCGGAGTGGTCAGCTCCTTAATCAGGATTAGAACCTCGTTTTCATTTAGTGAGAACTGCCCTACCATCAATAGAGGGGTCATTCACAAATCTGAATTTTCTTGTTAACCAAGACTATCCTTATGTCGGACCTATAAATAGGGAGAGCCTTTCACTTAGCTAGGTTAAGACTCGAGAGATTTCTAAGAGAGAAAACCCATCTTCTATCTAGAGAACTTTTACCTATAACCTACATCCCTAAGATCTAACACTACCATAAAAGATTCTACCAAACCTCATAAATTAGAGTTGAAGATCTTGATAGTTTGACAAAGTCATTGGTGTGTGCATACCGAGAATTGTTAGCATGCTCATGATTGCTCGAGACCTAGATGAATTGTCCAATAGGGACTCTAAGTGAAGCTATGCAAGATGTTGAAGGAAGGAATTTGGCGAAGAGATAGTAAGGAAATAAGCTTCTAGCCATGGTATTGGTTGAGGTATATGATTAACCCTAGAAAGTGCGTTAATGAATTAGGGTTTATGGTTAATTGTGTGCATTAGTTGATTTAAAGTGTTTGATTTAAATAGTATTATGCCTAATGTTTGAATAATATGTTTGTAGGGTTTTGTATGCAATTATGGAGAATTGGAGGGCTAAAGTGCAAAGAAAAACAAAGAAGAAATCCAAAAACATTGTACCATCCAAATGCTAGGAGGACTATCCCAATGGTGGCCAAGGTCAACTAGGGAGGCTTCCATGCAAAAACCAGTGGATGAGCACCGTTTGAATGGTGGTGGTGCCATTTGGATGGTAGCCTTAATTGCCTCAACCCAAGCTCTTCTCCTATTGGTCGGATGATGCAAGCTTGTATCCTATTGGCCATTTCCCTTTAAACCAACTTAAGGGATCTTGGAGGTCTATAAATACCCATGTTTTAGGCAGTTTTGGGGGGAGTCTTGAAGGAAAACCTCAAGCAAAATCATCCTACCTTAAACACCTCGAAGCCAAATTCTCTCTTCTTCATTTTTTGTTCTTACTTTTACTATGAATATCTAGACTTTTAGTTGGCTAATCCAAGGGGAATTTCATCTTGGGTATGTGAAATTGACTCTCTTTCATTCTTCCTTGTAGTGTAAAGTGTTTGGTTTGACTTGGTTGAGTGCGTATGTGGTTGTGGGCTCTTGATACATCGTAGACTTGTCATGGGGTATACTTTTGTCTAACATAACCACATTAGTCCCTCACTTCCTGCAAATCAATCAAACATCAAGACACCATTGGTTAAATCAATTGTGTGATGCCCCCAAAATTGGGAGTCCTTTGTCAACTTGTTAATCACCCATCAACCTGCAAAAATATCCGTGAATGTCACATAATCCAATACCACACATATCCCCTTTACTGGGATCACAACAACACAAAGTTTGGGCAGAGTCTCCCTTGTATTGGGCACTCCTAAATGCATAACCTGTATACCATTCAAGCATATTACCCATCCAAGGTCTAATATACATCAATTACTCTTAATATAACACCTTTTACCCCCTTGAAGTAAGGGGACTCAAGGCCCGGAAGCATAGCAAAACATTTGAAAATTTGAAGTACGAAGAAAACCTACTGGTAGAAGATGTGCAAGTTCTACTGGTAGAAAAAGGCTATTGGAATTGTTCTACTGGTAGGTTTGCCAAAGTTCTATCGGTAGGAAAGCTCACTAAAAATATTCTATTGCAAAACTTGATGTTCTATCGGTAGGAAAAACCTACTGGAAAAGTTTTACCGGTAGAAGAACCCATTGTTCTACTGGTAGGTCTTCCTAATTTCCCCCCGATTCCATCATTTTCTAATTTCAATTCATTCCAACCTTATAAAACATCAACCTAAACTCATATAACATCAATTTTAAGCAAAATACAGTTCATATGAGTTCACTTTACAATCCCTTACAACATTACATGTCCAAAAACTAAATTATATCTTAAGTTTACAAAAACATAGTTTAAAAGCCATATCTCGGATTTTCTTCAACAATGAGGGCCTGAGTGAGAGCCGTCCATCGGCATATTTCTTGCACCTGAAATATTATCCCTATAAAGGGTGAGCCACGCTCAATAGAGTATCTCCTAAAGAGGCTACTCCTCAACTTAGATGCATATGAAATGTTCACATGCAATTTACAAGCAACAATCACTCCATTCAAGAATATACAATTAAATAATGGAATCATCTATGCCATGCCATGATATGAGATGAAGTTCACACATGCAAATTAACCCGAGCCTTTACTGGCTCCCTTAACTCATGCAACGCCATGTGTATAAATCTGGGTATTCCAAATCCGTTATATAGTTGCACATCTAATGATCAATTTAAATCCCAGGTCTTTCTTGGGGTGGGTATATATGGACTCACACCAATGGGCACCCAACCAACACGGAATTAATGGACTTCCACCAACAGTTCTGCGTACGCCGACACACTTTATGGACTCTACACCAATGAAGTTTGTATTCAATCACCGTGCCTTGTACCCGAGGGACATTCTAGACTTTCTTGCTATCCCTAACCCTATTTTCAATGCAAACTGTGCTACTCTATCGAACCTCAGTCCAACTATCCCGAGCCTACACATCATCCACCAAGAATGGTGTTTGATCAAACTTTGCACACACACCCACACTCATGTCAAATGCCCACGAATGTGATGCTATCCGTGCAAATGAAATGTATATGTATAATTGAATTAATTATGAAAATAACCCTAAAACAACGGTAAAAAACTTCAAGAACACAAATAAAGCTCAAACTCTTGATTTTTCCAAAATCCCATTTCTTGAACTTCGGTGAAATTCACGATTTTTGTTATGTAGGCATAGTCTTCGTCACCGTAGATCGTAGAGAGAAGTTGAAAAATCTCTCTTTTTCCCTTGCTTGGCCCTTCAACGCAAAAACTCAGCTAAAATGGGGAGACAATCCGATTTTCTCCCCTATTTATACCCCTTGGAATGCTTGGCCGTCATTGCGAAACACGTCTTCTATTCTCAGGTCTGATTTTGTCTTAAAATGATTAAATTTTGTCTTGATTCAAGTGTAAAATATTTTTATATGAACTTTCTTTAAATTATTTTCTAATTTTTGAAATTTAATTCTTGGTATCGTTTATTAGGTCACATGGCACCTGATCGCCTTATAAAACGTGAAAAATCTGACTGTCTCAAAATTTAGCAAAAATTAAATGTGTAACTAGATTTTGCGAGAAGAATCCAACGATGAGGTCCGTTTCATCCTCTGAGTTTTAGAAAAAATTAGGTTTCCAACCCGTACCGTAGTGGTAAATTACCGTTTTGCCATTTTTCAAAAAAATTCAAATTTACCCGAGTTTTACAGATTGAATTGATTTGGAATTTCAATTGGAATGACCTCTATGGATTAGCCAACCTTGCTTTCTTGCTTATTTCTTAAAACATAACTAACCAAAACTCAATTCACAACTTTTTCCAATTTTCTTTTCTTTACAAATCACCCTTCAAAAACATTTGACCTTTCCTTTCTTGAAAAGATGACCATGGAATACCCATTCCAAGTAAAACACGACATTGCAAGTCTCTCTACGCTTGGGGGATACTTTTGCGCACACACACATTTTTGTTCATCCACACAATTTTTCCCATTTCTTGCATTTAACCAGAGGGAGGGTGACACTCACCAATTTCTACATAATCCGGGTTCATGTTTGGAGATTAGGGAAAACAATCAAGAATTTTTTGGCACCATTGCCGAGGAAGGATAAGCATTGAATTCGAAGGTGATTTAGGAACAACAGAGGTAAGTCCCGTGATTCTCATCATGGGGCGAAGTACGTTGCTCCTTTGTACATACTTTTGTATACTCTTTTTTCAACTGTAATTAGTGTTTTTGCATGTGGGGACGTGATAATCAAAATAGACTAGTGAGCTATGCCCTAGGACCAAATATGAATATAGATCAAAATCCACCCGAGGATGTTGTAGAAAATTTTGGGATACGGGGGAATGCAAAACCCGCCGAGTACCAAACCCCAAAATGCAATTCTCCCCTTCGAGAAATGAAGGAAATAATCTCCCAATTGATTCTCTAGTGAGATCAATGAGAGAATATCTCCAACCTACTCGAAGCACCACCCCCTTATACGTACTTCTACCCGTGCAAGCCCATGGCTTCCTAGTTAAACCGGGCATGTTGAAATTATTTCTTCAATTCTGTAGAGTGGAACAAGGAATCCTTACCTACACATAACAAAATTTGAGGAAATAGTTAGAACATTCATTACAAATCATGCCATGGAAGACATGGTACGCATGAAATTATTTTCCTTCTCCATCAAGGAGAAAGCTAAAACTTAGTTGAACTCATTGAAACCCTGCTTGATAAGTTCTTGGGCACAAATGTTATCCAAATTTTTTAAAAAAAATTTTTTTGGTGCCCAAGATGACTGGTCTTAAGAAACAAATTCAAATATTTTTAGAAAAACAAAACGAGTAGTTCTATCAATGTTGGATCCCACTAATGTGCCAAGGTCTTCTCTGGGTAGTCAACCAAGTAGAAGGGGGATGTATAACTTACATGACCAAGAAGACTTACTTGCTAGAATAACAAAATTGTCCCGCAAGATAGAGAGTCTAGAGGTGAATAGGAGGCATGAGGTGTCAAATATCACAAAGGCCGAGGAGTCTTGCTCAATATGTGAGAGTGTTGAGCATTCTATTTCAAAGTGCCCAAATATTTTTGCACTCAAAGAGTTATACCATGAGCAAGTGAATGCCTTTAACGAAAATAAGCAATCATTCTCTCCACATTGCAACACATTCAATCCGGAATGGAGCAACCGCCTAAACTTTAGTTGGAAGAATGACAATCCTATTCCTCAAGGGTCTACCTCATTGTCACCTCCCATTCCACCCAAACAAAACCAATCATATTATGATCGTGGTTAGTCATCTAGCTCCCAATACCCATGGTGCAATCCACAAGGGCTTTCACAAACCCACCTTAACAAGGGTTTGGTCAGCAAGGACCACCCAACCCACCCACCTACCAACCTCCTCACAATAGAAATTTGGACGATGTTGTGCATTAATTCATTCAGAGTTAAACCACAATCAACAGTTAAATCGCTGCCGCTTTTAAAGGCATTCAGACTCAAATCACTAAGTTGACCAATGCTATAGGGTCGTCACAACAAGAGAAAGGAAAATTTATCGCTCAACCCCAAGAAAACCCAAGGGGTCAACATGTTATTGAATTGTCTGATACTATCAAAGAGAGTTGTGAGCAACTCAAGGCAATCACCACCCTTAGGAGTGACAAGAAAATAGATAAGACCATTTTACCTAAAGTCTCACCCATGGCCACTTTGGAAAATGAAAAAGAGTCTAAGGGTAGCTCCGAGGAGGGTGAAACACTTGAAAAGCCAGAGATTGTTGAGTTGAATGTACATGATTGTCCTTTCCCGACCCCTTTTTCTCAACATTTAAAGTCACCGACTAAAATTGCTAACTATTCAGATATTCTTAAAATATTTAAATAGGTGAAGATAAACATTCCTCTCCATGATGCCATCAAGCAAATACCCTCTTGTGCAAATATATTGAAAGATTTGTGTACTGTGAAGAAGAAGTTGAATGTGAATAAGAAGACATTCCTCACCGAGCAAGTGAGCTCCATCTTGAGGACAAACACACCACCCAAGTTCAAGGATCCCGACTGCCCTACCATTGCCATAACTATTAGGAATTGCCACATGGAGCAGGCATTGCTAGACTTGGGGGCAAGTGTCAACCTCCTATCTTTTTCGGTGTATCAACAATGACAACTTGTGGAGTTGAAGCCAATCTCAATTAATCTTCAACTAGCAGATTGAAGTATGAGAACACCAAGGGGAGTAGTTGAGGATGTTTTTGTCCAAGTTGACAAATTTTATTTTTTTGTTGACTTTATTGTACTTGAAATTCCCCCAATTTCTAATTTTAGTTCACAGATTCCTGTCATAGTAGGTAGCCCTTTCCTTGTTACTTCTAATGCTGTGATAAATTAAAGGAATGGTCTAATGAACCTTGCATTCAAAAACATAACATGGATCTCAATGTGTTCAACCTTTGCAAACAACCAGGAGGCGATGAGGAAGTGCATGAGGTCAATTGGATTGACCCTTTGGTGGAGCATCACATGGATTTACTTTGCAATGCCAAGTTGGAGGAAGAAGAGTTTATGAAAGATGTGGAGCTGGAGAGTGTACAAGGGGTGGAGAATTGGACCCCAACATTTGAAAAACTTCCACCACAAGAAAAGAGAATTTTTCCATCAATGGTGCAAATATCCACATTAGAGTTGAAGCCGTTGCCATCTACACTCAAATATGCATTTTTGGGGGAGCACAAAATATTTTCAGTTGTGATAAGCTCTTCTTTGGAGCCAAGACAAGAAGAGGAGTTGTTGCAAGTCTTAAGGAAGTATAAAGAAGCCATCAGTTAGACCATCGCCGACATCAAGGGAATTAGCCCTCTCATTGCACTCATAGAATCTTTCTAGAAGAAGACTCCAAGCCATCCCAATAACCTCAATGAAGGCTAAATCCCATCATGAAGGATGTAGTGAAAGATGAAGTGCTCAAGCTACTTGACATGGGCATTATTTTTTTAATTGTCAACAGTAATGGGTTAGGCCCACGCAAGTGGTACTAAAGAAGTTGGGAGTCACTGTAGTGGCAAATGAGGAGAATGAGTTAATTCTGACAAGGGTGGTCACCAGTTTGGAGAGTTTGCATCATTTATCAGAAGCTCAACTCATGCACTTGAAAGAATCACTTTCCCTTGTAATTCCTCGATCAAGTGTTAGAGAGGGTAGTCGGGCATGTCTTCTATTTCTTCTTAGATGGCTATTCTAGCTACAATTAGATAGAGATTGCTTTGGAGGGTCAAGAGAAGACCACAATCACGTGCCCCTTTGGTATTTATGCCTATCGCCAAATGCCATTTGGTTTGTATAATACCCCAAGAACTTTTCAAAGATGTATGATTGAGATTCAGTGACATGGTGGAAAAGATTGTGGAGGTCTCCATGGTTGACTTTTCAGTATTTGGGGACTCATTTGAAGGATGTTTCAAAAATTTGGGAGAGTTCTAGAGAGATGTGAAGAGAAGAATTTGGTGCTTAATTGTGAAAAGTGCCACTTCAGGGTAACACAAGGGATTGTGCTTGGACACATTGTGTCAACATAGGGGATTGAAGTGGCCAAATCTAAAGTGGAAGCAATTTTCAACCTACCCACTCCAAGGGTCGTCAAAGATATCAAGTTGTTTCTTGGCCATACAAGTTTTTATCATCGTTTTATTCAGGATTTAAGTGCAATGCAAGACCTTTGACCAATTTGCTAGCAAAGGATGTCCCCTTTGTATGGTCATATGATTGTGGGACATCTTTCAAAAAACTCAAAACCATGCTTACTTCATCTCCAATCATGCGACCACCCTAGTGGGAACTACCATTTGAGCTCATGTGCGATAGAAGTGATTAAATGATCGACGCAATGCTATGTCAAAAGGAAGACAAAAGGCCATATGTAATATACTATGCTAGCAAAACTCTAAATGAAGCACAAATGAATTACACAACCACTAAAAAAGGGTTGCTAGCTGTAGTGTTTGCATTGGATAAATTTAGGCCATACATCATTGGTTCACCTATTATAGTCTACACTAATCACTCTACTGTGAAGTATTTGTTGTCTATGCAAGACGCTAAACCGAGACTCATTAGGTGGATCCTTCTCCTTCAAGCATTCAACCTAATCATCAAGGATAAAAAGGAGTCCAAAATGTGGTGGCGGACCATTTGTCACCGCTTGTTGTGCAAGACGCCGAAAAGCACATCCCTATCCCTAATTTTTTTCCTGATGACCATCTATTTTCTATCCATTTAGTTTGTCCGTGGTATGTTGACATTTGCAATTTTCTTGTTATAGGACAAATACCCCCACATTGGAGCCTAGAGGATAAAAGGAGATTCATGGCGGATGTGAAGTACTTCTACTTCAACAACCTGTACTTTTTCAAATATTGTAAGACCCCAAAAATCCACATTGGATGGCATTACAATCTAAAAATCATTCACATCACGAGACCAACTAATAAGTTCTGTAAATAAAGATAATTTCATCCTTATACATAATATCTACAACATCATTCCAAAAGAATATGCCACATCATGGCCATTACATCCAAAAGAATATGTTGAACTATGACAATTACATCTAATAGAATCAAATTTGAACTTTGCAGCGGAATAAAAAAAGGTTAGACTTTACATAGACTCAAAAAGAATTTTCTAGTCTATCACGTAGGAGAGTATAACCCTAAGCATCCACCTCGGGATCCACGTGCCCCTCTAGTGGAACTTCTCAATGTATTGGCTCATCGACTCTGAGCTCCTCCTTGATGAGCGCAAAATATTGTATATTTTATGGCCTCGTTACACGCATTTTAACTTAATTTTGTATTTAATTACTTAGAGTTAGCCGATATTATGAATAATGTTGAAATCTTGTGGTTGCAGGTAATTATAGCTTAAGTGATGGATTTTAGAACCTTGCAACTAAGTGTGCTTGTGTGGTGAAGGATGTGGACACATTACATAAGGATTTGGAGGCTTAAAAATGAAAGAAATCAAGGAGGTATCGGTGTTTGATAACATGGGCACCTGCACCTTTTGGCAGTAGTACCTTAGTTTTCCTCCTTTTTGACTATGATCCATTTTGACTCTGAAAACATGCAAAACATAAACGTTGTAGATCTGGATGTCTTCTATATTATGGCAAAATTTCATCTTAATTGGACAGTTGGAGAAAAAGTTATGACGATTCTACGAAAATTGGTCCGGAGCAGGCAGTTCCGATATGCCGTATCGGTACGGTTTGACTACTGATGTTCGAAGTATCGGTACACAGCCGGTATGCTATTCTAAAACAGCCCAAAATGCCCAGATCGCCTGCATCTCAACTTCACTTGCTTAGGGGGCCCACCTACACTTCTCCCATGCCTATCCTAGACATTTTCTACATACAACCATGCTATTCTTACACAATTTGTTGACTTTGGAAGATAAGGCATGGGAGGAGAGATAGAGGATGATAGGTGTGCAGGCTAAGCCTGTGCTTGTCTGCCTAACCCATCCATTCAGCCCCCTATTGATGGGAGGCCTGCACACACCTTAGGGGGGGATCACCATGGACGAAATTGCAAGACTAACTCTCCATTTATTCAGCAGTCCACAAGCATCTTTAAAGGTGTGGCTACCTAAGCTTAGAAAGGTCCAAGGAGGAAGATGATGAATAGTAGATAAAAAACTTGGATTTTTGTATTTTCTTCCATCATTTCACTTGTAATTTATTGTAAGACTCTTGTAAGCTTCATTATTTACTTTTAATGTCATTTATTTCAAGTGCATAACAAGTTTACTTGAGTATCTTAGTTTCTACCATTGTTATCTTAAATTTTCTTCATTTCAAGTTTTAAAATGGGTATTGAATATTTTTCTTCATAGTTTAAGATTTCTTGCTTTAAGTTAAGCTCCATGTTTCCTTTCTTCATTATGTCTCTTTACATTATGCATTTCTTTCTTGCTTTCATGAGTAGCTAGATTTCTAGTTGGCTAATTCAAGGGAGACCTCCTCTTGGTGTACAATGGTCCGGTTTGACTTGGTTGAGAGTTGGATGTGGTTATGAGTCTTTGATATCCCATAGGCCTAGTCACGGTTTATGCTTGGATCCTCACCTCCATCTCGTTCCTAGCTTCCCATGAATCAATCGTTCATCTAAGCACCATTGGAGGAAGGTTTCGAGTTGAGTTGGTATTCCCATTGGAATGACCTCTTAGGATTAGCCAACACTTGTTTTATTTCAATTCCATCAAAAACATAAATCACCAAATTCGAAACTCAAAAGATTTTACACTTTTCTTTTTTCACAAAATCACCTTCACACACTTGAACTTTCCTTCCCTGAGGAGACGACCTTGGAATACTTTTCCAAGTAAAACAAGACACTCAAAAGACTCCTTGCGCTTGGGGAGCACTTTTGTTCACAACATTACACACATTTCATTCCAAACATTTTGTACATTTCATATTCCACCATTCCGTTGCCCCTTTCCCCCCATCATTCCTAGGGAGAGTGACAGTCCCCCATTCCTATAAGCCATACACATTGAGGGATGATGTTAGGAGGCTAGGGAATACAACAAAAAACATCAAACTTTTTTGGCGCCATTGTTGGGGAAGGTTAAATGTCAAGTTCAAAGGTGATTTTGGACGGCATGGGTAAGTCTCGTGATTTTCATCATGGGCTAAGGTATGTTGTCTCATTTGTAAATAGTTTGTTTTAGTTTGTGTTTTTTGTTATGTTTTCTAATTTTAATGAAAATGTGTTAAATGCCCCATATTTTGAAAATGTGCGTGAGATTTGTGATGAGTATGGGCACATGACTAGTGAGTGCCCAATAAATGCCCCTTATTTTGAAAACATTTGCGAGATTTGTGGTGAGTATGAACACATCACTTGTGACTGTCCAATAAATGCCCCTTCTTTTAAAAATGTTTGTGAGATTTGTGGTGAGTATGGACACATCACTAGTGAGTGCCCAATAAATTATTTGGTTCAAAACTTTGCATGCGAAGGTTCAAATTCAATTTTGGCCTCCGAAAATTTTTACCCCGACCATTATGTTACGCCGAGTTATATGAGTTATGGTTGGGAGAATGAACCTTATAATTTTTCATCCGATCTCACACCACTAAATGAATTTTACCACTATCCAACATATGAGGACTTAATCGAACAAGAATTGGAAAATATTTTGTACGAGTTTATGCAATGCCAAATGGAAGTCAATGCTCAAGTAGCCTAACAAATTTCTGAAATTAGAGATGAACTTAATACAATGACTAATTCTATAATTAAAGAACAACATCTTGAGCAAGGTCAATGTATTGAGGATAATGATCTCAATGGAATGCATATCAATGTTGAATCTCCCACCACTCTTGATTGTGAAACATTTAATGATGATATTATCTCACATGAGGCTAATGAGCCCAAGGTCATTTTGCCATCTAAGAGTGGTGTTGAGGTTCACATTTTTCAACTTAGGGAGGGCATTGAAATGGAGTTAAGTGTATAGACTTTTAAGGAGAAATCGTATACTCCATTGTGGGAATTGCATAAACTTGCCTACACATCTATTTGGTTGAGCATTTTGAATGATTATCCTTTGTATAGTTGGATAGATGGGTTAGGAAGTGCATTTATACAACAAAAAAATTTTAAAATCAAAAAAATTAATAGGCGCAAGCTCATATCAGATTTGAAGCCGGATTGACATGTGTCCTTGTTGTTTTGTTTCCATGTACATAGTAGTTAGATTTCTTTTATTGTAATATTTTTATTTTCATAATGTTGTAGTGTAGATTTTAGCATGAAGGTTGTTTACCACTTCCTAATTTGGATTCATTGCACTTTGAGCATCATTGTAGAAAATCTTATTGGGTATCATGTTCTAGTCTAAGTTGGAGGGTGTTAAAAAAAAAGGCTTTTTGTGTTTTATTTTTTCCGTTAATGTATATTTATGTAAAGAAAAAAAAAAAGGGGTATCTTATTTCCCATGATACTTTCATTTTTCTCATTGCATGATTCCTTGTGCATTGAGGACAATGCATAGTTCAAGTTGGGGGGTGAGGTGCACCATTTACATGTTCCACCATTTTTCGTACATAATAGTTGGAAATGTAAAAATTTTGAAAATTTTGGACAATTTTTGGTGAAAAATATCCAATATTGAACTATATTCCCCTACCCTAATTGTTATGGGATTTGTGATTACTTGATCCTCATTTTGAACTTTGAATACATGAGCACATTATAGAAGTTTATCCTATTGATAAGAGTATCACTTACTTGTTTGCTTTAGAACTCAACCATAAGTGCACCATGAACTTGTAATTTTGGTAATTTACGGATTGAGTTCACATTTAGTGGTTGACATGAATAGTGGAGATGAGTAAGAACCCATGAGAGCTTTAATGCCAATCCTTGTTTGGAGGGAACTTACATTTACTCAAGGAACAATTTTTCAAATTCCACATTTGTTCAATAATCTCATTATGCTTGTTTTGGCTAAATGCATTTGGGTAGTTGATTGACTTTGTCTTGAAATGCAATGTGCTCTTCCATGCCTATCTAGAAATGATCTTAGACCATCTTTGATTTGCTTTGAGCCTTAACCATTTTTTTGGAAAAATTTATCCCTGGTGCCATGATTAAGCCTTAAATGAAAAATTCATTTCTATGCCACACATTTGACCAAGCCAATGCAAAATGATAAAAGTCTATCTCACATTGGTTGTTCATAGAGCTGAATATGAGTTATCATAAAAGAGAAGAAATGGTGGTGCGAAAGCTCAACAAAAGGGATGAATGAAAGTTGAGACTCAAAATGTTGAATGAAAAAGAATGAGAAATCCAAGAAAAGGGAGAAGAAAAGGGTGAAAGAAGAAAATAATGACAAAAGAAAAGGAAAATGTTAAGGAAAAGAAGAAAAAAAAATAAAGACAGAAGGGATGGTGTTAGCTTAGAAATCCCATAAAAAGGGAGATTTTTTTGAAATAAAGGTCATTCACCTGGAACAACTCCCTTTGTTATCCTATATCCTTCATTTCTTTTGCCTCAATATCACCCCAAGGCCTCATTACAACCCTTGAAAGTCCTAAATGATCTACAGAAGCATGGGGAATGCATACTTTTAAAAGAAAAAAGAGAAGTTGATTTTGCTATCTAATGCCCTAGCATTCCTTTCATAAGATTATGCCAAGGTTGTTTCATTGTTATGTAGGTACTTCATTTTTGGATAATATGTGAGTTTATTTCATTTTGAGCACAAGATTCTATCTCACATATACACATAGAGAGCATTCCCGAATAACCATAGTGTGATTCATTGTTGAGAGACGCCCTTGGTGAGTTTGCATCAAATCTTAATTTGGATAGCCAAAGTGAATGTGAACTTCGTTGTGTAAATGTTTAAATTCCAAGTTCATTTCACACACATGAGTTTTGAAAAGGAAATGTGCAGGTGTATACTCTAGAATAGCATTTAAAGCTATGATGTGTTTCATGTGTGATTAGTTCGGGTGTGTTGAGCAAGCTTTTGTTGACATCCCAATGCTAGTTAAGATAGGGGAATATGCTTTAAATATTGGATACAAGGAAAAAAAGTTATAGGTATCTTCACTGGAAACCTTCACGAGACAAAACTCGTCCACTAGGGATCACCTAGGGGTTTAAAGGCTTGTTGCATGCGCTAAATGCAACTGCGGAATTAGTTTAGGTTTATCTTTGTTTGCTTAATTTTTACATTTTGTTTGCTAGGGACTAGAAAATTTTAAGTTGGAGATGTGATGAGCACAAAATATTGCATATTTCATGGTCTCATTACATGCATTTTAACTTAACTTTTCATTTAATTACTTAGAGTTAGCCAATATTATGAATAATGTTGAAATCTTGTGGTTGAAGGTAATTATAGCTTAAATGATGGATTTTAGAACCTTGCAACTAAGTGTGGATGTGTGGTGAAGATGTGGACACATTACATGAGGATTTGGAGGCTTAAAAGTGAAAGAAATCAAGGAGGTATTGGTATTTGGTAACATGGGCACCAGCACCTGCACCATTTGGCAGAAGTACCTCAGTTTTCCTCCTTTTTGACCATGATTCACTTCAAATATGAAAAAGTGAAAAACATAAACATTGTAGATCTGGATGTCTTATATATTGTGTCAAAATTTTAGCTCAAGCAGACGGTTGGATCAAAAGTTATGATGATTATACAAAACTTGGTCCGGAACAGGCAGTACCGATGCTATAGGCAGTACGGTTTGGCTATTGATGTTCGAAGTACCGGTACACAGTAACGGTACGCTGTTCTGAAACAGCCCAAAATGCCCAGATCACCTGCATCTCAACTCCACTTGCTTGGGGGGCCCACCTACACTTCTCCCACACCTATCCCATACATTTTCTACATACAACCATGCTATTCTCACACAATTTCTTGACTTTGGTAGAGAAGGCATGAGAGGAGAGATAGAGGATGATGGGTGTGCAGGCTAAGCCTGTGCTTGCCTGCCTAACCCATCCATTCAGCTCCCTATTGATGGGAGGCCTGCACACACTTTGGGGGGACTATCATGGACGAAATTGCAAGGCTAACACTCCATTTATTCAGCATTCCACAAGCATTTTTAAAAGGGGTGGCTACCTAAGCTTAGAAAGCTCTAAGGAGGAAGATGATGAATAGTTACATAGCAATTCATGTTTTTGCATTTTCTTCCATATTTTCACTTGTAGTTTAATGTGAGACTCTTGTAAGCTTCATTATTTACTTTTAATGTCATTTATTGCAAGTGCTTTGCAAGTTTAATTGAGTATCTTAGTTTCTACCATTGTTGTCTTAAGTTTTCTTCATTTCAAGCTTCAAAATGGGTATTGCATATTTTTCTTCATAGTTTAAGATTTCTTGCATTAAGTTAAGTTCCATGTTTCATTTCTCTATTATGTCTCTTTACATTATGTATTTCTTTCTTGCTTTCATGAGTAGCTAGATTTTTAGTTGGCTAATCCAAGGGAGACCTCCTCTTGGGTTTGCCATTTCAACTCATTTTCTTTCCTCCTCTTGGTGTACGATGGTTCGGTTTGATTGGGTTGAGTGTGGATGCGGTTGTGAGTCTTTGATATCTCGTAGGCCTGGTCATGGGTTATGTTTGGATCCTCACTTCTATCTCGTCCCTCGCTTCCCACGAATCAATTGTTCATCTATGCACCATTGGAGGAATATTTCGAGTTGAATTGGCATTCCCATTGGAATGACCTCTTTGGATTAGTCAACACTTGTTTTCATTTCATTTTCCTTGAGAACACAACTCACCAAAACTCAAAAAAACAAAAGATTTTTGAAATTTTCATTTTCATAAAATCACCTTCACCACACTTGAACTTTCCTTCCCTGAGGAGACGAACTTGGAATACTTTTTCAAGTAAAACACGACACTCAATGGACTCCTTGTGCTTGGGAAGCACTTTTGTTCACAACATTACACACATTTTGTACATTTCATATTCCACTATTCCGTTGCCCCATCTCTTGCATCATTCCGAGGGAGAGTGACACTCCCCCAGTCCTATAAGCCATACACAATTGAAGGAAGATGTTAAGAGGTTAGGATACTACAACGAAAAACATCAAGCACCATGGTATGCTGATATAGCTAAATATTTAGCCACAATTACAATTCCTTTTCATTATACCTAGACTGGCAAATTTTTTTTTTTGGGAGACATATGCAATTTATTTTGGGAAGATCCCTATGTGTTTAAGTATTGTAAAGATCAAATAATAAGACGTTGTGTACCGAAACATGAAATCGGTTAGGTTATCTCATTTTGCCACACTGAAGCTTGCGGAGGGCATTTTTCTCCAAGGAAAATCGCTACTAAAATTTTGCAGTGTAAATTTTATTGGCCCACTCTTTTTAAAGATGAGCATTTTTTTTGTCTAAATTGTGACAAATGTCAAAAAATGGAGAATATTTCAAAAAGAAACATGATGCTTTTAAACCCTATTTTGGTCATTGAAAATTTTGATTGTTGGGGCATGAATTGTATGGGACCATTTTCCCCATCCTTTGGTTATCTGTACATTTTTGGTTGCCGTTGAGTATGTTTCCAAATGGGTAGAGGCAATCTTGTATCAAAATAATGATCACAACACAGTGATCAAGTTTTTTTAAAAAATATTTTGTTCAAATTTGGAATTCCTCAAGCCATTATTAGTGACGAGGGAACACATTTTTACAATAAAATTTTTGAAAAGCTCATGAAAAAATATTTAATTTATCATAAAATATCTGCCCCTTATCATCCCCACACAAGTGGACCAACTGAATTGGTCAATAAGTAGATAAAATACATTTTAGAAAAAATAGTAAATCTGGATTGCAAGGATTATTCTTTGAGACTGACTAATGTGCTTTAGGCTTCTTGTACTGTATATAAAACTATTTTAAAAATGTCTCCTTATCGGTTAGTTTATGGTAAACCATGTCATTTGTCTATGGAATTGGAATATCGAGCATATTGGATAATCAAAATGATAAACTTTGATATTGACAAAGCAAGTGCATCCCCCAAACTTTATATTAATGAATTAGAAGAGTTGAGAAATGAAGCATATAAGAATGCTAAGATTACCAAGTCCTGTAACGCCCCAAAACTCACCCTGGACGGCATTACAAACTAAAAACCATTCACATCATGAGAGAAACTAAATAATTCATCAATAAATAAATTTCATACATCAAAGGTAATCTTTACAATTTCGTTCCCAAAAGAATATGCCAAAACATGACGAATATATCCCCAAAAGAATATGATCCCAAAGTAAGATAATTACATCCCAAAAGAATTAAACATAAACTCGCAGCGAAATTACAAAAGATTCTAGACTTCAAAATATTTTCCAAATTACATTTCCTAGTCTAGAATAAATAGTAATGTTGTTCTAAACGTCCACCTCGGGATCAACATGCCCGTCTATGGGAATCTCCCAGTGTGTCGGTTCCTCAATTCTCAACTCCTCCTCCAGTACATAATCTGAAAAATATAGTTTGTAGGGGGGGTGAACACTAAGCTCTGTAGCAACATTCCTCCCAAACTCGAACAAGGTTTAGAAAAGTATATAAAAATGGTCGGTCACCTTTCACAAATAGCATGTATGAATTTTACAAGAAAACTGGGAGATTTAAACAGATCTCAAGTTTAAGCAACAATAATAATTTAATACATAAGTGAAACCAATATACAACTAATAATCCATTCCACCATAAACCGTTTCTCCTAAGTTCTTGTGGAATCCCATACTTCTCAAAATTCTTGTAGAAACTATTTATGGTAGAATAAAAAATAACTCATAACTTGAACATTTCACAACAATATATATATGTATCTCAACCATGATGTAAGACATCCACATGAATCAACGCATTGAGTAACGTCTAGCCCACACACACACACACCCAAATTTTCTCAAAGATATCCAACCTTTAGGAAGGGCGTATACCCTACCAATGACAATGACGTATCCAACCCAGACATTAATATACTAACCCTCCGCCCCAATACCCATGAGCAATTGCGGTTTAATCTTACCAAAGCACTAACCCCACTACGAGTGGTAAGAGAAGTTCAAACCCACATGGTGTATGAATAACGTCTACCCACTCTACGATATCTCATCAAAGGCCACCCATGGTCCTCCCACACTCATGAGAGATACAATACCAAACTTAATTTCTCAATTTACAAGCATATCTGAAAAATCTCCAAATTTATCATGTGACAATTCCAAAACCAATTAAGAAAAATACAAGATATCACAACAACATCATTTTATTACTCAACACAAAGCACTATAGTTTTGAAATCAATAATAAAGGAAGAATTTAAGAATAAAATCCATCACTCTCCAAAAACTAGGGTTTTTAAAGCAAGAAAGGAGATTTCATGGGTATTCAATTCTAACTTGTGTAAAAATGATATAATTGCAAGAAGAATAAGAAAAGATAATTTCATAGCAAATATATAAGACTTAGAGTCAAAGAATACATATATATTAGCCCTAGCATCAATGGACAAGAATGGAAGAAAATCCCCTAACTTGAAGTTCTTGAAAAGACTAGGTTTTGATCTTCTTGAAGTTGAAATCCCCTTTGATATTGTGTTTTTCTCTTCCTTTACTCCTATCTATGGTCTCCTAGGGTTTTAAGTGTTGAAATGAGGCTAAAGGGGTTGTCCTTAAGTATTTATAGTGAAAGGAAAGCCGACTATTCACGACTTAAAATTTTTAGATTTTTTTCAAAGACCTTCCGGAAGGTTATTCGTCGACCTTCCGGAAGGTTTGCCTATTTGACAAACCATTTTCATTAACCTTCCGGAAGCTTGTCATGAACCTTCCAGAAGGTTTTGTCTACTGGTTAAATCATCTTAACCTTCCGGAAGGTTTGTCTTCTGGACAAACATTTTCATCAACCTTCTGGAGGGTTTGTCATCGACCTTCCAGAAGGTTTGCCGATTAGGCCAACTTTTCTAGAGACCTTTCAGAAGGTTTTGCCTACTGGTTAAATCTTTTACCTTAACCTTCCGGAAGATTTTTCATCGAACTTTCGGAAGGTTTTGTCTATTTTTCTACAAAACCTCCCTTTTTCATTTCCAATCCATTCCAAACCTTCCCAATTCGAACCCAAGCTTCTTCAACGTGTTTTTGTACATCAAACCTAGTTGGTATAAGTTTTATTACAATGATTTCATATATTTGCAAGCTAAATTAAGTTTTAACTATCGTTTCCCAAATTTTTCCATATTAATATTTTAAAAGAATTAATAACTTGCTATATAAATCTACATACATATATAAAGATAAAAGTGTGGGGTTTACAAGTCCAGAATGAAAAATTTTCATGATAATAATATTGTGCGGAAGTCTTTTAAACCTTCTTAGAAAATCCTGTTATATAATTCAAGACTCCGTCTAATTCGTGGTAAGTTAAGGTCGAGATGGACAGACCCCTATATTGTTAGACAAGTTTTTGAACATGTGGCAATTGAAATTGAGAATCCATTATTTGAAAATGTCTTCAAATTAAATGGTCAAAGGCTTAAGCCATATCATGATGGATTTGTTCAAGATGTCCATTCAGTTAATGAAACCAGAATATGTGTTTTGAAAAGTTTTTGTAAGTGTTTCATTGTAAATAGTAGTACTAATCGTTTGTTGTTTGTCTTATAGATTAGGCTTTTGCACTATAGATTTGTCTTGCCTCCTGATCTTATTATAATTTGTCCATAATTCTATTTCATTATGCCATACATTGAGGACAATGTAAAATTTAGGCTGGGGGAGGGAACAATCCATATTCGTCTTTGTAACTAATAGACATTAAAGAACAGATAGCGAGTCAATTTTCAACAAAAATCTTTACAATTTTCAAAAAGATAGATGCGCAATTGTTTTGGTTTAGTCTGAGCATGCTACGCATTTTTCCAAAAGATATACATTCTTTGATCACAAAAAAAGCAACGGTTGTTAGAAAGTTAGAAATTATTGACAGTCAAGCAAAACCCTTATGCGAAAAAAGTTCATTTGCCAATCAATTGACTAGCAAATCGCCTCGGTGGTTGTGTAAAATGTGGTTGCTTAATGCATTTTAGAGAATACAATCTGTTACGAAATCAATTTTAGGTCGAGCATTAGATCGTCTTGACTGAATTAAGCATGGGCAGAGGAAGGATTATCCTGAGACGCCATCTTATTCTAGTCCCATGTTTTCAAGATACATAAGACGTGACATTAATCGGGTCACTGATGTTGTTGAATAAGAAGATTCTAATTAAATCACTTTTGATCAAGGAATGCATGAATTTAGATTTATGTAAATATGATTAATAGAATAATAAAATGGAATGTTAGTAGTTTAATGTGTTATGTTAGTAGTTTGATATGTAATAGTAGTAGTTTAATGTGTAATTGCGGAATTAAACTGATATTTGAAACTGCAAGAAAATAGCTAAAGCAGAAAAACAATAGCAATACAGCAGTTAGCAGCCTGCAGGCAGCAAGTAAAAAACAAAATGATCCCTCCATTCAGACGGTGGTGGTGACGTCTGGATGATACTGCCTATATAAAAACCAAAGGTGTGAAAACTGATCAGTTTTTGAGTTTTCCTTGTAGCACGTAATAAGTAGCTGCTTTGCGCCTTTTCTCCTCAAATTCCCTTCACCTAGAAGTTTTCTTTGATTCCCTTTCGATTAAACTCTTATCCATATTATTTTATAGGTTCTTATCGATTAGAATCCATTGAAAGTTGAAATTAAGAGCGAAATCAAGAAAAAATGGATCCAAGAATGAGAACAAGATCTTCTTTTAGTCAGGCAACGAGAGGCCAATCTTCACAACCCGAAGCACCCTCACAGCAACCCAAGGTCAAAATATTTACAATGCTATAATGTTTCAAAACATTGATCAATAGCTCTTGTATGAAAATTACTTTTTCTCCAAAAACTATTATTTGTGAAAGACCTATTGTTTATGAAGATTTTGAGCATATCGAGGTAAGACAGAATCTTGCTGCCCGTGGTTGGTTAAATTATGTTAAGTTTATTGCTCTTGCATATGAATGCCTAGTTCGTGAATTCTATATCCATGCGAAGGAGATCGGGCTTAGGGAGTTTCGTGTGTATGTTAGGGGGTGGTGTTTCAAGTTACACCAACCACTATTGCAAATTTTTTCCATCCCATCCCGAGATATCCAAACCTACAATACCCTTACATTGAATTGCCTAATATGATTGAGATGGGGATTACGTTAACAGGGAATCTAGACTATGTATGGGGTAGGCCGAATAAATACATTAAGCAAGGGAACTTGACGGACAAGTATCAGATTTTAAACTTGATAACTGTGAACAGTCTATTACCCCAGTCCTAGAAAAAATAGATTTACACTGAGAGAGCCTACTTCTTGTATGCTTTTGGGATGGGACATACTATTGATCTGCCCAACTTGATCATGGACCAAATGATGTTAACTGTGAAAGTAAAGAAGACCTCACTCCCATTTGCTATGTTAGTATCTGGGTTGTGCAGGAGTAAAGGAGTGATCACGGATCCCTCATGGCTAGTGGTGGAGCATTTTGCACCTTTGGACAAGACGTCTTTGAGAAAGAGCCATGGAGAGGAGCAGCCTAAGGTACCACCTGCGCCATATGTAGACCCATTTCAAGGAGGTGCAGATTTTCACTGACCAGAGGAGACTCAACCACAAGAGGAGCGGCCATACATACTAGTTGATGATAAGTCTGACCAAAAGATATTGCCAGGGTTGGAGAAAAGTATTACCCAGCTCGGGACTAGAATCAGCCAGCTCGATCAACACATAGTTGACTATGAGTAGAATTAGAACAAGATTTTGAGGCTACTCAGAGAAAATAAGGTGGAGGCACATCTACTTCATGATCAGAGAACCTGGAGAATTCACATTACTACTACTTTTCTGAACTTTTTATTTTATACATTTCATTTTAGCTTTATGTTTTGAATGTTGTTTTGAATTTGGTTTCTAATTAATATATCTAGTTTATGTTTTTGGTTAAATTGTGTTAAGTTAGGATGCTATTTGATATGATTCACGTCATCAATTAGGTTATTATTCTTATGTTTTGCAGGGATACCCTTAACTCAATTGTGAGGAATTTTCATATGTTGGTTGTGCACTATCTTAATATTTTCAGAGAAACTCATTCTTTTGAACACTTAAAATTCCTTATTTTGTGAAACTTTTTGAAATATCACACTCCTTTATTAAACTTACATATATAGTGGAGATGTAAACCTATTGCAGATTTTGAGCCAATCCTCCTTGGAGAGATATTTCACATTTACTCAAGTAAGAATTTTCGATTTAGCGTGAAATTTCTTTGAATAATCACATTAATTTTATTTTGATTAGCACTTATTGAATAACATGGATAACATTTTTCTTAAATTTTTAATTGGGAACTATGGAGGTGTATGATTTCTGGAAAATGATCTTAGGCCATTTTTGAATTAATTTTGAGCCTTAGCCATTTCGTTTACAAAATTATATCCCTAGTTAGCCGTGATTGAGCCTAAAAAGTATAATTTCTTTTTCATGAAATCTATAAGTTAACCGAGCCACAAAAAATATATTTGACATGTCCTTGCTATCTAATTTTCTTGCACCCTCTTTTAATGTCAGTATGATATCAAAAAGCAAGAGCAAAAAAGGGAGAAAGGAAAAAAGAAAGAAGATGGTGATTACTGTTCAAGGAAAGAAAAATTTTGTGGAAGAAAGCAAACAAAAAAAACAAAGAGGCAAAGAAAGAAAATAGCCAAGAAAATGGAAAATGGAAATACCATGCATGTGAAATTTTGGAAAGAAAAGAAAGAAAGAGGTGAGCCACAATACTCAAGAAATGATAGCGTTTGAATACTCTTGACGTCATTTCTTAAACCCTAAACCCATGACCATGTTATAACCTTGATAAAGTCCTTTTTGATTTCAGAAGTCATGCATGTGTATTATTTTCACCTATACAGAATAGGAAACATGTTGATTATGTGTTTGATGCAGTGTTAATATTCTTTCATGAGATTATGCCAAATTCTAGTTTTATTCAAATAACCATTCTTTTGATACATTACAAGTGAAATTATTTGTTTTGTTAACAATATTCTCATCACATGTAAACTCTAAGTGATAGTCACTATAACGAGGTGTGTTCTTTGTTGAGTGATTTCTAGGAGATGATTGACATCGAGGCTAATTCTTGTACAACAAAGTAAAGGGCGGTGGTATTTCTTAAGTGATTTTTGGAATATAGGAATCCTTGCACAACACACACGAGTTTTTCTAAAAATATATGGATAGTGTTACAACTAATGTGTATTACTCTTATAGTGATCAGGGAAAGAAGGTATTCTGACAAATCAAAGGAATTATGATTTAATTTTATCTGTGAAAAATATGAATTATTATATCATAACCATTGAAGTTTGTAGGTAGTTTCACTAAAACCTTCACGAGACAAAACTCATCCACTATGGATCACCTAGGGGTTTAACGACATGTTGCATTTGCTAACTGCAATCGTGAAATCTACGAAGGTGATTTTGTTTTGTTAATTGTTTTTATTACTAGGGACTAGTAATGGTTAGGTTAGGGGGTTGTGATTAGCCCTAAATATTATGTTAATAAATAGATTATTAGGTTAATTGTGTTAAGGAATTAAGTTAAAATAGTCAAGATAAGTGAAATTAGGATTGGTGCATAAATTAGGGTTAATGGCTGAAACTTGTTTTCAGGGTTTTGTGCGGAAATTATGCAAAGTCAAGATGATCAAAGTGTGCAAGCTTAATTAGCAAGGGGAGGCAAGTGCAATTACTACCCAATTACTTCAATCAAGCAACCAAGGAATCTGATTAACCTTAATTAATATATAAATTAGAATAGTTAATAAAGTCAAATTAGTGTGATAAAATAACTAAAAACAAGAACTAAAGATCAATTAGGGTATTGTGCGGGAATTAGGGTTTTTCATATTTTATGTCCAAAGTTTCAAGTTTAATGCAAAATTACTATACAATGCAAAGAGCAAAATATGAAGGCTTGAAACAACAAAGGCCAAAGTGTAATTTCACCAAAAGAGGAGTTAGCATGCATGCAAGTTGGAAAATGCAGCAAGACATCATTGGCTGGACGGTGGTGGTGGCATCCGGACGGTCATCCTTAACGACTTGAGCTCATCTCTCCACCTCATGCTTTCCTGAAGCCTATATATATGTGATGCCTTTTCCATTTTATGGAGGCCGGACATCCAAAATCCAAGAGAGAGATCCAAAGAAAGAAAGAAAGAGAGAAAGAAAAAAAAAGAAAAAGAGAAAGTTGGGAGCCGGTCTGTCCTACACCAATACTTTGTAATTCTACATTTATGTTATATCTTTTCATTCGGATAGCTAAACTACCGCCACTTTTTTGTCTTAATTGATAGTAAAGGTGGTTGTGTTTCAGTTGTTCCTTGCGAAAGACACATCATTCTTTTATTTACTGTTGTAATGAAACCTACTCGCACTTCTTGCTTGTCTGTAGCAATTGGGCGTGAGTAGTTATTTATACCCTTCAGTGAAGGGTGAATATATGTATAATATTGGTTAGATTCTATAAATACTGATATTTATTTATATCTTTATCTATATATGTATTATAAGTTTCATGCATGATACAGTGATGTGCGTAATTTCGGTGCTATGCCTGGAATTATGTCATCAGTGCATCATCAACCTACCGGTAAAACAACCACGGCATTCCTATCGGTATGGCTAGTCCTCCACCGGAATGCTGAGGATGTTTAACTATTGCATGGTACTAAATCTAAATGATCCTCATGAATGACTTGTCCTTCTAGATTACTAAGATCGTTTAACTGGTATAAATGATAATATTCCCAATTGGATGAAATGGAATTATGTTTGTGATTGTTGCATGAGACCATTGCATATGCACTTAGGTGGGGAGTAGCCTATGTAGGAAATATTCTACTGAGCGTTGGCTCACTCTATACGGGAAATATTTTAGGTGCGGGGTTAATACTGACGGAGAACTTGCACTCAAGGGCCTCGAGGGTGAAGAAAAGCCGATTTGTGGCTTTTGGAGACATGGTTTTGTAAAACATTGGTTAAATGTCGTTTTGACATGTAAATTATGCAAATGCATGTAATAGAACTCGTATGCATGGTGTATAATGTAGAAAACTTCATTATACATATTTGGGATGAAATTGGAAAGATTTTGGATGAATTGGAAATGAAAATCTGATGACGCATAAAATTCTGGGCAAAACCTTCTGGAAGGTCACAACAACCTTCCAGAAGGTTAATGCAAACTTTTGGTCCAGTAGGCAAAACCTTCTGGAAGGTCCATAAAACCTTGCGGAAGGTTCATATAAAATTTTTATCCAGTGGGCAAACCTTCCGGTAGAAATTTTCCAATGAGCAAACATTCCAAAATGTCCATAACAAAACCTTCTAGCAGGTTTTCCAAAAGTCTGAAACTTTAAGAATGCATTGTCATGCTTTTGGACTATGTGTTCTTTGATTCTAGTGACACAAATGGACCTTAAATGAGATACATTGGGGTATGTTGAACCTTGATGGGATTAAATGAATTAAAGAAAATACGGATCCTTGTATGGGTTGTAATCCCAATTACAGGAAAGTGATAGAGGTGAAGTCGGGTTATATGACAATCACGGGTATTTCCGCGGGTTGACGGGTGGTCAACGAGACCCCCAATTTTAGGGGCGTCACAGCTTGGTATCAGAGCCTAGGTATACGAATTACCTAGGGCTTGATGGGCATTGGGTCTAGACCATTACATGTATTGTACATTTCATCTTATGTGCTTACATTTTGTTAAATGATTACGTGCTATGTAATTATGTGAATGATATACATGGTAAAATGCATATGAAAAGGGACACTAGGGTTAGAAAACATAACATTGGGAGTCGAAAAAGAAATGAACGGGATAGTTCAAGGTATAAATGTCTACTAATGGGTGGCATATACTCTACTAGTGAAACAAGGAGATAAATCTCAATGTTTCAAGTTTGGTCCCTATCATGGGATACTAAATAAATGCTCTATTGCTATCTGGCATGTGTGTAGATGGCAACAAGAGGAACGAGACGTTGGGGTGGACAGAATAATAACCAACCACCACCGACTTTTGACTAACAAGCCTTAGTGGAGGCTATTGGTACGGCGGCTGCTACCATAGCACAGGCTAGTGCTACGGAAGCCACTATTGCACAGACTGGTGCAAGTGGGGGAGAAGGAGGCTCAAGCAACCTCCAGAAGTTCAAGGCACATCAGCCTCCGGTCTTCATAGGAGAGGCGAATCCTCTGGTGGCCGACCATTGGTTCCAGCAAGTTGATAAGGTCTATGGAGATCACCTCCGATGCCACCAAGATAACCCTAGCAACATTTTAGCTAGAGGGAAAATCCCAAGTGTGGTGGGATTGGGTGAAGGACTCCAAGAACTTGGAGGCTATGATTTGGGAAGAGTTGAAGGAGCTCTTCATGGAAAAATACTTCTCAGCAGCTGCTAGACATGAAAAGGCCCAAGAGTTCTTAGACTTGAAGCAAGGAATGATGTCAGTGATGGAATACGTGGCTAAGTTCACGGAATTAGCATGTTTCGTCGACGATTATGTGGCCACAGATATGGCCAAGGTGAGGAAGTTTAAGGATGGCTTGAAGTTGTCCATTCGGGGTAAGATTGTTGGTCTTTTTCTGTAAGACTTGGACTTGATGGTCACCATAGCTATGGCTATTGAGAGGGAGGTAGAAGATACACAGAGCATCCGGGAAGCGGGTGTAAAAGATAAGAAGAAGGAGGGCCAATCCTCTTCTTTTAGTTCAGAAAAGAGACAGAGGACTTTTGCTCCTTAAGGACAGGGCCGCGGTTATCGAGGCCAAGGCCAGGGTCAATCCTCCCAATGCGGGAGACACTTCAGGGCTCCCAGCTAGGCAGGCTCACAAGTATGTTTTCATTGCCACCAATCGGGTCAAATGAAATGGGATTGCCCTAAGAGGTAGGGGTCCTAGGGTTACGGGTCATCTCAGTCCCAGACTTTAGTGGGGCAACCACAGACTCAGTACATTCCTCCCTACCCCACCATGGGCCAGGGGAGCTAGTATCAGTTTCAGGGTGCAGCACAAGCCCCTACTACTTTACAAGCAGGGACTCCGCAATCAGGCCAGATGGGCCAGCGCATGGGTTGAGGTCGAGTTCAGGGCTCACAAGCTGGGACTTCGGGAACCCAGGGGCGTGTCTATGCCATGGTGCAACAGACTAAGCTGAAAGATCAGTTGGTGATACATGGTACATTTTTACTCTCTCACTTATGGGCTAGAGGATTGGTTGATTCTGGTGCATCGCATTCATTTATTGCTGCATCTTGGGTGAAAGACTTGGGCTTAGAGGTTGAGACCTTAGAAGAGCCGTTGCATGTGAGTTCTCCTCTAGGAGCTAGTGTGAGAGTTGGTCAGATATGTCGGGACTGTGAGTTAGAGATCTTGAGGATTTTAGTCACCGTGGACCTTAGGGTCATGGACATGTCAGAGTTCGATGTCATCCTCGGGATGGATTGGTTGGTGGCACATTAGGTCGTCATTGATTATGATAGGAAGAGGGTCATTGCTTACACACCGGATGGTGTCTATTTTAGGTTCTAGGGGAAGAAGCATGATGCTTTACCCAAAGCCGTGTATGACTCTCAATAGCACGGACAGTTGATGGGTTGGCTTGCAAGCCTTACCTTGGAGGACGAGGCGAGACAGGAGTTGGGTCTACCTTTGGTTGCATGTGAGTATGAAGATATTTTTTTGGATGAATTACCAGAATTACCTCCACATAGGGATGTAGACTTCACCAATGAGTTGCATCCTGGTACATCGCCTATTTCTATGACTCCGCATAGGATCGCACCAGTTGAGTTGTAAGAACTTAAGGTCCAATTGCAAGAATTGTTGGACAGGGGCTTTATTAGACCGAACACTTCACCTTGGGGCATTCCGATATTGTTTGTTAAGAAGAAGGACAAAACCCTTTCACTATGCATAGACTATCGACAGTTGAATAAGGTTACTATCAAGAATAGATACCCTTTACCGAGGATTGATGACTTGTTTGATCAGTTGAGAGGAACACGGGTCTACTCCAAGATAGATCTCTGCACCGGTTACTATCAGTTGAGGGTTAGGGAGACGGATATCCCTAAGATAACATTTAGGACGCGGTATGGGCATTTTGAGTTCATAGTGATGCCATTCAGATTGACGAATGCTCCAACGACATTCATGGATCTCATGCATAGGGTGTTTCAGCCTTACCTAGATTAGTTTGTTGTAGTCTTTGTTGACGACATCTTGATCTACTCCAAGTCTGAGGAGGAGCATGAGAGTCACTTGAGGATCATTCTCTAGATGTTGAGAGATCATCAGTTGTACACTAAGTTCAGCAAATGTGAATTTTGGCTTACTGAGGTGAATTTTTGGGACATGTAGTGTTCGCTTTGGGTGTATTCGTGGACCTGGAGAAGGTTGAAGTAGTTATGAACTGGGAGAGGCCAAAGTCAGTCTTCGAGATACGCAATTTCTTGGGATTGGTAGGGTACTATAGGAGGTTCATCGAGGACTTCTCCCGACTAGCTACACCTATGACAAAGTTGACTAGGAAAGAGGTCAAGTTTGAGTGGAATGATGCATGTGAGAAGGCATTCCAGGAATTGAAGCGGGGACTTACTTCTGCTCCTATTTTGATAGTTTTGAAAAGGGGACAGAGGTATACCATATACTGTGATGCCTCCAAGGACAGCCTTGGTTGTGTTTTGATGCAGCCTGGGAGGGTGGTGGCTTATGATTCTCGACACTCAAAGAACCATGAGCAGAATTACCCCACACATGACATGGAGTTGGCGGCCATTGTCTTTGCCTTGAAGGCTTGGCGCCACTATCTATACAGTGAGCAATTCGAGGTGTTTTCCGATCATATGAGTCTGAAGTACATCTTTACATAGTGGGACCTCAACATGAGGCAACACAGGTGGATGGAGTTTCTGGAGGACTATGACTTCACTTTGCATTACTATCCCGATAAAGCAAATGTGGTGGCTGATGCATTTAGCAGGAAGTCACGGGGAGTCTTGGCTAGTGTGGCTTCCCGGGAGTGGCAGATGCTCGAGACTGTGGGACAATTAGGGCTACGTTACATGGGACAAGCACATGATACTTTAGGGAGTTTGGTGGCTACACTTTCCCTACTAAGTAGGGTAATTGAGTCCTAGAGTCAGGATACAGAGTTATCATCCATTAGGGATCGGGTACAGGCAGATACGAGTGATGAGGGCTGGAGCATTCACTCGGATGGTAGTCTTCAATTTGGGAGAAGGATTGTGGTTCCCCAGTCTGCGAAACTCAGAGAAGAGATTCTCAGAGAGTTTCATTGCTCTCGTTTCACTGTGCATCCAGGTGGCGCGAAGATGTACCATGATCTTTATCACCAGTATTATCGACGCGAGATAAAGAGAGACGTTGGAGACTTTGTCAGACGATGTCTCACATGTCAGTAGGTTAAGACTGAACATCAGAGGCCAACAGGGTTACTCCAGCCCTTGGAGGTAGCCAAGTGGAAGTGGGAGCATGTCATGATGGATTTTGTTACCCATTTGCCATGGACATTGCAGTGTGGGTGATAATGGACCGGCTTACCAAGTCAGCACATTTTTTGGCTGTGCAGATGACCTTCACCTCGGAGAAATTCTGCAGGTTGTACATACGGGAGATTGTCCGGTTGCATGGGGTGCCCGTGTCCATAGTATTGAATCGGGATCCCAGGTTTATGGCTCATTTTTGGGAGAGTTTTCAGCGAGCCATGGGGACACAGTTGATGATGAGCACTACTTTTCATCCCTAGACGGACAGTAAGTCAAAGAAGACTATCCAGACATTAGAGGACATGCTACGGGCATGCGTCCTAGATCTTAAGGGTAGCTGGGAAGATCACTTACCCTTAGTGGAGTTCGCCTACACAACAGTTATCAAGCGAGCATTCAGATGACACTATATGGGAGGCCATGTTGTTCTCTGATTTGTTGGAAAGAGGTAGGAGAGAGACCCTTTACAGATCCAGACTTGGTTAGAGACACCTCAGAGAAGGTGGACCTTATACGGAAGAGTCTTCTCATGGCTCAGAGCCGGTAGAAGAGTTACACCGACAAACGGCAGCGACCTCTAGAGTTTGAGGTGGGAGATCATGTATTCTTGAAGGTGATGCCCAATAAAAGGAGTGGTCAGGTTCGGCAAGCAGGGAAAGTTGTCATTGAGGTATATCGGGCCTTTCGAGGTACTTAAGAGGGTAGGTACAGTTGCTTACTAGTTGGCGTTACCACCAAATCTATCGGGTGTTCACGCGGTATTCTATGTCTGTATGCTTCAAAAATACACCCCAGATTTGACTCATGTGGTGGATTAGGGAGAACTTGTTGTTGATGTTGATGGGACCTTCGAGGAGGGACAGGTGCACATCATGGATAGCCGGGATCAGGTTTCATGAGGCAAGACCATGAGGCTAGTGAAGGTGCTTTGGCAGCACCAAGGAGTGGAGGAGGCAACATGGGAGTGCGAGGACACTATCCGTACCAGTTATCCTTTTTTATTCGAGGATGGAGGTACATTGTTATAGTCATTTAGTATTTTATGACTGTTACATATGCATGTGATTGAATGTGTATGCATGTGTAAATTTCGGGGATGAAATTCTTTTAAGGGGAAAAGAATGTAAAACCCTGAAAAATTTAAACTTTTTTCGACAAAGGGTAAAATAGTAAATTGCCACTATTATGCGGGTTTAAAATGCATATTTGTAAAGAGCTTAGATGGAGCAACAAACTTCACCGTTGGATTTATATTGCGAAATTGAGTTATCACGTCAATTTTTGTCGAATTCTGAAATAGTCGAATTTTACACTTTTTTTGAGACAATTGGGTGACGAATGAACTTTTAAAGTTCCCCAAAAATAAAAATTATAAAATTTCCTTACAATTGAATAAATGTTCAAATAAAATTAATTTGAACTGAAATCAGAATTTAATTAAGTCGTATCGGGTTAAAAATGAACCCAGAAGTGATAAACGTGAGGGCAATGTGGACCCCATAATTAAAAGTATAAATAGGGTCAAAATATCTGAAATTTCAGATATTCTTACCCATTTGGCCGGCTATGTTTAGACGTTAGAAAAGAGAGAAGAGATAAAAGAGAAAAATAGAAATTTCAAGCTTTCTTCTCCGATTTTCGAAGTTCCGTCGGTCGGAACCATTCAGACCAAGAGTTAAAGTTGGTCTACGCGATGAAGGCTACGCGTACGTAACAATAACGAAGAATTTCACCGAAGTTTCACGGAAGAAAATTTGGGGAAATCAAATATTTGGGGCTTGGGAATTGTGCTTGAGGTTTCTCCCTTTCTTTTACGCTACAAGAGGTAGAGGTTCTCCTACTTTGGTTCACTTCTACCCTAAGATGTTTTTATGAAATGGTTATATATGTAGAATATGTATACCACTTGTTTATTGTTATGAAAATGAGGAAAAAGGGTGTAGAAATGAGGTTCTCCTACTTTGGTTCACTTCTACCCTAAGATGTTTTTATGAAATGGTTATATATGTAGAATATGTATACCACTTGTTTATTGTTATGAAAATGAGGAAAAATGGTGTAGAAATGGCTTAGGCCAACTTCTAGCTTGAATTTGATATGTGGGAGTTACTTGTGTATCTTGAAAAATTGGTTTATGTGGGCATGTTACATGTTTAAATTATGCCTTGTGATTGATTGTGTAATGCCATACTTGAGAATTATGTTGGGTATATAAATGTTGATATATGCTAGTTGATGTATTGACATGATAATGAAATTTGGTGATTATATACATGTGATATAAATTGCCATGACACATGTTGAGATGTGTGGTTTAATTTGGCTCATTGACATTCATTACATTTGAGCATGACATTGGTATTGCAATGGTTCATTACATTGCATGTGTATAAAAGGATCACATTCAAGGGCTTAGGCATGAGTGTGGGTGCATGTCAGGCATGGTTTATTTAAACATCATACCTGGTGGTTGATTGGTGGGTTCGGGAAAGTGGGATGAAACATCCTACTGAGTCACAGGGTTACATGCATGAAAACTTGTGTCGGGTATAGCAAGAAGGGGTAGATCCCCCCTTGGGTGCAAGGCTTGGCTACTGGTTCATACACTTTTGATGGTGCAAGTCCAAAAAAGTGTATTGGTGTGCGGAGCCGGCGGTGCAACACCAAAAGTCCGCTACCCGAATAATGATGCATGATTTTTGGTTATATAAATGATTCATTTGATGGGAAACATCCAGAAATGAATTGATTTTTATGAACACATGAGTTTTGTTTCAAAATGATATTTGGATGTATTTTATCAAAGATAAATGTTTTACACACATGCATTGCATAGTGTTGTGGAAGCTGGAGTAGGCTTTGGCAAAAGAAATGCATAAGTGAGTCTCATCTCATATCATGACATGGTATGGAAGAATTTCATCTTGAATAGCATGTTCTAGGATGAAATGGAATTATATTTGTGATTGTTGCATGAGACCATTGCATATGCACTTAGGTGTGGAGTAGCCTCTGTAGGAAATATCCTATTGGGCGTTGGCTCACCCTATACAGGAAACATTTAAGGTGCGGGGTTAATACCGGCGGAGGACTCGCACTTGGTGCCTCGAGGGTAAAGAAAAGCCGGTTTGTGACTTTTGGAGACAAGTTTTTGTAAAACTTTGGTTAAATGTCATTTTGACATGTAAATTATGCCAATGCACGTAATATAAATGCATGGTGTATAATGTAGAAAATTTCATTATACATATTTGGGATGAAATTGGAAAGGTTTTGGATGAATTGAAAATGAAAATTTGATGAAGCATAAAATTCTGGGCAAAACTTTCCGAAAGGTCACAACAACCTTCCGGAAGGTTAATGCAAACTTTTAGTCCAGTAGGCAAAACCTTTCGGAAGGTCCATAAAACTTCTGGAAGGTTCATGTAAAATTTTTATCCAGTGGGCAAACCATCCGGAAGATAAGTAAAACCTTCTGGTAGAAATTAGTCCAGTAGGTAAAACCTACTAGAAGATCCATAAAGCAATAGATGATCAAGAAAAAAACTACGTTTACATGTCCGTTTGGAACTTTTGCTTATAAAAGAATGCCTTTTGGGTTATGTAATGCTCAAGCTACTTTTCAGCGTTGCATGTTAAGTATATTTAGTGATATGGTAGAACGATATCTAGAAGTTTTTATGGACGACTTTTTAGTATCCGGTGATTTATTTAACTTATGTTTAGCAAATCTTGAAAGAGTACTTATTAGATGCGAAGAAACAAACCTTGTCTTAAATTGGGAAAAATGTCATTTCATGGTTACACAAGGAATTGTTTTAGGTCACATAGTTTCTGAAAAAGGAATTAAAGTTGATAAATCCAAAATTGATTTAATAGCTAATCTTCTTTCACCAAAAACTGTAAAAGATGTTCGATCCTTTTTAGGTCACGCTGGATTTTATTGAAGATTTATTAAAAACTTTAGTTCAATATCAAGACCAATTAGTAATCTTTTATGTCAAAATATAATATTTGAATGGAATGATGCATGCTAATTAGCATTTGATAAATTAAAAAACATGCTTATTTCTGCACCTATCATGCAACCTCCTGACTGGTCTTTACCTTTTGAATTAATGTGTGATGCAAGTGATTATGTAATAGGAGCTGTACTAGGTCAAAGAAAAGATACAAAACCATATGTGATTTATTATGCAAGCAAAACTCTAAATGATGCACAAATAAACTATTCAACCACAAAAAAAGAATTACTTGCTGTTGTGTTCGCATTAGATAAATTTAGATCACATCTGATTGGATCATCAATTATTGTATTTACGGATCATATAGCTTTGAAATACTTACTTACTAAGAAAGATGCTAAACCACGTCTCTTACGTTGGATTTTGTTACTTCAATAATTTGATCTTATTATAAAAGATAAGAAAGGAGTAGAGAATGTGGTAGCAGATCATTTGTCAAGACTAAACTATGAAATAAAAGAAGAACCAACTCCGATTAGAGAAACTTTTCTAGATGAACAACTGTTTGCAATAATCGACCTACCATGGTATGCAGATGTAGCTAATTATTTAGCTATTGGTACTATTCCTTCTAATTATACCTACATTGATAGTAACAAGTTGTTAAAGGAGGTACAAAATTTTTTCTAGGAAGATATTTATTTATTTAAATATTGTAAGGACTAAATAATATGACGCTGTATACCTAATCATGAAATCAGTCCAGTAATTCAGTTTTGTCACTCTGAAGCGTGCGAAGGTCATATTGCTTCAAAGAAAACCGCAGCTAAAATCCTGCAATGTGGATTTTATTGGCCAAATCTTTTTAAAGATGTGCATATCTTTTGTTTAAATTGTGACAGATGTTAAAGAATGAAAAATATTTCAAAAAGAAATATGATGCCTTTGAACCCTATTTTAATTATTGAAATTTTTGATTATTGGGGCATCGATTTTGTGGGACCATTTCCACCATCTTTTTGATATCTCTATATTTTAGTTGCAGTTGACTATGTTTCTAAATGGGTAGAGACAATTTCATGTAGAAATAATGTACACAAAACAGTGATCAAGTTTTTAAAAAAAAATATTTTATCCGGATTTAGAATTCCTCGGACCATTATTAGTGATGGTGGATTACATTTTTGTAATAAAGTTTTTGAAACTCTTATGAAAACATACTCAATTTCACATAAAATATCCACTCCATATCATCCACAAACAAGTGGCGAAGCTGAACTAGCTAATAGGGAGATAAAATACATTTTAGAAAAAATAGTAAATCCAAATCGTAAGGATTGGTCTTTAAGATTGACTGATGCACTTTGGGCTTACCGTATTGCATATAAGACTATCCTAGGAATGTCTCCTTATCGGTTAGTTTATGGTAAACCATGTCACTTACCTGTAGAATTAGAACATTAAGCATACTGGGCAATCAAAATGATGAATTTTGATATGGATAAAGTAGGAGTATCATGCAAACTCCAAATTAATGAATTAGAGGAGTTAAGAAATGAAGCTTATGAGAATTCAAAGAGTGCTAAATCAAGAACAAAAATGTTTCATGATATGAGAAAATCCTTTGAACCATCTTAAAAAGTTCTGTTATATAATGCAAAGCTTCATTTGTTTTTTGAAAAGCTAAGATCTAGATGGACAGGACCGTATATAGTTAAGCAAATTTTTGACTATGGGGCAATTAAAATCGAAAATCTAGTAACTGGGAATATTTTCAAAGTATATGGTCAAAGACTTAAACCATACTATGATGGATTCACTCAAGATGTAACTTTTTTAAAACTTTCTAAGCCAATATATGTACTATGAACTAATATATATATTATGGTTTAAATATAAAATATAAATACTAATTGTTTGTTATTTGTTTGATAGATTAAATCTCCTAAGTGAGAGCCAGAGATCTTAATCACTGAAAGAGAACGAATTGCTGGTTTTTATTCTCAATACTGGTTATTACTATTTTTACATGGAAAATAATGTTTAATTTAAGTTGGGGAGGTATAGGTGTGCATTTACTTCTTGTGTTTAAAATAGTAATTTTGATTTAAAAATTCAGTTCGTCTTTGTGATTGGCAGACGTTAAAGAACCAGATAGTGAGTCAATTTTCAATAATTTTTTGAGTCATTTTCTTTTCTTAAAAAAATTGAAAAATTGACGAAAAATTATTCTGGCTAAGTTTAATTTTATTATGTCACTTTCCAAAAGATATACATATGTTGATCATGCAAAAATTTAGGTATATTAGAAATTTAGAAATTTTTGAAAGTCAAGCAAGACCCCTGTGTGGGAAAAGTACATATGCTAAACACCGACGAGCAAATCGTCTCTGTGCTTGTGAAAAATGTGGTCGTACAGAACATTTGAGATAATATAATCAGTGTGCAGAACCAATTTCAGGTTGAGCGTTAGATCGTTTACGGTGGATTAGGTATGGGCAGAGTAAGGATTATCCTGAGACGCCATCCTATTCTACCCCAATGTTAACAAGATACGTGAGAAGTGAAATTAACCGTGTCATTGGTAAATATTGATCTAGATAGTTCTGATACTGACTAAATATGATCAACAAGATGTATAGTTTTAGAAATATATGCACATAATTGTAAATAAATGTAAATAACTATAGAATAAATAGGAAAATCAGTAAATAACAAATAACAAATAAACAATTAATAAACCCAATTATTTTGAAAGAAAAAGAGTGATTAGCAAAGTTTTGTAGAATATATAAAATTATGTCTAATTTTGTGAACTGCAGGAAATACAGGAAAAAGAGCAGAATTACAGAAAATAAGAAAAGCAGTCTGCAATTGCAAACCAAAAACCAGTCAGATAGCACCGTCTAGACAGTAGAGCTAATGTTCGGACGACAGTATATATATCTTCTGAAGAAAAATCAACAAAAAGATGGATTTAAGACAACGAGCAAAACGGCCTTCAAACCAAGCGTGAAGGGATCAATCTCCACCACCTGATCAACCTCCACAACAACCTTACCTAGAAAATATCTTCAATGAGATGATGTTTGAGAATTCTGAACAACAGGAATGGTACGATGCTAATTTTTTGACTAAACCTATTTTTTCTGAAAGAATGGTTATTTATGAAGATTTTGAGAACACAGGCATACGTCAAATTCTTGTAGCTAGAGGATGGTTACATTATGTTAGATTATTGGTTCCTTCTTATGACTGTTTAGTTCGAGAATTTTATAGTAATGCTCAAATAATTGGAAAAAGGCGCTTGCGTGCATTCGTACAGGGTATGATTTTCCATGTTACACCGATTAGTGTAGCCAAATTTTTTTGACCCATGTGGAGAGAAGAAAACCTGCAGTACCCGTACACTAAATTACCTGATTTGAGTGTTGTAGGGAGAGGAGTAATAGGGAACCCAGCATTTGGTTGGGGTAGACCAAACAAATATATAAAGCATGGGGACCTAACTGACAAATACCGCATCCTGAATTTGATAACATGGTATAATTTGCTACCCCGTGCCTAGAAAACTCAAATCTATACTGAGTAGGCTTATTTCTTGTATGCATTTGGAATGGGACACACTATTGATTTGCCAAATTTAATCATAGACCAAATGATACTTACTGTGAATCGAATGAAAGCCTCACTCCCATATGCCATGTTAGTCTTCAGCTATGCAGGGAAAAAGGAGTGATCATTGATCCGACATGGAAAACAGTGGATCATTTTAAAGCATTGGATAAAACTTCATTGAAAAAAATTCATAAAGGACAGTAGGAAGACCGACCTAAAGCACCACCTACACCCCAAGAAGAGCCATTCCAGGTACCTAAAGAATTTATACCACAAGAGGAACAACCATACATACTGATGCACGACATAACTGATAGACACATCTTACTAGAGGTGGAGAACAATATTACTCAGATCAACCAACGCATGGATGAATATGAACAAAGTCAAGCTAAACTTTTGAAGTTATTTAAAGATCGTTTTGGAGAAGGATCTTCTACTTCCTAAATAGACTGAAGATTCTACAAAAACTTTTGCAAGAAAAATAGAAAAGGCAGACGAAAACAAGACAAGGCTAAAGAATGATCACAATTCAAAGAAAAGAAAAATCTGAAAAAGAAAAGCAAAAGAAAGAAAAAAATCAAGAAAGTGAAAAATGGGAAAAATAGAAAAAAAAGAAACATGTGAAGACCTAGAAAAATAGAATGAGGTGTACCGCAATGCTAAAAGATAGCATTTGAATTCCAATGCCGTCATTTCATAAACCTTAAACCTATGGCCACATTACAACCCTAATAAAGTCGTTTTTGATTCCAGAAATCATATATTTGTATTAGTTTTATCAATTCTAAAAAGGAAAATGTTAATAGTATATTTAATATAGTGTTAATATTCTTTCATGAAATTATGTCAAATTCCACTTTATTCAACTTCTGTTCTTTTAATTAACTACATATGAAATTATTTGCTTCGTTAACTATATTCCAACCACATGTAGTTTGTGAGAATAGTCGCTATAATAGGTGTGCTCTTTTTGCTAAGTATATTCCAGGGAAGAATTGACATCAAAACTATTAGGAAAGAGGGTAATATTGCTCAAGTGATTTTTAAAAAAAATAAAGAAATCATTACACACACACACAAGTTTTTATAAAAATATATAGATAATATTACAACTAACATGTGTTACTCTTATAGTGATCAGAGAAAGAAGTATCTTGACAAGACAGATGGAATATTAATTTAATTTTACTTGTGAAAAATATGAATTATGAATTCCTAACTACTGAAGTTTGTAGGTAACTTCACTGAAAACCTTCACGAGACAAAACTCGTCCACTAGGAATCACGTAGGGGTTTAAAGGCTTGTTGCATATGCTAAATGCAATAGTGAAAAATCTACGAAAATGATTTTACCTCTGTTTGTATTATATTGTGTTAATAGTTTTTATAATTTACTAGGGACTAGTAAAGTCAAAGTTGGGGAGTGTGATTAACCTTAATTAATATATAAATTAGAATAGTTAATAAAGTGAAATTAGTGTGATAAAATAGCTAAAAACAAGAACTTAAGATCAATTAGGGTTTTGTGCGGGAATTAGGGTTTTTAATATTTTATATCCAAAGTTTCAGGTTTAATGCAAAAATTACTACACAATGCAAGGAGCAAAGTATGAAGGCTTGAAACAACAAAGGCCAAAGTGTAATTTCACCAAAAGAGGAGTTAGCATGCATGCAAGTGGGAAAATCCAGGAAGACATCACTGTCTGGATGGTAGTGGTGGCATTCGGACAGTCATCCTTAACAACTTGAACTCATCTCTCCACCTCATGCTTTCCTAAAGCCTACATATATGTGATGCCTTCTCCATTTTAAGGAGGCCGGCCATCCAAGAGCCAAGAGAGAGATCCAAAGAAAGAAAGAAAGAGAGAAAGAAAAAAGAAAGAACAAGAGAAAGTCAGGAGCCAGTTTGTCCTACACCAATACTTTGTAATTCTACATTTCTGTTATATCTTTCCATTCGGATAGCTGAACTACCACCACTTTTTTGTCTTAATTGATAGTAAAGGTGGTTGTGTTTTAGTTGTTCCTTGTGAAAGACATGTCAGTCTTTTATTTACTGTTATAATGAAACCTAACCGCACTCCTCGCTTGTCTGTAGCGATGGGGCGTGAGTAGTTACTTATACCCTTTAGTGAAGGGTGAATATATGTATAATATTGCTTAGATTCTGTAAATGTTGATGTTTATTTATATTTTTATCTATATATGTATTATAAGCTTCATGCATGATACAGTGAAGTGCGTAGTTTTGGTGTTGTGCCTGGAATTATGTTATCAGTGCATCATCAACCTGCCGATAAATCAACCACGACATTCCTATCGGTATGGCTAGTCCTCCACTAGAACGTTGAGGATATTTAACTATTGCATGATACTAAACCTAAATGATCTTCATGAATGACTTGTCTTTCTGGATTACTAAGATCGTTTAACTGGTATAAATGATAATATTCCCAGTCGAACAAACAAGACATTCCTATCGGTATGGTTTATCCTCCACCGGAATGCTGAGGATGTTTAACTGGTATATGTGTATCATAGATGAAGTCAAATGAATAATTCAAGTAATCCTAATGAATGACTTGTCCTTCTGGTTTGCTTGGATTAATCACTTGATACATCTATAACTAACTAAACTAAGAAGTTGCTGTGTTATGACTAATACAACCAGTTGACCTAAGAAGTGGTTGTGTTATGATTTATTATGTACTCACCTACTATTATGGAGACAAATGAATAATTCAAGTGATCCTCATGAATGACTTGTCTTTTTGATTTACTTGGATTAATCAATTGTCATGGATACCAACAGCTAACCTAAGAAGTTGTTGTGTGATGGTTTAAATATATCCGATCTACCAGTTGACTTTCTAGTAAAATGCGAGTTAATTGTTGTAAGGTAGCATTTCGTGTACGTAACCAATATAAAGCATATGGAATCCCTAAACTGAAGGGTATCTTTTATATTCTTGTCATTAATACGCTTACTTGCATATTTTATTTAATTAAACTAGTTTTTAATCTAATCTCACATCACAAGCTATCAAATGATACACTACTTCAAACAACAACTATACTATTTTTATTTTAAAAATTTAAATTACTAAAAATCTTCGTGGGATCGATACTTGGACTTAAATTGAGAAAACTACAATTCGACCACTTATATGTGGGTGTATAATATAATATAATTCAGATCACAAAAGAGTGCAAATCAGAATCCAAAGGTTTAGCACTGTTCGGACGGTGGTGGTGGTGTTTGGACGGTAGCCAACTGCCTCAACTCCTCTACCTTCCTCCTATTGGTGCAAAGCTGCAACAAATGTCCTAATTGGTCATTCCTAGTTTTGCCGCCTCAAGCCAGCCTCCAGAGCCTATATATAGGCAGTCCAGCTTCATTTTGGGGGGTTCGTCATATTCTGTCAGTTCTTCGCCAGAGAGAGTGGAGGGAAGTCCAGAGAGTTAGGAGAGTTTAGAAAGAGTCAGAGATAGTTAGTGAGAAGGAGAGAAAGAGAGAAATAGTATAGCGAAGCCCTACTGAATCACTTTCAGCTAGCTTTCCAATGAGAATTTATTTCTTCTACATTTATGTTATTCCTTTTTAACTTTGAAAGTTGAACCTCTCCCACTTTTTTGCCCTAACCGGTGATAAGAGTGCTAGTATTATAACTATTCATTGGGGAAGAATTGTTTTGTATTCTGTTTTATTTTTAATGGAACTATATCACACCTCTTGCTCGTCTATAGCAATGAGGCGTGAGTAGTCCGCATATACCCTTCAGTGAAGGGTGAACATATGTACCGATGTTTTAACTATGCTTTAATGTTATATATACCTCCCTTATTGATGAATGATTACATTTATAATATGCTCATGGTTGTGAACACCAAGCGGTACCTAATGCTATATGCTATACTATCTTTACTAATTATGTACTTTATACATGATACAGTGATGTACGCGTTTGGGCTTTATGTAACAGTTGATAGATTGGTTATAGATGGGTTAAGTCTCAGCATAGCCAATGCTTTTGATTCAATGCATAAAGTTGAATCTCGTCATCAGTGAATCATCAACCTAAGAGGTTGAATAACTATAGTATTCCTCCTGAATGGCTTGTTTTCTAATTTACTATAGTTGTTTAACTGATGCATGGTATAGAGATGTCGATTGAGTAATTCAAGTATTCATTATGAATGGCTTGCCTTCTAGTTAACTCGGATTATTTGATTGTTACATGGAAATATACTTACCGACTAACTTAATCAGTTGTTGGATACAGTTCAATATACATCATACCTACTAGTTGGATTTCCATTAAAATGGGGGTTAATTGTTGTAAGGTGGCATTTTCAATAATCGAAACAATATAATGCATGTGGAATCTCTGAACTGAAGGGTACCTTTTAATTATTGCATTTTCACAATTTTAATTAAGTTATTTTTTGAATTGTTTTATGCTCACTCTAGAAGCTATTCCACTACATTTTGTGTTTGTAACAACTTCACCGTTTCTATTTTGAGTTCCAATATTAGCTCCCTGTGGGTTCGATCCCAGAGTTATATTGATAATTATATTGCAATTTGACCACTTGCACTTGGGTGGATGACATATTCTAGTGGCCGATCAATTGTAGGTAAAGAGCAAGTACGATCAAGTATAAAGCATCCCATCAAGTGCTTAAAGTCAATGGGAAAGAACGGACCGCTTAAAGGATGGCTCAGAACCCCAAGGAACCATGCAAATTCCAAAGCAGACACGCTGATCGGATAGCCATAGTAAGCCTTATGAATGGTTTACCTTCAGATTTACTAGGTTTATTTGGTAATTGCATGGTGCATAGACCTTCTGGCTAACCTAACAGTTATTGTGGTATGGTTTAACATATACATCAGATCTACTGATTAACTTTCTATTGACATGAGAGTTAATTGATGTAAGGTGGCACTATCACAATTTCAAGCAATGAAATTCATGTTGGATCCCCGAACTAAAGATTAACTTTTTCATTTGTTCTAATTAAAGTTTATTTTAAGTGTTATTTATCAGTTCTTAAGCTTACACCTCAAGCTATTGTAATACACACTACACGTACATCAATTTTACCCTTTTTTGTTCACAAGTTTTCAATAGATAACTCCTTGTGGATTCAACCTCAAAATTCACCAAGTAATATTACAACTTGACCACTTATACTTGAGTGTATGATTAAGATTAAGCCATTATAAGACTTGAGTACTTGTAAGTTGACTTTGTGAGTAGTGGATTAGAATTTAGTGAATCTCGAGTGATTCCCCGTGGTTTTTCTTGAGGAGGGTTTTTCGTGTCAATAAATCACACGTGTTAATATTGATTATTTACATATACACTTGTGATTGTGAGTACTCATACACACTATGTATTTTTTGGAATGGTTGATTGAATATCCATCCATCCATAGTTGTGCCATTTGAGTTTGGGTTTTGGAATCGCCGTGAGATTGATTGTTGAGTGAAGTAATTGAATATTAATTAAAATCAATTGTCATGTTTAAGTTAGGTTATGGTGATTAAATGGGTTCTCACTATTTATTATTAAATTTGTGTGAGAAGAGGTAATTACGGTTGATTAGGTTTTAATTGATAATCAATAGAGAATTAAATTGAAAAAGTTATTCACCCCCTATAGGTAAGTGTCTAGCTCTATGTGTATAATCATGAGGGAAGAGCCACACTAGGTTCCTTCTCCCAAAACAATAATTGGTATCAGAGTGTGGTTGCCTTGAGCACATAGACACTTATAGGCATTTTTTGCTTTTTTGCTTACACACCTAGTTTTCATTCAAGAGATTGATTGTTACAACTAGTTAATATTGAATGGATTCTCAAAAGGAAGGAGGATTGATTGCAAAATCACCTATCTTTGATGGTTCAAATTTTGCTTATTGGAAAGCTTATATGAGAGCATTTCTTAAATCCATTGATGAAAGAGTATGGTTAACTATGCAAGAGTGATGATGCCCTCCCACCGCCACCACATAAGTTGAAGGTGGTGAAGTGGTGATTGAAGTGAAATCCCCAAAGACTTGATCGATAATCGAGATTGAATTGGTGGGGTGGAAATCTAAAGGATTGAATGCGATATTCAATGTCATGACATCAAATGAGTTCTTAAGAATCATAAATTACGAGGCCTCCTTGGAAGCATGGGACATCTTGGTTGTTTCCCATGAATGATCCTCCATGGTGAAGATGTCCAAACTCCAAAGGTACACCTCTTAGTTCAAGAGTTTGAGTATGCAAGATGATGAAATATTTAGTGAGTTATGCTAAATTGTGCAATATTTTAAATTCATCTTTTGTAGTAGGTACAAATGTTGACGATGTACCCATCAAATGTAAAATCTTGAGATCTATGCCAAGAGGTTTCATGAAAAGGTTACATACTTGGAAACAAGTGTCAACATAGAGTCGGTGTTGGTAGAAGACCTAGTTGCGTCTATATCAACTTTCGAGATGAACCTTCCATCCCTTAAAAAAGCAAAGGGCATTGCTTTAAGCTCAATGAGAGAGGAGGGAGGGAAATTTGAGTCACCCCGATTAGAGAGGAGGGCCTAGCCTTAATTGCATAAAAGTTCAGAAAATACTTCATGGCCAATAATGTGGAGTCCTAAAGGTTGAAAAGGAAGCTTAATACACATACTACTCCTAAGGAGGGAAGAGAGAAAGGGGTAAGAAGCTCTCAACACAAGGTTGAGAGAAAAGATCAAGGTTTCCAATACTTTGAGTGTCAAAGATTTAGACACATAGCTTTGGAATGCCCAAATCGAATCAAAAAAGATATGCCCAAAGAAAAAAAGGAGAGCTATGAAGGCTAAGTGGAGTGACAATAAAGGTAAGTACACATTGATTGATGACTTCTCTTCTTAAGATGATGAATAGAATTTCACGGTCTTTGTAGGTTCACTCTCCTTTCTCCCTAGAGAAACTTTGGCTACTGAAGTTGAAGCAAGTCCTACCATAGTGGTAGAAGACTTGGAGGAAGAAATACTCATTTGTGTGGAGGATAAAGAGTGTTTTGAGAATATGCATGATGTATTTGATCAATTGTATGTACAATTCCTGAAATAACAAAATAAGGTTATTTCCTTGAGTGGTTAAGTTAATTCAAGTGAAGAAGATAAAAAAGCGCTTCATATGGACTTAGTAAAGTCCAAGGCTCAAATATGTGGGCTAGAGGAAGAGAAGAAGTCTCTTCTTGATAGAGTGAGCATCCTAGAAAGAGAATAAAATTGACTATGCATTCGAGCCATAACACATGGTTTCATAAAATTGCCTGATTTTCCTGATCTAAATCAAACAGGTTTTATATGAAGAAGATTTGGCTTAGCATGTTCTAGCTGATACGGGTAGGAGAAGAACCCGAATCAGTAAAAAAAACTTACCCCCTAACTATAGTCAGATCCACCAGACAAGAAACTCAATTTCGCACTTTTGTTGAGTCGTCAGAATTATCCACCAAGGGATTCAGGTCTGTGCTACCAATTTGGTTAAGTTCCAAAACATTGGGATCCCAACTTATCCAAATTCTGAGGGGCAACAAAGGCTGGAACTATTCTTGCCAAAAACAAGGAACCTACTTCTCATCCTAGGAAATGTCATGATCTTGTAAAGTCAAGGAAGAATCATGAGTCAGAATGTGCAAAACTTGATAAAGACCTTCAGGAATCAAATGAACTCTGTAAAAGACTTCCCCAAGGTGATGAAAATTTTGATAGAATGTTATCTATGAGAAAAATTCGGCGTGACAAGCATGGTCTAGGCTACACACATGAACACACCATCAACACTTCTTCTAAGATTGTGTTTGTGAAGGGTAACACCAACCTATCATCCTTATAAGTAAGCACAAGTCCTAAAAAGACTAAAAATGGTAAAGGTAGGCACTCAAAAAGAATGTTCTTAAGGAGAACCAAACAAACATGACATGTGTTATATTTGTGGAGAACATGGTTATCATAGTAGACATTGCATGAAAAATGGGGATGCCTTAAACAAAATGCTCATGCATCTATCACATCAATCTAAATTTTAAACAATGACGTTTTAAAATTTTCCAAACTTTTAGAGAGGTCATATGAGTCCAAGCATATGCATGCATCATTTTCATCTCATGGACCACATGCTAGAATGTACAAAGCTCTTTCTACCCCTAAGGTTAAAATTGATCTACACACATCCGAAAAGAAGATAGTTAGCCTTTCACCCATTTTCCAACCTAACTTGAGTTTTAGGAAGGAAAAGTAAGTTTGGGTGACTAGGGAGGACCTTGAGAAACTCATCATCTCAACCAAGTTGGAAGCCCCTAGTACTTCTAATAAGGTCATGGCTCCTAAGAAATAGGATACGTGAGAGAGTATGAAACTAGGTGATGTTTCATGCATTTCATCAAACATCCTAGGGTCTTATAATGTATATATTTTTCTTTGTTTATGATTTGTTTTTCTATATGAAAAAGTCAAAAACAATAGAAAATTGAAAAACCTAAAACAAAAGAAATTAAAATCCAAAAATATTTTTGATGTCAAGTTTGACATTCATTTTTAGGATTTTGTTATTTGTTTCCTTGTCTTTACATTATTTTAGTGCATGTTTATGCATATTTTTCTTATATATGTTTATTTGAAAAATTCAAAAACATTGGAAAAGAAAAAGGCAAAAAGATTTTCTTTTGTTTGTTTTTCTTGGTTCATAATCATGGTAATTCACAGTTTGATTTGCACTATAATATTTTCATCTTTAAAATAAAAGTTGAAATGTGCAGTGCTATGAGTCATATTAGGAGATTGAGAAGTTAGTGGCATAAATCTTAGTGCATGATTCATTTGCCAAAAGTTTCTTTCATCCTTGCATGCATAGATAGTGTTTACCTTTGAAAAATTCATAAACCAAGTACACGCAACCATCTATACTAATAAGATAGAGTAGTTTTCAAATTTTCTAAATTGAAATCAATTCTCCCAATTTAGAAAAAGCAGAACAATGGTTAGGATTTGATTGAGGTTTAAATAAATAGTCCAGATCTCATCTAAACTCATCTAATTAAATCCAATGGCTTATAATCCATCCCTCTCAAATCCCAAATCCCGCCCAACTTTACCAACACACACACGCCATCCCAGTCGACTACGCCTCCTTAGGTGTACTCTCTCTCTCTCTCATAGTTTGCCATGGCTTTAGTGCCTAACCCAGTTGCTCCTCTACGATGATTGCCCTGGTACTTCCCTCTCCCTTTCTCTTAGATACACACACACCCCCTATCTGTCTCACTACTCAAACATAGGCATACACCAGCATACACAACATTTCTATCTCATGACTCATACACACATAGAGATACACACATATCTTCATCTCATGCACAGAACACACCATGCCTTAGTCCACCACTGGTGAATCCACCAAAGACGATCACCCACCCTAGATTAGATCACGTCTCCCCTCTTTCTCTTTCTTCAATAGCGTTCTCTCTTTGTCTCACCTCTCTTCATCTAACGCACACAATACACACATATCATGCACACACACAACACAAACCCATAACACACACACACATGCACATACACACAGGGTGTTTAATTTAGGTGTTTATACACATATACACACATCATTTGAATGTTAATTTGGCTTTTCAAATGATGGGATTTTTAATTGGGTTTTTGAATTTTGTTGTTTATTTTGATTTGTTTCGATGAAATTGTATGTTTTGAACTCATTTCACCTTTAGCGCATTCAGAACGAACTAAATGGTTTAGGACTTTTGGAATTCATTCCATGCTTTCTTTAATTTCGTTATTGCTCTACTTGGTGTTCATTTGGAGTCTTTTGACCACACTGTAGGTGATGATTAGCTTATTAGGGTTGTTAAATGACTTAAAAATTAGGTTTGATGGTTTTTCATAAGCTTAAAGTACAAAAAAAAGGTACCATTAAGGTTGGTTGTTAAAGAAGAGGACTAAATTTGTGGAGACCTTTGAAATTGAGTCAACT